>CP139504.1:239012976-239099379 GCA_021014915.2 Artemisia tridentata subsp. tridentata
GTAAAATAGATATACATATACAAGTTCGAGACTGTGCATATGTACGTTAATATAATAATAATAAGTATGGCGGCCATGGTTGCTATATAGCATAAGTGGGAACGCTGTGGACTAAATCCCACCTCCACAGATAGTGTCAATACCATTGGTGCATCAATGGCACAGCCATGGACTCCCCATGACTGACTACAAATATGGGCAACATGATAGGCATAGTACATGCAATCTAATGATAAGGGATAATTATAAATTATTCAACTCAGATAATAGCTATATGAACAGAATATAGCATGATACGAATAATCAAACGAATAACTAAACAGATACGGATCAAAGCATAACAAATATCAGGAAACAATGAGTCATGAGAAATCCTTAAGGATATAGTACAACCAGATTATGTAATTATGCAAATCATTTAAATGTTGTTTTCATGAAAGTATTATTTTAAAATTCATTTTTCATAAGAGTTATTAAACCTTCATATAAAAAGTGGTGTTACCTCGTATTCATAGAAATCATTTTAAAAACAGTATTTCTCAAAACTATCATTAAGATATATATTCAAAAAGGTTTTTCATACAAGTCATAATATCTAATGGATTACAAAATATCAAAGGATTCGAACACTGAAGTCACTGGAGATAACGAACGAATCATATCACACAAAACAACCTAAAGAATATCAAATGGATCATAATCAGAATATTAAACATCAAGGAATCAAGTCATGAGATACCCTTACTAAGAAAGGGTGGAATATCTGTACCTTAACGCGAATGAAAGGAAAGCAAATGACTGAATGAACACAAGGAAACAACATCGCACCTCTTCAAATGATCTGCACGAATTAGGGATCATTTAATACTTATATGTTTATTTCATAAGTTACAATTGGTTTTAATGATTTATACTTATAGTTATACTCATAACTTATTTTAGATTTATTTTACAAATCTGGGTCAGTTTCTTATGAATTTTAAGACACATCAAATTAACTCCAGATACACTCCTAATTTTTTCTGAGGTTCCCACATGAGCTAAGTAATTACTCAAATTTTTGAAGATTTTATTAATAAGTGTAAGTACCCCTTTAAAATTCATCTTTCCAGACCTACCCAAAAAAATAACAGCACAGATACTCAGAAAGTTTTCCCTTGACTAACCCTTTTGACACTTCAGAAAAATCCACTAAAATTCCAGGAATCCAAAAATATCCTAGAAATTACTCTTGTCAAATTATAGCTCTTAACCCGTCACGGTTTGGAAACTAAAATTCAAAAAAACCAGCCGAATTTTCAGACTCCTAAATTCAGGATTGACAACCAATGTTCTAAAAATCCGAAAGTCACCTTCCCAACCTCCAATGATCAAGAAAATTACATATCCAGAAAATAGACAACTTGAAATTAATTTTAGACTCAAGAATCATGTAAAAACAAGTTGGTATCATCAAGATTTACCCCTTGCAACTTGACCCAAATTCTGGACAGCAATCCTCACATAAAATCATAACAAACCCTAACCCTTATAAGCCCTAATCGACCCCTAATTAATGCCTAGGGTTTTCCAGATTTGATACCACGTTAATGAGCCACTCAAAAGCATATTAACATAATTATCTTGATTCGTATAACATGTTTGTGATCTGATTCAGAATGATTTAATTCTAATTATGTGCATACATGTATGTGTGTGTCGTATATTAGAGAAAACAAGAAGGGAATTCAAGAGTACCTTAGGTCGAAACAAGGAAAATCAAAAGAGAGAACAAGGATCACGAATCAATACACCAAGGCTGCTACAATATACCAAACTTCAAACCTATGACTTCTTCTTGATCTTCTTCCTAGTCTTGGACGATTTAGGGCTTGCTTATATTTTTGGGTGTCGTTAGTTTTAGGAAGATGAGGGAGGATGTTATACGGTATATAGGAGAGGGAGAAGAAGAAAAAAAGAAAAGAAAACCTTGTATAAATAATTAGGCATGCCATGTGATAGAATAAGGCAAGATGGAGCAAGAGAAATCTTCTATTATGTAAAGGATATACACTTGTCTAACTTGATCTTATCACAAACTAAAAAAAAACGCCTTTTTCTTATAATTTAAATGTTGTGTCGTTTTTAATACATAGTATAGGTTAGGATTTAGGACTTAGTGAATCTTATATTTTATCTTCATAGCCTACAGTTTTATATAACATATTTATTTATTAGACCTTAAGTTAAAATCATGAAATGTGAATAAAAAAAATCTAGGGTGTTATAGTGAGATCTATAACTCAAGGCATAAGATGGGATGAAATATGCTTACATTGTAAATAGATTTTTGGCAATTGTAAATCCCATAATGATCTAGGAATTGAAAAATGTTTGTCAATTGTTGTTCGACAATTACCTTGTTGAATACTTTCATTACTAGCAGATCAACTGATGTAATGAAACTATGACAACTTGGGTCCTAGTTTTAAGGAAATTATATGGTTAATATGAATATTTACCAAGGGTATTTAATTTTCTTAAAAGGTTGAATTATCGAAAGTACTAACTTTTGAACTTTTTTCTATAGAAATGGCTCAACCCGATAACGTTACACTAGGTTCTGCTTTCAAACAGATGTTTGATAGGGAAAAATTGACTAGCACTGCAAATTTTAATGATTGGTACAGATTACTAAGGATTGTCTTGTGTGTGGCTAAACGATCAGATTATTTGACCAAGCCTTGTCCTCCTGAACCTGCTGCTACAACAACTGCTAAGGAAAAAGCTGCATGGCAAATTGAGTATGATAGGCACAATGATGTTGCGTGTCTTATGCTAGGAAATATGA
Organism: Artemisia tridentata subsp. tridentata; assembly: GCA_021014915.2. Taxonomy (NCBI): domain Eukaryota; kingdom Viridiplantae; phylum Streptophyta; class Magnoliopsida; order Asterales; family Asteraceae; genus Artemisia; species Artemisia tridentata. The sequence continues at coordinate 239,015,807 of CP139504.1, forward strand.
TTCCCACTTTGCAAAAGCAATTTGAGAATTTCTTTCCTTATGATATGCTCAATAAACTCAGACGTATGTTTGAGAAGCCTGCAACTGTAGAATTGTATGATTTGATTGATGCTCTACACAGTTGTAAGAAAGAGGGTGGTAAACCCGTGAGTGCTCATGTTTTGGAAATGAAAGGTTTCATGGAACAACTTGAGAAGCTTCATTATCATCACCTGCAAGATGTATGCATTAGCCTAATCAACAGATCCCTTAGCAAGGAGTTTGCTGGTTTTGTGCGTAACTTTAACATGCATTGCACGGGGAAGAAAATTACTGAGTTACATGCAATGCTCATTGACTATGAAAAGGGATTACCACAAAAGGCTCCTACACCTTAAGTACTTGCTATTCAAGGTGGTAGGATTCAAAAGCCAAAACCGCAAGCGAACAAAGGAAAGGGCAAAGGCAAAGCTAAGGGTAAGTAATTTATGGCTTACCAACCTGAGCCTAAGAAAAACCCTCCCAAGAAGAAAGAAAATCCTAAGAAGGATCAGGCTAGCCACCACTGCAGCGAGGTAGGACACTAGAAGAGGAACTGTTATCTCTACCTTGAAGAGTTGCGAGTGAAGAAGTTGAAGATGGCTGGGCATGCTGCCAGCACTTCAGGTAACTTCTTTATGATTGAATTATTTGCATTTTCTCATAAAATAAATTCCTGGGTATACGATACTGGATGTGGTATTCATATTTGTAATACACTGCGAGGATTTAGAGAAAAAAGGAAGCTGGCCTATGGGGAGCAATACCTGCACGTGGGCAATGGAGCACATGCAGCTGTTGAAGCCATAGGATCGTTTGATTTAGTTTTGCCTTCGAGCTTAGTACTAGTATTAAACAACTGTCATCACGCACCTTCTATAATTAGAGGTGTTGTTTCAGTTTCTTTGTTATTGGATCTTGGTTTTATTCACACATTTACACGTAATGAAATTTCAGTTTCTTTAAATAATGTTTTTTATTTTAATGCGGTTGCTGTGAATGGTGTGTTTGAAATTGACATGAATGAAAATGTATCCAATGGAAATAATTCGATGTTTAGCATCAATAATAAGAGAACCATGAAGGACTTAGATTCTACTTATCTTTGGCATTGTCGACTTGCCCACATAGGCAAGAAACGCATGGAAAAGCTGCAACACGATGGGCTTTTAAAACGTATCAATGATGAATCATTTGATAAGTGCGAATCTTGTATATCTGGGAAGATGACAACTAAACCTTTTACAAATCAGTTGGAAAGGGCTTCAGATCTACTTAGTTTGATACATACTGATGTATGTGGACCACTTAGACATGTGTTAAGGAAATGTGCTAGCTACTTCTTAAACTTTACAGATGATTTCTGTCATTATGGTTATGTTTACTTGCTTAAACATAAACATGAAGTGTTTGAAACATTTAAAGTTTCCAAAAGTGAAGTAGAAATGCAACTAGGAAAGAAGATTAAAGCTCTTCGATCCGATAGAGGTGGTGAATATATTAGCCAAGAGTTTAAACATTATCTTGCTGAGTGTGGCATTGTCCAGCAGCTCACATCTCCTTATACACCACAACAAAATGGTGTATCTGAGAGAAGAAATCATACATTGTTAGATATGGTGCGATCAATGTTTAATCTTACAACTCTTTCCTTATCCTTTTGGGATTATGCTTTAGAAACAGCTGTTCGGATTCTAAATATGGTTCTGACCAAGAAAGTTGATAAGACACCATATGATATATGGCATGGTAAAGCTCTTAACTTGTCTTATTTAATGGTCTGGGGTTGTGAGGCGTTTGTTAAATGTGACTCACCAGATAAACTCCAACAGAGATGTGTTAAGTGTATCTTTGTAGGATACCCAAAGGAAACAATGGGTTACTACTTTTATTTCCCACCTGAAAACAAAGTAATTGTTGCTAGGTATAGAGATTTTCTTGAAAGGGATCTCATATCTCAAGAATTCAGTGAGAGAATTTATGATCTGGAAGATGAGCATGAATATACATCACCTTCTGAAAACACTAGCCAACTTCCTGCAGAACCTGAAAGTCTGGGTCCTCCACCTGAATTTATTCCCATTCATAGGTCTGTAAGGACTATGCGTGCTCCTGGAAGCCTATGTTTAAATGTAGAAGTTGAGGAAAATATGTTAGGGGATCTTGGAGAACCTGCTAACTATAAGGCTGCCATGGCTGATCCTGAAAATGACAAATGACAAGTTGAAATGAATGGGGAAATGCAATTCATGAAAGATAATGATGTCTGGATTAAAGTTGACCTTCCTCCCAGTGCTAAAGTCGTTGGAAGTAAGTGGCTCTTCAAGAAGAAAAATGACATGGATGTTAATGTACACACCTATAAGGCTCGTCTGTTAGCTAAAGGCTTTGCTCAAACCTGTGGGATTGACTGCGAGGAGACCTTTTCTCCCGTAGCAGACATTAGAGCTATTAGGATTCTTATAGCTATAGCAGCGTACTATAACTATGAGATTTGGCAAATGGATGTCAAAACCGGCTTCTTAAATGGTCGCCTAGATGTAGATATCTATATTGTGCAGCCTGAGTGTCACACCCCCAAAAATGGTTGGCAGCGGAAAGTAGTGTCTTTGGGGTGCAACTCAATTGGTATCACAACACAAGTGCAAAGAACGGTTTTAACTCAATCATTTAGAATAACCATGTTTACCAAAAATGATATATTACATTGTTAAAAGTGATGCGGAATTAGGCCCTTAAAATATGGTTTGAAACGGTCCCTGTATAAATATCAGAGTCTTCTATGACCATGCCCTGCCCTGCCAAAGCCTCCAGTAGCGTGCCTTTGCTAAAACCTGAAAATACATGCTAAAGCGTCAACACGAGGTTGGTGAGTTCATAGAGTTTAATGAAAAGCATTGAAATTGGACCATAAGTAATGTATATGAATAGTTCATCGAACTAAATTTCTGTACAACAAGTTAGAAACCAAAGTATTATGATTTGCCCTAAGTTCAAGACACCGAAAAGGTTTTTCTAGCTGTAGGAGATCACGCTCCTATGAAATGTAGGCATCGTCATACCGATGTACTGCAGGTGATCAAACACACCCGTGAAATTGTAGGTATCCTGTACCTAGGTATTGCAGGTGATCAAACACACCCGTGAAATTGTAGGTAAATCCATACCCTGATTGTAGGTGGTTACGCACCTTGAATGTGGGTAATTACGTACCCTGATATGCTAGCTACCGGTTCTTAACTTAGGCAATTTGTAAACTGATAAAAGTTATGCACTTATGTCCATGAAAATGAATCAAGTCTGAAATGAGTAAACAGTGCTCCTATCGAAGGATACACTAGTAATAAAGCAACGCATAACTATTTTGAAAGCAAGTAATGAAAATACTTTGTAATTGAGCATGTATCTCCCCCAAAGAGATTATAAAACGTATAAAAGGAGGGGCTATGAAACTCACCTGGTGCGATAGCTACGATGACAAAAGTAGATACACGAAATGAGGCACGATCTCTAATCGCAACTTGAAGTTTAGATGAGTTTTGGAGATAAAAACTTAATTAATCTTGAGGTTTTTATTTCAAAACCTTAACTAGATTACTAATTAGTCTTGAATAACATTTGATCTTGAATTTTTGGTGAATTTTCTCTTGGTTTCTTGAAATGGCCGATCCTTAATATGATGGAAGAGATGAGAGAAATATTTTGCTAGCTAATATTGTTTACTTACATGTATGTGTAAAAATAAAAGGGAAGTAGATAATATGGAGACAAACTATGACAAGTAATAAATGAAGCAAATGAAATGGTCTGGTAAAGTCATGGGGGTGGCGTACAATGGCATTGGATGGAAGATTTTTGTAAATTATTGTTGACTTTAGTGTATGATCTAGTGAGGTATTGTGTAGTTTAAGTGTTATCGGGTATCGAGTTGTCTTGAAATAAATATCAACGAAGCGACATAAAATACGACGAAGTTGTATAAATGGTAAAAATATATTCCTGACATGAATCGGGTGTCAGAATAATTATCGGGTTAAATTGTCGTAATCTGACGGAGTTATAAGCCCTTAAAGAAAATTATAGCAATTGGTGTAATAATACCGGGTAAAATAATAATATAAACTTTATATTATTATAATTTGTATGAAAATATATTAGGATCATTGTCGGGAGTATTTGGTATAATGTCAGTAGTAATGACGGAGTGGTAACGTTAATTATATAAACAACCATACATAAACTGTAATAATGCATACCCGTGCATGAACTACTGTACTGAATATGATACTGATGATATGCAGACTCCTCTAGCCTACGCGATGTGTCCTTAACTGAAATGCATGAATTCACAGCTAAACCAAACCGGTTACGTGAATTTTTGAACACTCGTAAACTAGATTTACGAACTTATGAATGCTGATGATGAACGGAAATTTTCTCCGGGAATGAATAGTGTCACGTGAATAGTAAAATGTCTGAAAGTTTCTCAAAATATCAAATTGACCTCGAAAACGATGAATAGTAAATAATGAATAGTAACTCATGAATAGTAAATTGTCGAGGTTCGGAAAATGGCCTGAAATTACGAGTTGTGACATTCTCCACCCGTTAAAGGAGCGACGTCCCGGCGCTCAATTTGTTTTAATGTAGCTATGGTTTACTTTGGTCTTCCGGGTATGTCTCGTTCATCCTATGCTCATTGAAATTCTCGGGTATCATAAAAGTATAGAATATATTATTTTATTATATATTCCCACACACATCACCATATACCTCAATTATTACTTCCACCCATTCACATCACCTTTACCTTTTCATCTTTCTTCTCTCCCATTTCAAAAATTTCGACCGGCCACAATTCAAGAGAAGAAAGAAAAAAAAAATTTTCGGCCAACTACGGCGTGCAGTTTATTGTTTCAAGGTTATTTCGTGTTATTTCGTCACCAATTCTCATCACTTGCTAATCACCACCACCTTTGGAGTTTCATTTTTCATTTTTGTTACTCCTCGTGTCGCTAATCGTCGAAAATGGCACATTTCATCACCATTATTGGGATGGTTTGCATCGTGGTTGCCGTCACTCTCTTGACCTTCATTCCAGTTGAAGGTTATGAACTTTGGATTGGGCTCGTGGTGTTCATCATATCACTCACGGCCTTGTCATACGCGGTGGATAAGTTTTGGGGTCCATAGGTTTATGTTAGGAATGTTAGAATAAGTCGTGGTTAGGTTTCCATGTAATCCTTGTAATATTAGCACGTTCGATGCTAATTATGTTGTTATGTACTAATTTCCGTGATTTCTAATAAAATTCTCGTTGTTTGTGTTTTTCTTGGTTCGTCGCACCTTCTTAACATTTGCACTATTGTATATCTCTTATTGTTCTCTTGTTGTTTGTAATTGATTCTTGACTTGTACAATTTCCTTTGTTGTTTCACGATTGAGTTCTAGACTAGTGAATTGGACTTTCCGACTTTTTGGTCTGCCAATAGGTAATTGGTACTTCCACCATAAAGTGTCTTAAAGGGTGTAATCTTTGTATTTGTGTGATGGCTATTGTTGAAGGTAAAATCTGTCAATGTCAAAGGTTTACTCCAAACAATTCAAAGTTGGTCCTATGGCGCTGAGCACGTCCTATAGCGCTTGGATAGTTTCCTTGATGTTTGTTGGTTCAAGGATGGTAGGTCGTGCGTATATCTGATTGGGTAAGGATATCTTAAAGGGATTGTCAGAACTTTGCCTCCAATATGGAATTTTTAATGGTTTGCGTCAAACATCGACGTAACCTTCCGGTTGGCTTCTGGCTGTTTTAAGTCTTTCTGATGGGAATGCAATAGACTGATTTGGGGAGACGATCGACGATTACCCAAATAGCGTCGAAATCGTCTGATGTCTTGGGAAGTTTAATGACGAACTCCATTGTAATGCGTTCTCATTTCCACTGAGGAATTTCTGGTTGCTGAAGTAATCCTGATGGTTCCTGGTACTCGGCTTTTACTTTAGCGCAAGTAAGGCATTTGCTAACATACAAAGCTATGTCTGCTTTCATATTCGGCCACCAATTTAGTTTCTTGAGATCCTGATACATCTTATCAGAACTTGGGTGAATGGAGAACATTGACTTGTGCGACTCGTGCATGATCAACTCTCGTATTCCACCATAGAGAGGTATCCAGTTTCTATCCTTGAAGCACAATACTCCGTCTGGCCCCTTTACTAAACCATTTGCATTCTCTGGCATACCATAGGGTTTCTCATTCTGTAGGTTTTATTCCTTGAGTGCCTCAACTTGAGCCTTGAGGATTCGTGATGGTAAAAGTGAAATGATTGTCATTCCCAATGATCTGACTCTCAACGGCTTGAGGTTGGGTTATGGTTAGCTGACGTGCTTCTAGACGGCGGTTCATAAGGTGATGCAGGTGTGAATGTTCTTGCAACGATTGTGTACATACAGGAATGAAACCTTAAGAAATCGAGTAGGAATGCAACCCAGACATAATCTTATTATAACTATTCCCAGTATTGCAAAATTCATCTCTGAGTAGGGCATAGGTAGTCATCCTATGTCCCACTGTCCCGGGTTGAATATAGGTGACGAGTCTATATTCCACCGAGGTTCAATGAATTTTAAAATACTCAGCTCAGTTATAGTAATACTAGGTCCTTCACATTTAGAGGATGTTCTGATAGGCTAAGGCAAAGGACCAAACTCGAGGTCGAATGATGAAACTATGCAAGGAAAAGGCGTAACGCTGAAACGTATACGATATGTGTGCATGCCTATATGAAAGACATCTATAGTAATCAACTATAATAAGTGGGTATAAATGATTTGATAATAAGACACAAATCTTATTAAATATGTCAGCAACAAACCACAATTGAGGCATCAGCTTGGCAGGCAGGCACGTGGCGGTCATAGGGTTATGTTTTTGTAAATGTAGCTATAGTTTAGGTTTTAAAATTACCCAATTCTCTATAGCCTAGGCTCTGATACCAATCTGTCCACACCCCCAAAAATGGTTGGCAGCGGAAAGTAGTGTCTTTGGGGTGCAACTCAATTGGTATCACAACACAAATGCAAAGAACGGTTTTAACTCAATCGTTTAGAATAACCATGTTTACCAAAAATGTTATATTACATTGTTAAAAGTGATGCGGAATTAGGCCCTTAAATTATGGTTTGAAACGGTCCCTGTATAAATATCAGAGTCTTCTATGACCATGCCCTGCCCTGCCAAAGCCTCCAGTAGCGTGCCTTTGCTAAAACCTGAGAATACATGCTAAAACGTCAACACGAGGTTGGTGAGTTCATAGAGTTTAATGAAAAGCATTGAAATTGGACCATAAGTAATGTATATGAATAGTTCATCGAACTAAATTTCTGTACAACAAGTTAGAAACCAAAGTATTATGATTTGCCCTAAGTTCAAGACACCGAAAAGGTTTTTCTAGCTGTAGGAGATCACGCTCCTATGAAATGTAGGCATCGTCATACCGATGTACTGCAGGTGATCAAACACACCCGTGAAATTGTAGGTATCCTGTACCTAGGTATTGCAGGTGATCAAACACACCCGTGAAATTGTAGGTAAATCCATACCCTGATTGTAGGTGGTTACGCACCTTGAATGTGGGTAATTACGTACCCTGATATGCTAGCTACCGGTTCTTAACTTAGGCAATTTGTAAACTGATAAAAGTTATGCACTTATGTCCATGAAAATGAATCAAGTCTGAAATGAGTAAACAGTGCTCCTATCGAAGGATACACTAGTAATAAAGCAACGCATAACTATTTTGAAAGCAAGTAATGAAAATACTTTGTAATTGAGCATGTATCTCCCCCAAAGAGATTATAAAACGTATAAAAGGAGGGGCTATGAAACTCACCTGGTGCGATAGCTACGATGACAAAAGTAGATACACGAAATGAGGCACGATCTCTAATCGCAACTTGAAGTTTAGATGAGTTTTGGAGATAAAAACTTAATTAATCTTGAGGTTTTTATTTCAAAACCTTAACTAGATTACTAATTAGTCTTGAATAACATTTGATCTTGAATTTTTGGTGAATTTTCTCTTGGTTTCTTGAAATGGCCGATCCTTAATATGATGGAAGAGATGAGAGAAATATTTTGCTAGCTAATATTGTTTACTTACATGTATGTGTAAAAATAAAAAGGGAAGTAGATAATATGGAGACAAACTATGACAAGTAATAAATGAAGCAAATGAAATGGTCTGGTAAAGTCATGGGGGTGGCGTACAATGGCATTGGATGGAAGATTTTTGTAAATTATTGTTGACTTTAGTGTATGATCTAGTGAGGTATTGTGTAGTTTAAGTGTTATCGGGTATCGAGTTGTCTTGAAATAAATATCAACGAAGCGACATAAAATACGACGAAGTTGTATAAATGGTAAAAATATATTCCTGACATGAATCGGGTGTCAGAATAATTATCGGGTTAAATTGTCGTAATCTGACGGAGTTATAAGCCCTTAAAGAAAATTATAGCAATTGGTGTAATAATACCGGGTAAAATAATAATATAAACTTTATATTATTATAATTTGTATGAAAATATATTAGGATCATTGTCGGGAGTATTTGGTATAATGTCAGTAGTAATGACGGAGTGGTAACGTTAATTATATAAACAACCATACATAAACTGTAATAATGCATACCCGTGCATGAACTACTGTACTGAATATGATACTGATGATATGCAGACTCCTCTAGCCTACGCGATGTGTCCTTAACTGAAATGCATGAATTCACAGCTAAACCAAACCGGTTACGTGAATTTTTGAACACTCGTAAACTAGATTTACGAACTTATGAATGCTGATGATGAACGGAAATTTTCTCCGGGAATGAATAGTGTCACGTGAATAGTAAAATGTCTGAAAGTTTCTCAAAATATCAAATTGACCTCGAAAACGATGAATAGTAAATAATGAATAGTAACTCATGAATAGTAAATTGTCGAGGTTCGGAAAATGGCCTGAAATTACGAGTTGTGACACTGAGGGGTTTGTGAATCCAAAATTTCCAAAAAGTGTATGCAAAATTCAAAGATCCATTTATGGATTGAAGCAAGCATCAAGGCAATGGAATAAAAAATTTGACGAGAAAATCAAGGAATTTGGTTTCACTCAAAATCTTGATGAGCCATGTATATACCATAAGGCTAGTGGGAGTAATGTTACTTTCCTTATCCTATATGTCGATGACATATTGATCATAGGAAAAGACATTCCAAGTTTACAAGATATAAAGTCTTATCTTGGAAAGGGCTTTTCTATGAAGGATTTAGGAGAAGCAGCATACATCCTAGGAATCAAGATCTACAGGGATAGATCAAAGCGGTTAATTGGATTAAGTCAAAGTGCTTACATTGATAAAATATTGAAAAGATTCAATATGCAAAATTCCAAGAAAGGATATTTGTCAATGCAAGTAGACCATGGCTTAAGTAGCGAACTGTGTGCTTCAACACCTGCAGAGGTGGCACCCATGAGTAAAGTCCCTTATGCTTCGGCTGTGGGATCTATCATGTATGCAGTAAGATGCACAAGGCCAGATGTGGCATTTGCACAAAATATCACCAGTCGACATCAACAGAACCCAGGTGGAAAGCACTGGCATGTTGTTAAGAACATTCTCAAGTACTTAAGGGCTACTCGAGAAATGTTTCTAGTGTATGGGGGAAATCCAGATGCAGAACTTGATGTTACAGGTTTCTGCAATGCGTCCTGGAACTGTGATAAAGATGATAGGAAGTCTCAGACGGGATATGTCTTTGTCATTAATGGAGGAGCAGTAGACTGGAAGAGTAAGAAGCAGAGTACAATTGCGATGTCTGTAACAGAAGCTGAGTACATAGCTGCTTCAGAAGCTGCGATGAAACTTGTTTGGATTAGGAAATTCATTTCAGGGCTCGGAGTTATGCCTTCAATTGAATTACCTGTAAATATGTATTGCGACAATTCTGCTGCAATTACATTCTCCAATGAACCTGGAGTCATGAAGGGCGCCAAACATTTCCAACGAAAATATCACTATGTTCGACAACAAGTTGAAATAGGTGAAATTAATCTACTCAAAGTTCAAACAGATGAAAATCTAGCTGATCCCTTCACGAAGGCTTTACCTAAGGAAAAGCTTATTCAACTTGCCAATGGCATTGGGCTTCGTTTAGCTAGTAGTTTCATGTAAATCTGTGGTTATGTATTTGGATAAAGGATGGTTTGAACAATTACTAGTATTATTTTAATGAAATAAAATATTTGTTATATTTATTTTTCATTTATAATGTTGTATCATATATTTGCATGTTTAATCCGTGAATAACTTATGTTATTCTAAATATTCCGTTTTCAATCAATGATATGGGAATATCATTGAATTAAGACAAATCTGAGTTTTGGTAGAATATACTTATGTATATTGATGCGTTGGACATGCCAAATTCACATTATTTTCAATGAATTGAATATAGGACAGATCCCAACCGCATGATTGTAATCTATGGATCTATGTGATTAAGTAAATCATGAATATTTATCCTTAGACTTGAGATACCAGAAAATTGTCATGGATGTAGCACATTCTCTATGAAATAGTGTAACGCTATCCGTAACTGGTGGTTATAAGGGCTATTTTCAAAAGTGTTGTAAAATTCATGGGTTTGCTTGTAGTCAAGAGAGAATTTGTTCATTCGAATTTGTTTCGAAGTTTAATACTGTTGGGCCCCTCGTAGGGTTGACAAGATGTTTTCATGGCCATGCCCAAGATCTATCTGGAACACATTTAGATGATTTAGTAATCTTTCTCAATTAGATATAACGAGAAACAGAATAGTTAATTATGGAATGACTAAGATCCATATCCATATTAACATGGTATTAGTAACAAAAGGATAAGTATAATGATAAATCACTAAAAGGTTTTCCAAGAAGCCACACTCAGGATCGCTCTGGGGGCATTGGGGTGTTATGCTAGACTAACCAATGTCATTACTATATTAAGGTATATCCAAGTGGGAGCTGTAAGTTTTGTGAATATAAATTAATATGTGTATGACCGGATTCGAACACGAGCCTATGGGATTGCACACTTTACGTATGAAAGTCGATGTTCAAATAATTAATATAAATGTTATATTTAATTATTAAATCACAAATAACGACTAACGGACGTTAGTGCTTAACGGTAATTGACTAACGGTCGTTAAATATTAACATAAGGGACTAGAGATGAAAATAAAGGGCAAGAAAGATCTGAAACCTTCCTTATTGAAGGGGCCCGATCGGTTTGGGTTTGGAATACCCAATTCCACCCTAACTTGGACTCCAAGATTGCACAAGTATAAATACAAGGCTTTGTATTCATTCTTGTTAATCTTTGATCACAAGTGCTAGCCAATTTTCTCTTCTCTTCTCCCTCTTTTGTCCTAGTCGACGAACTACACACATCCCCAAGGATTGTGCGTTTGATTATAGACGAAATCAAAGTAATTGGTTAGTTATTGTGATTCAAAGAACCTAGCTTTTCGAATCGAATCGTTAGTAATACATGTGTTTGAAGTTTTCTTGATCGAATTTTATTGAAGTCGATTTACTAAACCCTAATTTTTAGGGTTCTTGGTTCTTGAATCGTTGTTTACTTTGGAATTGCTAAAAGTTACGCATCACTTTATGTTTCGATTAATTATATTACTAATATTATGATCTTACGCTTCCGCTACGTGCTTCTCGATGTTTATGTTATTTATATGCTTGCCATGATACTTAATTTTTGCAACAGTAATAATATTTATAAATATTTCTATTGCAAGTTTTTATTGTATTTGTATTGCGTTTAAATCTCATATTAATAGCACATGTAACAATTGTGCTCGAGTATAGTGGCACAAAAAGAGACCTACAGAAAAATAGCGACTCTAGTAGCTACAGAAATAGTGATATTTTCTAAATTTAGCGATGGGTATAGCTATTTAAATAGAGACATGTCTATGAAACAACGACATAAATGGCGACAAGATTTATCGATGTCGCAATTTTATAGCGACATACTATGAGAAGTCGCTATACTTGTCGCTATGCATAGAGACGTATTTTCACAAGTCGCAAATATCTGCGACTCGTTGTAAACAACCGAGCACTTGATGTCGCTAACAATGTTGCAAGCATAAAATACGTCGCTAAAGATGTCGCTAAACAGTCGCTAAAGGACATTTTTTCTTGTAGTGTTCGTTACAAGAAAACAACCTAAACATGTGAGCACAAATTAAAGATATAGAAGAATACTATAAGTTTTATTTATTATATCGTGCAACCTTAAGTAACAAGTAGAAAAAAGTCCATCATTTCGTTAATTTGAAGATTTTGATATCCTTCCATTGGGATTCCATATAAAACGAGCCATCATTCATTGAATAGACTCCGCACTTGAAATAATGCGATCTCCCACCACGTCCCGGCCCGTCGTGATACGGATCCAGCCCTACCAGATGAAGACCCGCCGGGCTTGCAACAAACAGGCGTCCAAAGTGGCTAGGACCGGCCCAATTCTTGTGATCCACTCCAACCAAAATAAGAGAGGGTTTTATTTCCTTCCGTATCTTTTATATTTTGTTGAGATTGTGTTTTATTGTTTCCTTTTTGTCGTTGGTTTGTTTCTTATTTAAAGACATTGTAATCTCTTTGGTTGGGTGTTGAAATATAAACAAATATTATTGAAGAATATATCTCACGTTATTATCCGGTTGGCCGGAATTAACAATCCGTCGAAGACGACTTGGTTGGCCAAGCGTCATCGCCGCTAGGGTTTTGCCTAGGTATTTGGCTTCCGCTTATACGAATCCGTATCACGTCGTATTTAAGAACTTCATTGATGTAAACCTTAACCTTGTTGCTTTCAACATCGTGTATGACATTTAAGCGAAACCACTTGTTGTATATATTAGAAATGATAACCGGATTTTCATAGTAGTAAAGACTAGGATTGTATACTTTAAGCATTGTTGTAGTAGCAATTGGACTTTTTGCTCCAAAAATTTGCATTATGCATGCCCCACTAGTCCCATTAGGAATATATCCATACGCTTCAAATTGCCAAACACCTGATGAGTAATCATAACCCTTCAAAACGATATACAATTCATTTGTTAATTATCTTAGAGTGTAACACTTGCATCATTGTATATTTTATGGAAAAAAATAACGAAGAAATGTAGACATTAAATATTTACTTGAATACGAATCTCAGTGCGTGGGTTGGTTTTGCTATTTTTAGAATGAGGTTTGTCCGTCTTCATCACCCATAGCTTGTGAATTTCGTTAGAAAAACTGTACCGTTGCTCGAGTGGAACATTATATGGCTTTTGGATGTCGAAATTGGCGTGGGTGAGTGGTTGCGCGAGAAACCCTAAGGTGGTATTGTTAGGTCCACATGCCATGCCTTTGTATACATAGAGAAACACAAGTGAAGCCTGAAGAATAAAATATGAGTGAGAGACCATCTTTTCTAGTGATCTTGGGGTGGCTATGCTTATGCTCAACTATACATATACTTTGGATTATAAATAGTGACAAATTAACGAACATGATTGTGAAGATTACAAAGTAAATTAATTAAGCTAGCGACGTATATATAAATACTCAATTTTAAAATAGCTTTCTTTAATGTCTATTTTTATCACCTCTATTACATTACCCAAAAGAAAAAGTATACATGTTTTCCCTGCTAAAACCAGTGCTTTTTTATACAAAGATTAATAAATGCTGCATATGCATATACTTTATTTATATCCTTCTCAAAACCACCATCCTTATTAGGGCTAATGGCTTCTAAATGTATTTTAGTTGTCAACATTTCCTTCTATACGTATCGTATAATTTTTTTTGCTATTATTTGTACTAAACTTGATTTTTTTTTGTATTTTTGTGTACTTTATAACAATTTTGCCCCTCTCATGTTAATAAAATGGGGGGAAAAATGGTCATAAAGTACACAAAAATGTCCAGAAAATCAAGTTTAGTACACATAATAGAAAAAAAATTGTTCGATACATATAAAAGAAATAAGTGACAACTATGATACATTTTGGTGCCCTTAGTTCTCCTTATTATCATAAATTTCAAGCCAAGGTGCACATGAAGCTAGATTAATACAAAATCATTCGCATTGACTTTGTTAATGCTGTTCCAAGAATCATAGTTTTTCTTGTTTTCACCATAAGTTTCAATTTTATGCACATACATATGAAGACAGTATTTACCTTCCAAAAAATATTCGAAAGACAATGTTTTTGCATATAACTATACTAGTTTTAATACATGTGCACGCACGGAGCTTACATATAAAATTTTAATTAATTTAATTTTGCAATTGTTATTATATAATATATCATGTTCTTTAAATCTACATTTATTTTATATTTAGTTTTAGAGTATTATCAAAATTGTATGAAGGCAATAAATTGGTATTGTATGACAGTTGTTGTATATGTCCTATAATTATAGTTGCATGAATCTTATATATTTTTTTTCCTTTTTTCTTTTTTTTTTTAATCACTATGCTCTTTCAATTATATATGAAGTTTATTACTCAAGTTGATAAAAGAGATGACGATGGTTTGGTAAGCTATATGTATTTTTGTTTTTTATTGTCTGTGTTAGTTATGTTATTATTTTGTTTTTTGTTATTATTGTCGATTTTCATTTGGTTCTAGTTACGATGATGGATTTTGTTGTTAGTACTAGTGCTGTTGATAAGAAACTTTTATTGATAACTAAAATGTCAAATATAAGATGTTTATTAGAGCTTTATTCTCATTATGCTTAAATGTTAAATATATGGGTACTGCTGGAACAAATTTATTTATAACAAGGAGATCAAGCATGACACTTATTTTGGGACGGAAGGAGTATTTATCTATCACGTCTGTGATTTCAAAGCTATTGATTATCTTAGAAACATTATTTCATCGGTAGTTGATATTAAGTTTGTTTTCGTAGGATTATGTTTACATACCACATACTATACACGATGTTAAAAACATAAAACAATTGAAATGGTTATAAAAAAGGTACCCTAGGACTATTTTTAAGAAATAATGCTAATCATCATGTTTGACAATTACATAATCGGTACGTCGCACATTGTTCTCTTTGTTTATCTGCTACGTTTACACCTCAATTACGTCTCTTCATCATCTGAAAAATTAAATCAAAACATCAAAATGGTTAGTTAAGCGTGCTCGTTTGTGCGGGCACAGGTTATAGTGGTTTGAAAATTCAACCACTATTAGGCATTTACATACAATAACATTTGAGCTTGAGTACCAACTCAAATTAGCATAACATGATCGTTGCCAATATCTTTGTTAGAACTGAGCAACTCACTACCATTTGTATTTGACATGTACAAATTCTTAATACACAAACCGGCCTACGTGTTATATGCATTTGTGTGATGCATATTCGATATACATCAAGTAACCTTGGTTGCCATGTGTAATATGAATGCTTCTAATATTACTTCAATACTTGAACGATGGGATTCAAGTAGTAATACGATGTTGAGGCTACAAATAGATAAAGTTTTCCTGCGACAACATAATATATGGCTAAATATTAAGATAGAACTGAGAAAATATATAGCGTCATCATTATTGCCCAGCATGTTGTTGGAGTAGATATATGCAGATTGTTCAATACGGAGTATAATTTTTGTTTTTACTTTGAGAAATACTAAATCCTTCTACCAAAACCTCCTACTTATCCTCCTACTCACAGGATTTTGACAAGTGTCAGAACTGACGGTTGAAAAAAAAAATGATATTGTTGTGTGTGTAGGAGGATTAGTAGGTTGTAGGAGGCTTTAGCAATCCTCTTTTACTTTTGGATGTTCAAATACATTAATCGTCTGCCAGCTTTTGTCTATTATTTATAGATAAAATTTTAAAATAATTGTACTCTTTGCACCTCTATAACTTGTGCAACCCAATTACTCAACTATGTTTTTAATTTTTAGTTGCATAAATCGTCCCTAAGTTTTGGTCACATTGCAGGTTTCGTCCTAAATAGTTTTAAAGTGCATAGATCGTCCCTTTTTGAAACCTTTTTGCAAAATTTTGTCCTTTTTAAAACCTTTTTTGGGTCCCTAAAGTTTGGTCAAATTGTAGGTTTTGTCCTAAATAGGGACCAAAATTTGCAAAAAGGTTTCAAAAAGGGACGATATCTTTAATTTCAAACTATTTAGGACGAAACCCATAATTTGGCCAGACCTTAAGGACGATTTATGCAATTTACTCTAATTTTTATGAAGGCAAACTATTTACACACCTAATGTAACATCCGGTAATTTTCCAAACCTTTTTACTAGCCAAATATTTTATTTTTGCATCACTTGAGTATTTAAATTTTTCCTGAACTTATTTGAACTTGAGAAACGAGAACATTGTCCCTTTATAGAACCGACACAACCTAGAAAGCACGAAACAAATTGAATTTGCCAAATAAATTAACTTCGTGAAAGTTATGTGTATTTATACTCGTTTTTACTAGAAAAATTATTTCGAGAACAATGGCGCAAGTTTCGTAATTTTTCGAATCCGTTTGGTACGTCAAATGGCTCCCGCAGTGAATATTTCAAAAGTATTACCTCTTTGGCAAAACAACCCCCTCCGCCCCGTTTTTCATTCCCATCCCTCACCTTTTGTTTGTCCAAGTTTGGCCCCTCCCAACTTAATAAAACCTCATTTTCTCTCTCTCTCCTCTCATAACTCACACACACACAAACATTATTCATCTTCTCTCTCCCTCTCTACCTTCGCCGGATCACCATCACCGGCCGACCACCACCGTCGCCGGAATATTTTCCAGCCAAACCCCCCAAACTTCACCAAAAGATAGATTGAGACCCTTATTATTTCTGGAGCACTTGAGCTCGATCGGAGCTCGTTTGGTACCCGGTCAACGCCACGCCGCCACCACAGTCCACCGTACACCACCACCGCCGCACCTTCCCCGCCACACACTCTCTCTTTTTTGGTAATACACGCGCCCCAATACCCCTTTATTTCTCTTAAAAATCGAAACCCTAATTTTTATATTTTTTTATAAAACCAATTTTGATATAAAAACTTGTTAAACCTTTTTGTTTTGGATAAAAACCGTGTGGATCTAAACGTTTTTGACCTCGACTCGGTCGGACTCGGTTCGAGTCACGTGACTCAGCCGAGTCAACTCGCGAGTCGAGTTGACTCGCGGCGAGTTTTGGATATTTTGTTTTATTCTTGATGTATATCAACTTGTTTCATGTTTGTGTAGCTTGAATTTGGAGTTGGATTGTTTTTGGTTCGGTTTGGTCTCGGCCGTGGGCTATGGCTCATGGTGAGTCAAGCCGTGACTCGTGGCGAGTCACGACGTGGGCTTAGGATTAGTTTGGTTTGTTTGTGAGTGGTCATGGAGTTGGATTTGGATTTGTTTGTGTTTGGGTTCGGATATGTTGTCGCGTAGGTCGAAGGGTGCAAGACTCAAATTGAGTCAAGCCGTGACTCAAGGTGAGTCACGGCATAAGGAGTACTATTTTGACTTGTGTTTGGGTTGGTTAAGTGGAAGCCGAGAGCCCCATAGCTCGACGAGGGAGTGAGCCGTGACTCGTGGTGAGTCACGGCATAGGCTTAGAAATAGATATGTTGTTTATGTTTGTTTGGATTTGGTTGATTTGAATTTAGCCGAGAACCACTTTTGTTCGGATAGATTCAAACCGTGGCTCGAGGTGAGTCACGGCAAGTGTCGAGTTATTTTAGTCGCGAGTCATTTTATATTAGTTTTGTCACTTATTTTATTTTCCGTTACTTGTTATTTAATTGTTTATCGATATGGTGTCTCGGATAATATTTAACGATTTGGGATATGATTTTGACTTGGAAATATATTGAATAACCTTTGCTTGGATTGAGAATTGGATGATATTGGATTTACGATATTAGTCGATGGACCTTATGGACAATTTTGGTACTTGAGACGGAAGAGTATGTCAGACTCATAAGAGTTTGACATATTTGGACCCGAACATACACAAAATGGTCGATACACTTGACAACTAATATATACGCGAATGATAGTGTCCAGTTATATATATATAACATGTAAATGTGACGATAAAACTAGTATTATTCATGAGTCGTAACGACTCGGAAATATTTTATAAATTAATCATTTATGATTAATTAATGTCCAAAAACCTTTTCTTAAGTGTTCGTTTGTGTTCGCCAATTTTTATTTATTTCTTTTCTAAACTATCCACACGAGTCTTAAACGTTTCTTTTCTTTCAAACGCCATTGAAACTAAACTATTTTCATTTCAAATACGAGTATTGCTTTATAAATCATTTCGAGGATTATTTCTGAGACATGCCGTTTAATTGTTAGGTTGTGCTGAGGTTCATTTGCCGTGCTATACCATCTGATTATTTGTGATATCTCGTTTCTCTATTACTAAGGTGTAATTCGTAGACCCACTTTTACTTTTAAATTGTTTATAAACCCATGGGGGAAATACATTCTATTTACTTATTTTTATGAGCACAATTGTTTATTGGTATGCTATTCCTGATTGAAAAGATAATGCCAAGTACCGTCCTTGCCAAAAGCAAGTCCCTCGATCATGAACCATTAATCACTTGCGAGTGAGCGCGATTATAGTTTATAGGCCTATAGAAATTGACCCTCCCGCCATATTGACTAAGGTCGGTCCACACGTGATGTACTATATTCGATTTTCACTAGGTATCTGGCAAAGTACCTAGCTTTGGGGGCAACTATTATATTATGAAATTCCGCGGTTACTGTCGACATACGCCAAGGTTATTTGTACCGGTTAACGCTTTATGTGTCATGAGCTTAGCAAAATTATTTGACGCTTACCCGATATCTGTATTTGTTACTTATATCTTCCAGACTTAAAATCTGGTGCTCAACTGCTTTATTTATTAAAACTATGGATTACACTCAACATTTGTGTTGACTTTTTAGCATATTTTATCTCATGTAACTGATGCATACTTGTGGGCGCTAGGAGTGGCTGAAGACTTTTGATGGCTATCTTTGGCTTTTACTATCTATATTTACTATCTTATCATTCGAAAAACCTTTTGAACTATGTCTTTTATTTCTGCTGCAACAATGTTTTATTTCCACTGCAACTTATGTTCGAGAGTCTTTTAAACTCTAAATGTTTAATTTTGTATTCGAATGATATGTTTTTGCTAAAACGTCTCGTTATGATATCATTTTCTATTTATGTGACTGTCTTACCCCTCACGTAGTACCCCAAGCTCCGTTCTACTACCATATTCCGTGTTGGGGGTGTTATAGAATGGTATCAAAGACATTGTTTATAGAGAACGAGGTCATACTCGACTATAAACATTTTTGTGTGTGTCAAAACGTTTTCGAAATCAATAGCCATCAGCCCTCCGTGCCACTTCGCTCTTTAATTTCTTTACTTAAACTTTTATGTGTGCATGCTTTTGCACTATTATATGCTTGGATTTTCCGCTGCTATCTTACTTCATATAAAAACTATTTTTATAAAAAAATTGGCTAGAATTTTTATACTTTTTCGATACTCCTTGTAGAGTATTATGTCTACATCAGTCCCTACCGGTCAGTTTTCAGTTGCACCCATTGATCACCCACTTGCACCACCGAGTTCAGAGGAGGACCCACACCCCATTGATGATGATGAAATTGAGGTTGATGATGAGATGGATGATGATGAGGAGATGGATGATGATAACGATGATGACGAGGAGGAGGAGCCGGAGGACCTCCCTATACCACTTTCACCGGCAGTGTCGGACATTACTTATGAGTCAGATACTTCAGATGCATTGGGTCATGCACTTATTACAGAGGTGACGTCTACGTTTGAGATTGGTGTGTCTTCGACTGCACATCGAGTTTCCCCTACAGATCTTAAGGCCGAGCTGAGTCATTTGAGGCAGGATATCTCTTGGTGCCAGAGCCATTATATGTCGATGTCTAGGCGATTGTGTGCGCGACAGTCTGATGTTTTAGAGTTGAGGAAGGAGATTAAGGGAGATAGGAGAGCTACAGGTGACTTGTATGTGGAGTTGTATGAGCAGGCTGCGAGGTTGAGTTCTACAGATAAGACGGAGACAGGGATTCGGGAGCGTTTGGCGTCATTAGAGAAGAGGATGACAGTGGTCGAGAAGATTGTGGAGAAGTTGGACCTTGGAGCTATGTTCACTGGTATTGATAGCCGTCATTACCAGTGTAGTATTCAGGAGTTGAGGGACGAGTTACATGTCATGCAGTGGCAGGCATACTATGATAGGATGGCGCGTTTCCGTTTTGATGACAGTATTGATGTTTTGGCTATGTATGGGGGAGATCGTCAGTGAGAGTGTAGTGATCATCTTATTTATGGTAGTTTAGTATCATGATAGTGGTTTACCTTTGTACGTACTAAACTGAACAGTTTCAGTTAGTAGATTTTATCAGAAACTTGTAATCGTTTTGCATATCTTGTAAGACTTATAGCAAGTATTAAATCTATGATGTATTTTGGTGATGTACTATTATTGATGTTGAATGCGTGCTATATTATGATGATATCATGGTGTTGTTTATCTTGTGATGTGATTCTGTTACATTAATCAAATACTTACAGTGTTGTACATTTGTAATGATTGATAGAATTATGCCACCTAGGAAGATGACTCCAGCTGCGATACAGAAGTTGATTGATGATGGCATTGCCGCGGCGCTTGCCGGGCAAGCGGGTGTTGGCAACCCGAATGTAGGACAAGCAGGAGTGCAAGCTGTCAATGATAGCCGTTTCTGTACTTATAAGGATTTCATGAATTGTAAGCCTACTACCTTTAAGGGAACTGAAGGAGCTATTGGTTTAACTCAGTGGTTTGAGAAAATGGAGTCGGTGTTTCTAAGGAGTAAGTGTTCTGAGGATTACAAGGTAAAGTATGCGATAGGTACCTTGGTGGAGCATGCATTGTCTTGGTGGAACGCTTATGCTCAGGATATGGGGTTAGGGAATGCTTATAATACTTCATGGTAAGAGTTTAAGAGGGAGATGGTCAAGAATTATTGTTCTCGTAGTGATATGAGGAAGTTGGATAATGAGTTCTACAATTTGGCTGTGAAGGGTGTTGATCTTGCTACTTATGTGCGTCGATTTCAAGAATTGAAGGTTTTCTGTGCTCACATGGTGCCAGATAATGAGAAATTACTAGAGAAGTTCATTGGTGGTTTACCTTCCAGTATTGAAGGGCACGTGACATCTTACAACTCTCAGACTCTGGATGATGCTATTCGCATATCTGAACGACTTATGGATCAAGTGGTTAAGCATGAAACTGTTCAGAAGGGTAACAACTATGACAACAAAAGAAAGTGGGAGGACAACAGGAGGAACAACAACTACAACAACTTCAACAACTGCAACAAAAACAGTCACCCTCACCATAACCATCACCACAACAACAACAACCAGTACCGTTACAACAATCATCACCACCAGCAGAACAGAAGACAAGAGACTGTTAAGGCTTATGTGGCTGCACCAGCACAAGTTGGAGGGTATGCTGGGCCGCATCCATTTTGTGATAAGTGTAATCAGCATCACGCTGGACCATGCGCAGCTAAGTGTCAGAAATGTCAGAAGACAGGGCATATTGCGAAGAATTGTAAGAACAAATCTGTGACTAATGGGAATGCCACCTAGCCAGTGGTAACTTTTTTGGATGTGGAGAGCGTGGTCACTACAAGAGTCATTACCCAAAGAACATTGGTTGGAGAACTGAAGGCGCTTGTGGTAGAGCATATGTGATGGACAATGGGGAGCAGCAGCAGGATCCGAATGTAGTCACCGGTACGTTTCTGCTCAACAATCTTCGTGTTAAAGTTTTATTCGATTCTGGTGCCGATATGAGTTTTGTTTCTTCTACGATTTCACCACTACTTAACCTCACCCCTACCTCCTTAGACACCAGATATAGTATTGAACTTGCTAATGGCAACTTAGTTAACACTTGTACCGTAATCCGAGGCTGTACCCTAAACCTTCTAGATCACCCGTTTAGTATCGATCTCATGCCCATTGAACTCGGAAGCTTTGACGTAGTAGTTGGTATGGATTGGCTATCCAAACATCATGAAAGTATTGTTTGTGGTGAACGAGTTGTTCATATCTCTCTCAATGGCGAAACCTTGGTTGTTCGCGGAGACCGTAGCGGAACCCGTTTGAATATCATATCTTGTATTAAGACCTTGAAATACTTCGAGAAAGGATGTCATGCATTCCTACAACATGTGTCTAAGAAGGAGTCGGGAGAGAAGCGACTCGAGGATGTTCCGATTGTGCGTGATTTTCCTGAAGTATTTCCTGAAGTTCTGCCTGGACTTCCACCGGTTCGACAAATGGAATTTATGATTGACCTAGTTCCGGGAGCTTCACCCGTAGCACGTGCACCGTATCGACTAGCTCCGACAGAGATGCAAGAGTTGTCTAAGCAGTTGCAAGAGTTGTTGGATAAAGGGTTTATTCGACCTAGTTCCTCACCCTGGGTAGAACCAATGTTATTCATGAAGAAGAAGGACGGATCATTTAGAATATGTATCGACTACCGTGAACTGAACAAGCTAACAGTGAAGAACCGCTACCCGTTACCTAGAATCGACGATTTGTTCAACCAGCTACAAGGATCAAGTTACTACCCCAAGATAGATTTACGATCAGGTTATCATCAACTCAGAGTCCGGGAAGAGGATATTCCCAAGAAAGTGTTCAGGACTCGATATGGCCGCTATGAGTTTCAAGTGATGCCCTTTGGTTTGACAAACACACCTGCTGTATTCATGGACCTCATGAACCAAGTGTGTAAACCATATTTGGACAAGTTTGTTATAGTTTTCATCAACGAAATTTTGATCTACTCCAAGAGTGAAGAAGAACACAAGCAACACCTAACGATAATTCATAAGTTACTCAAGGAAGAGCAATTGTACGCAAAGTTCTCTAAGTGTAAATTTTGGATTCGCAAGGTACAATTTTTGGTCATGTGATTGAAAGCAAAGGGTTACATGTGGATCCCGCGAAGATCGAAGCTATTGAGAACTAGCCAACGCCTTATAACGCCACAGAAATCCGTCATTTTTTGGGATTGGCTGGATATTACAGGAGATTCATCGAGGGATTCTCAAAAATATCTAAACCGTTAACTACGTTGACTCAGAAGGATAAGAAGTATGTGTGGGGAATGGACGAAGAAGAAGCATTTCAAACCCTGAAGCAAAAACTTTGTAGTGCACCGATTTTGGCATTACCAGATGGAGTTGCAGATTTCGTAGTTTATTGTAATGCATCATATCAAAGGTCAGGAGCAGTTTTGATGCAACGAGGGAAAGTCATGGCATATGCTTCCCGACAACTTAAGACTCATGAGGAGAAGTATACCACACATGATTTGGAGTTAGGAGCAGTGATTTTTGCACTCAAGATGTGGAGGCACTATTTATATGGGACGAAGTGTATTGTCTTTACCGATCACAAGAGTCTTCAACATATTTTGGGTCAAAAGGAGTTGAATATGAGGCAACGACGATGGTTGGAAACCTTAAGCGACTATGATTGTGAAATTCGATACCAACCGGGAAAAGAGAACGTCGTGGCAGATGCCTTGAGCCGGAAGGAACGGTTGAAGCCGCTACGAGTTCGAACTTTGGTTTTGACTATGAATTCAAACCTTCCCGCCTAGATTCTCCATGCTCAAAAAGAAGCCGTGAAACAAGAAGACCTCAAGAGCGAGAATCTTTACGGCATGATACAAAAGAAGTTTGAGAAGTGTTCCGATGGAACTTTGTGTTTTAAGGGAAGAAGTTGGGTACCGCGTTTTGGAGGACTGCGAGACTTGATCATGCTCGAGTCTCATAAGTCAAAGTACTCTATACACCCAGGATCCGACAAGATGTATCACGATCTCAAGGAGTTATATTGGTGGCCAAACATGAAGGCCGACATTGCCGATTATGTTCGCAAGTGTCTTACGTGTGCTAAAGTTAAAGCCGAACATCAGAAACCATTTGGTCTTCTGTAATAAACCGTGATTCCCGAATGGAAATGGGAACGGATTACGATGGATTTAATCACCAAACTTCCAAAGACTTCAACAAGTTTCGACGCTAATTGGGTTATAGTCGATCGACTAACGAAATCAACACATTTTCTACCTGTCAAAGAGAACTATAGTATGGGCAAGTTGACTAGACTTTATGTAAAGGAAATAGTATTGAGACACGGAGCACCGATATCTATCATTTCTGACCGAGACAGCAGATTCACTTCTAACTTTTGGCAATCACTTTAGGATGCCTTTGGCACGAACCTCGACATGAGTACCGCATACCATCCACAGACCGATGGTTAAAGCGAAAGGACTATTCAGACTTTAGAAGACATGCTTTGAGCTTGTGTGATTGATTTCGGAAATGGATGTGATGTCCATTTGACTTTGATTGAGTTTTCATACAACAACAGTTATCACGCTAGCATTAAGGCTGCACCGTTTGAAGCAATGTATGGTCGTAAGTGCCGATCACCTATTTGTTGGGATGAAGTGGAAGAAGCTCAGCTTATGGGACCAGATATTGTTCGTGAGACAACCGAGAAGATTGAACTGATTAAGAACCGATTAAAGGTTGCCAGAGACCGACAAAAGAGCTACGCAAGTGTGAGACGTAAATCCCTAGAGTTTCAAGTTGGAGATAAGGTTATGTTGAAAGTTTCGCCATGGAAAGGTGTGATACGATTTGGAAAGCGAGGAAAGCTGAAACCTAGGTACATTGGACCATTCAAGATTTTGAACAGGGTTGGTCCAGTGGCTTACAAGCTAGAACTACCACTAGAGCTTAGTAGAGTACACCCCACTTTTCACGTGTCAAATTTGAAGAAGTGTTTATCCGATGAGATAGCCGTAATTCCACTCGATGAAATTCAGATTGATGAGCAATTGAACTTTATTGAGGAGCCCATCGAGATTATGAAACGTGAGGTCAAACGACTAAAGAGGCGCCGTATTCCCATTGTGAAAGTCCGTTGGAATTTCAAGAGAGGACCCGAGTTCACCTGGGAACGCGAAGACGAGTTCAAGCGCAAGTACCCTCACCTTTTTGAAACCAGGACTGATAAGTTTAACTGAAATACGGGACGGATTTCCCAATATGATGTATGTGCTGTAATATCCGGTAATTTTCCAAACCTTTTTACTAGCCAAATATTTTATTTTTGCATCACTTGAGTATTCAATTTTTCCTGAACTTATTTGAACTTGAGAAACGCGAGATATCTTGAGAAACGAGAACATTATCTCTTTATAGAACCGGCACAACCTAGAAAGCACGAAACGAATCGAATTTGCCAAATAAATTAACTTCATGAAAGTTATGGGTATTTATACTCGTTTTTAGTAGAAAAATTATTTCGAGAATAATGGTGCAAGTTTCGTAATTTTTCGAGTCCGTTTGGTACGTCAAATGGGTCCCGCAGTGAATATTTCAAAAGTATTACCTCATTGGAGAAACAACCCCCTCTGCCCCCTTTTTCATTCCCATCCCTCACCTTTTGTTTGTCCAAGTTTGGCCCCTCCTAACTTAATAAAACCTCATTTTCTCTCTCTCTCTCCTCTCATAACTCACACACACACAAACACTATTCATCTTCTCTCTCTCTACCTTCGCCGGATCACCATCACCGGCCGACCACCACCGTCGCCGGAATATTTTCCCACCAAACCCCCCAATCTTCACCAAAAGATAGATCGAGACCCTTATTATTTCTGGAGCACTTGAGCTCGATCGGAGCTCGTTTGGTATCCGGTCAACGCCATGCCGCCACCACAGTCCACCGTACACCACCACCGCCGCACCTTCCCCGCCACACTCTCTCTCTCTTTCGGTAATACACGCGCCCCAACACCCCTTTATTTCTCTTAAAAATCAAAACCCTAATTTTTATATTTTTTTATAAAACCGTTTTTGATATAAAAACTTGTTAAACCTTTTTGTTTTGGATAAAAACCGAGTGGATCTAAACTTTTTTGACCTCGACTCGGTCGGACTCGGTCCGAGTCACGTGACTCGGCCGAGTCAACTTGCGAGTCGAGTTGACTCAGGGCGAGTTTTGGTTATTTTGTTTTATTCTTGATCTATATTAACTTGTTTCATGTTTGTGTAGCTTGGATTTGGAGTTGGATTGTTTTTGGTTCGGTTTTGTCTCGGCCGTGGGCTACGGCTCATTGTGAGTCGAGCCGTGACTCGTGGTGAGTCACGGCGTGGGCTTAGGATTAGTTTGGTTTGTTTGTGAGTGGTCTTGGAGTTGGATTTAGATTTATTTGTGTTTAGGTTCGGATATGTTGTCGCGTAGGCCGAAGGGTGCAAGACTCAAATCGAGTCAAGCCGTGACGCAAGGTGAGTCACGACATAAGGAGTACTATTTCGACTTGTGTTTGGGTTGGTTAAGTGGAAGCCGAGAGCCTCATGGCTCGACGAGGGAGTGAGCTGTGACTCGTGGTGAGTCACGACATAGGCTTAGAAATAGATTTGTTGTTTATGTTTGTTTGGATTTGGTTTTGGATTTGGTTGAGTTGAATTTAGCCAAGAACCACTTAGGTTCGGATAGAGTCAAACCGTGACTCGAGGTGAGTCCCGACAAGTGTCGAGTTATTTTAGTCGCGAGTCATTTTATATTAGTTTTGTCACTTATTTTATTTTCCGTTACTTGTTATTTAATTGTTTATCGATATGGTGTCTCGGATAATATTTAACGATTTGGGATATGATTTGGACATGGACTTGGAAATATATTGAATAACCTTTGCTTGGATTGAGAATTGGATGATATTGGATTTACGATATTAGTCGATGGACCTTATGGAAAATTTTGGTATTTGAGACGGAAGAGTATGTCAGACTCATAAGAGTTTGACATATTTGGACCCGAACATACACAAAATGGTCGATACACTTGACAACTAATATATACGCGAATGATAGTGTCCAATTATATATATAAAACTTGTAAATGTGACGATAAAACTGATATTACTCAAGAGTCGTAACGACTCGGAAATGTTTTATAAACGGACACATCATGTCCAAATTTCGATAAAATCTTTTATAACTTAATCATTTATGATTACTTAATGTCCAAAAACCATTTCAAAACTTGTACGTTTTATTCTTAAATCATGACGATATAACAACTATTTGGGAATTGGGTAAAATACCGAAACTACCTATTGATATTTTTCTTTCTTGTTTAATTGTTTCATTTTCTCTTTTTTATTAATATTTCTTCTTTCTATTCTTATTCCTTGTCTCTGTACTTTTATTTTTTCTTAAGTGTTCGTTTGTGTTCGCCAATTTTTATTATTTTCTTTTCTTAACTATCCACATGAGTCTTAAATGTTTCTTTTCTTTCAAACGCCATTGAAAATAAACTATTTTCATTTCAAATACGAGTATTGCTTTATAAATCGTTTCGAGGATTATTTCCGGGACATGCCGTTTAATTGTTAGGTTGTGCTGAGGTTCATTTGCCGTGCTATACCATCTGATTATTTGTGATATCTCGTTTCTCTATTACTAAGGTGTGATTCGTAGCCCAACTTTTACATTTAAATTGTTTATAAACCTGTGACAAATGGTAATTTTCACGTTGCTAATTAATATTATATGAGTATTAATTATTTTTAAGCTAAGCATTTCTGTGCGCATTTGCACGTTTCTGAGTATTTTTGAGCATTTTCGGGAGCTGTCCCAGCATACTGTAGCTTACAGTCACTGCAAAAAAAGTTCATTTTTTTCAGTAAAGTTAAATTATCACATTTCTGATAGTTACTGACAAGTATTATAATTTACTGAGAGCTTTCTCGCATTTTCTGAAAAACAACCGCACGCGCGTACCGACAGCACAGTACATATGGTAAAGGTCAAATAAATATATTTTTGAGTCAGTAATGACATTTTATTATATTTCTGATGAAAACGTGGTTAAAACTTTATTTTACGTTATCGGGTCCAAAAAGGTCAAACCGGGACTTTACGGTAACATTTTAACTCAAACCGACACACGATATACCAACACGGAGTAAAAGTAAATTTTCCCTCCCCTTATACTCCTAAAACCGGCCTCACATGTTTACCACCCCACTAGTGTCCAAAATTTGTCCCTAAATCTTTAACATAATCTTATACATATTCCATACTTACCATTTTTGGTGTAACCATTTTTAAGATTCCATTTTAACCTTTAAAACATACCAAGATCATTTTCCTTAAACACATCACACGACACACACTTCTTCTTCATCATCCCATAGTTTTCTTTCAAGTTCAAGAACATCAAGGTTGATAATTAAGGTTTTTGGGTCATTTGGAGCTTGGTTTGGGTAAATTTGGTAAAGCTTTGGGTGTTCTTGGTCATCATACCCACGTTAATTTCACAATCTTTGTAAGAATCCATAAAACTTTTCTAATCTTGTTAATCTCTTGTTCATTTGATGTCTAATGATGTTTAAAAGTGTTAAATGTGTATGTTTTGATAATATGATTAAAGCTAGGGTTTGATCTTGTTTATTTAGTGCTCGAAATTTTTGATGTTTATGAGTTAGTTAGTAGATTTCTTGCTTGTGTGGTAAATCTTGTTGCATATAGTGCTTGTTTGAGGATACAAACACTAGTTATGGTTTTTACACTAATTTAAGCACTATATTGATATTTAAGGCACATATATGGTTCGACTACTATTAAAAATAAAAGATTATTAGGGTTTTGAAAAACATAAAATTTTGGCTCAAATGGTGAAATGGTGGAAAAATATAGTGAAGTGCTTAATTAGTTTGACTTATTTAATAAGTTATAAGTTATTAAAAATAACTAGTACAAAGGTGAAAATAAGTTGATATCTTGAAGATGGGTCGAATGAAAAGTAGCAAAGTCAAAGTTTGACTTTTGATTAAGTAGCTTAATTATTAGAGATTATTTGATAAGTATAAAGTGTATTTGGTAACTAAAAATAACTAATAAGTACCAAATAAATACAAATTGGACTAAATGGCTTTTTGGGCCAAAAAGCCCACGATTTTACTGTTTGGCCGAAGCCCATGGACAATTTTGAAAGTTTGACTTTTTGACCAAACGGATGTATTGAAGGAGTAAAATGATTTCTAGTAACGTGTCGATATATACGTTATAACTAAAATGTTTTTTTGGCTAAAAGTAGTAAATGGGCTTATTTAAAAAGTTTCGGCCCACTTTACAAAGAAAAATGATAAATTTGATTTTTGGAATATTTTCCGACTCGCCGTGGTTAATAATGTTTAACTACGCGATAAATATAACGATAACTATTTTTGGACTTGTTTTGAGACGCTTAGTCTCCGAAAGGGTAAAAATTGACATTTTTACTAAATTGATATTGAGATTGACTTTATTGACTTTTTGACAAAAATATTGACTTTACGTCAAAACCAAATGTTATTACTTAAAGGTTAAGATAACGAACAATATAACTACGAATATATATATATTCACGACACTTGATATATGTCACTAAAAGTATTTGGCACTTATAACTAGTTAGCGAAGTATTTGAAGTAAAGTTTGCAACACGTGAGATAAATGGAAACGTTGTATAAACGAATGAGTCATGCCTAAATTTTCTAAAAATCCAACACTTAGCATATTTTGAGAAATCCACAAGTTAAGTAAACTTTATGGAATTACTTAACAAAACTTGTTTTCTTATAATGAAAATAATAAACGATGTTTCTAAACATAATAATTTTCACTAACTATATCTTAGTAACCAATCTTCAAAACGTATTTAATTAATCTTTACAATTAAATATATGAGAAATGAATTTATAAAGTATATATGTATATATATATATGAAAAGTATGAGTAAATACATATATATGTAACGGTTGCACGTTAAGTTGCGAATACTAGCACGGATGTTCCGTTACGTATTCCCACCATGCATTTTCACCATGAGCTACCCCCAAAGAGTTATAAAAATAAATCGTTTCGAAATATACTTTACAACATAGCAAGCAAGAAATACACGAGCAAAGGTCAAACGTAAAATTTTTCAAATAAAGTAAAGACTTGAACCACGAATGATTTGCTAAGACTTACCGTACTAATTTAGGGTGCTGATCGGCGCGGTTGCATTATTTTGATTGATTGCTGAATTGCTGTATTTGAAAGGTGAGTTTATAGCCTCATATTTTTATACGATTTTTGGTTTTATAAGCTTGGGGTGAGAAACATGCAAAACTGTTTTCATGGACCAGAATTGAAGTTGCTTTTAAGATCACACTAGTATGCAGAAACCTAAGTTTGCTGAATCCCATTTTGTGCCCACTATCATCTGCCGTTAATTCCTGATGGGAATCCGGTTGTTATAAATAGATCTATTGGGAGTGACGTCCCCGTTCGGTTGGCTCGACATTGCCAAGGCGAACGTATACCATTCGGGTTTTTAGCCGGGTGTCTAGGGAATAACACTCGCGGGCACCCTTATTTATTTGCTAACGCTAGTCGTGCTGCATTGTCTTAGTTTCGGTAGGATGAGGCTTAGTGTTTGCATTAATGATAGTGTGTATCTGCTGATTATTTTTATGATATTGCTATTGGTCCATGTGTGCTATTTATTTAAACCTATGAACTCACTAGCGTTAGCTGACTTTTAGCATGTTTTTCTCAGGAAACTGAGGTGCGTTTAGCCGGAAGCAGTGCATGGCGTCGGTCACAATAAATGATGGAAATATTTTTAATGCGTTTACTCTGACAACTGGACCTTTTGTTTAAATGGGCTTCATTTTAATCTGAAATGGTTTTTATGTATCGCTACATGACTTGACTTATGTAATATATTTTAAAACGGATTTTTAATCCGTTCACTATATCTTGTGTGATGTTTATCAACCTCGTAGCACCCCAAATTGTATGCTTCCGCGAATAATGTGATTTTGGGGGTGTTACAGATTGGTATCAGAGCCCAGGTTATAGAGAATGTGGTTTATAAAAACCCTTAAACTATAACCAATTTTGAAAAACTTTCCATCATGACCGCCGGATGCCTGCCAGTTTAGCTTGCTATGATTTGAGCATTAGTTGTTTATTTGATTTGAGCATTGTTTGCCTTATTTGTTTAAGTGTTTTTGGCATGCTATTTGAGTATATTATACTAAGCATATATGATATAAGTAATTTCTATATACTTATACGTGTCGCACTATATTTGTCACAGACCATGTCTCTCCCATTCGGCACACACTCTGAGGTGGATATTGATGGATTCACTTCTCAGACACAGCAGCCAGTTCCGTTCATGGATGACCCACTGATAGAGGTTATTCGTGTTGCTGCTCAGCCATCTATTCTAGTTCAGCCTGTACACACCACTCCATCTACCTCGCCGTATCTACACAGATCTACCACAGCACACCGTTCATCACCAGCTCAGTTGTACACCATTACTCAGCATGATCCTGATGCCCCACTTGTCCGCCGACGCACTGCTCGCATGTCGGTATATTCTGGACCTTATCAGCGACTCTCAGATTTCCCAGTTTTACCACCTAGGAAGAGGGTTATATCGGATTTTGAGGATACTCCTGCTGATTCACCACCTCAGTCACCTGTACTATCTCCAGATGATTCCCCACCTAGTAAGAGACGTAGGAGATCAGTGGAGACTGATTCTGATGAGGATGAGGATCCAGTGGAGGATCCAGAGCAGGTTCAGGATGAGCCTACTCCTACTGTGACTGCACCTGTTGAGCATACTCCTATGGGTTTAGAGGATGATAGGGATAGGGATACTCATATGGATGTAGATCAGGTTATGATGTCGAGGGATGGCAAGGGTATTATGGAGGATGTTCAGCGATTGTTTGAGGTTGGACAGAGCTCGAGAGATGCACAGATTCAGGGTTTGGATGATAGTCAGTGGTTAGACATTGCTTGTGATGTTGGCACGGGTGTACGTGCAGCTAGCCCAGAGTACACACCGTCATCTCCTTCTTTTATACCACCATCTCCGATGCCTACTCCACTCCCTTCACCAGTAGGTTCCCCACTTACAGAGCCTGAGCTTACTGAGATGGATTAGATCTGGATTCAGCTAACAAACCAGGCGAGCTTACTTGATTGTTCATTTTGATCAGCTTGGGAGATTGGAGCAGTCTGAGCGTATTCAGACTGTGGAGAGGCGGATTGGGACTATTGATCAGGCAGCTTGTGTTTTGTTTAAAGAGTTGTATTCTGACCGTAGAGTGATGATTGGATTGAGGGCTAGATTGGATGCTTTAGAGAGATTACATGGTAGGGAGCTTAGAGGTTTGGACTTTAGGGCCATTGGTTTAGGTAGAGGCCAGCAGAAGATTCAGGGTATGTTGCGACAAGCTAGAGGAGTCTATCGTACACAGTGGCAGAGGATTGTGACCGCTGAGATTATCATTGGTTCAGTGATGAGGGAGAACCAGGAGCTTAGAGACCGAGTAGCCCAGCTAGAGACCACCATTAGAGGATTGACCCGAGCATTTGAGGAGCTAGGCATTGCTAGGACCGACCACTAGATGTAGTAGCAGTGATGATGTATTCCTAGATGTAGTAGTAGTGATGATGTATTCCTAGAGTAGTAGTAGTAATGATGTATTCCTAGATTCGTAGTAGTGATGATGTATTCCTAGGACTAATAGTGTCTCCGTAGTATCTTAGAACTATCTATTGACGAGCTTATAATTTTGTAAACCTTCATCTTTTGATATATATAACAAGCTTAGTCTTTCTATCCGATTTATATTTTTCTTTCCTTCTTTCGTTGCTCCTCTGTGGTTGACTTTATTCTTGTATTTTGTTTTCGCTATTCACGTATCCGTATAACTTATTTTCCTTTAACCAAAGATCTCATTTATCGCCATCTTTTGTGATGCAGATAAATGGCACCAAAATGAAAGTCAACCAGAGCCACACGAGGACAACCCGCTAACACACCCATTCAGACAAGGTAAGTGAGGGGAAAGACTGTTGAACCCACTGCCCCGATCAGAGTCACACGAGGACGACCTGCTAACACACCGGTTTAAACAGCAGAGGAAGAGGCACCAACTAGGGCCGCAACTGCTACCCCAGCAATGAATCAAGCAACACTGGATCAACTTGTTGCTGACCGTGTGGCAGCTGCTCTCGCAGCTGTGACCAATTCGACCACTAACACCGGAACATCTAGACCAGTAACCAACAGCCGAGGTTGTACTTACGCTGAGTTCCGAAAAATCATGGTTGGAGGATTTGGAGGAACAGAGGGAGCCGTTGGTTTGACTAGATGGATTGAGAAGCTTGAGACCGTATTTCATATCAGTGGATGTCATGAGAATGACAGGGTTAAGTTTGCGTCATTTACTTTCATGGATTCCGCTTTGACCTGGTGGAACAACTACATGAAGTCTGCTAATATGGAGGTTGCTTATGCCATGCTTTGGGAAGATTTTAAGGAACTAGTGATTAGGAAGTATTGCCCACGAAATGAGATTAAGAAGTTAGAAATTGAGTTTTGGAATTTGAAGGTGCAAAACAACAACATCGCTGCTTACAACTAGAGATTCCAGGAGTTGGCTTTGCTATGTCCAGAAATGGTTCGGACGGAAGCCAGATTGATTGAGAGGTACATCGGTGGTTTACCGAAATCTATAAGGAGTGATGTGATTACCTCGAGGGCTGTAGATCTTCATGAGACCATGGAGACAGCAAACAAGTTAATGGATCAGGAACTGGAGGATATTCTAGAGAAGAGTACTGACCACAAAAGGAAGTGGGAAGATCACTCTAAGGGTAACAACAACAGCTCTCAAAACAAAAAGCAGAATGGAGGCAAGGTTTATGCAATTGGTTCAGGAGACAAGAAGGGTTATGATAAGAATACGCCTTTTTGTAACCGCTGTAGGTTACATCACAGGGGACAGTGCACTGTGAAGTGTAACAATTGCTAGAGGATAGGACACATAGCAAAGAACTGTAGATCAAGACCACTAGCCACAACACAAGCAGCACCAGCCTACAATCGTAAGGCGGATATCACCTGCTTTGGGTGTGGTGAAAAAGGTCATTATCGGAATGAGTGCAATAAGCCCCGAAACCAAGGAAACGGTGGTAGACCAGGGAACCAAGTGGCAATGATTAACAATGGGAATCAGGGAAATAAAGGAAGAGCTCGTGGAAGAGTTTATGCCGTAGGACGAAGAGAAGCACAGGACGACCCGAACGTGGTGACAGGTACGTTTCTCTTAAATAATCGTTATGCTTCAGTACTTTTCGATACGAGAGCAGATAGAAGTTTTGTATCAACCAATTTTAGTCCTTTACTTGACATAGCCCTGACCACCTTAGATAATGCCTTCGACGTAGAATTAGCAAATGGAAACCTAGAAAGAGTAGGTACCATCATCAGGGGTTGCACTCTAAACTTGTTGAATCGTCCTTTCAACATTGATCTGATGCCAGTGGAATTAGGTAGTTTTGACGTCATCATAGGAATGGATTGGTTATCGAAATATCATGCCGTCATCGTTTGTGATGAGAAAATTGTTAGAGTTCCCTATGGGAACGAAGTTCTGATTGTTGAAGGTGACCGTTCTGATCGTGCGCGTTCGTCAAGATTGGCAATCATCTCGTGTACGAAGGTGCAGAAGTACATCGAGAAGGGATGTTATCTCTTTTTAGCTCATATCACTGAAAAGAAAGAAAAGGAACCTGGAGAGAAAAAGTTGGAAGATGTGCCAATCGTAAGGGATTTTCCAGAGGTCTTTCCAGAAGACGTACCGGGACTTCCACCGGCCAGACAAATCGAATTCCACATCGAATTAGTGCCAGGAGCCACGCCTGTAGTGCGAGCACCCTATCATTTAGCACCTACGGAATTACAAGAATTGTCAGATCAATTAGCTGAATTATCTGGAAAAGGTTTCATTAGACCGAGTTCATCGCCTTGGGGAGCTCCTGTTTTGTTTGTTAAGAAGAAGGATGGATCCTTCAGAATGTGTATAGACTATCGGGAACTGAATAAGCTAACCATTAAGAATAGATACCCACTCCCGAGGATAGACGATTTGTTTGATCAGTTGCAAGGATCATCGGTTTATTCTAAGATAGACTTGAGATCGGGTTATCACCAACTTCGAGTCCGGGAAGAGGATATCCCGAAGACCGCATTCCGAACCCGATATGGCCATTATGAATTTCAAGTTATGTCATTCGGCTTGACAAATGCACCAGCAGTATTCATGGATCTCATGAATCGTGTGTGTAAACCGTTTTTGGACAAATTTGTGATAGTGTTCATTGACGATATCTTGATATATTCCAAGAATGAGCAAGAGCATGAGGAACATCTCAAGCTAATTCTGGAATTGTTGGAAAAAGGAAGAGTTATATGCTAAGTTTTCGAAGTGTGAATTTTGGATATCGACCGTGCAATTTCTTGATCATGTGATCGATAAGCAAGGAATTCACGTAGATCCTGCTAAGATTGAGGCCATTAAGGATTGGGCAACGCCCACAACGCCGACGGAAATCCGACAATTTTTAGGACTTGCCGGTTATTACAGAAGATTTATAGAGGGATTCTCTAAGATAGCTAAACCGTTGACGAAATTGACTCAAAAGAATGTGAAATACGACTGGGGAAATGATGAGGAAGAAGCTTTTCTACTCCTTAAGGAAAAATTATGTAGTGCGCCTATTTTAGCTTTACCCGAGGGTAGCGAAGATTTTGTTTTGTATTGTGATGAATCACACAAAGGTTTGGGAGCCGTGTTGATGCAAAGAGAGAAGGTAGTAGCATACGCTTCTCGACAGCTGAAAACCCATGAGAAAAACTACACAACCCACGACCTAGAATTAGGATCAGTCGTGTTTGCACTGAGAATTTGGAGACACTACCTTTATGGAACTAAGTGCGTAGTGTATACTGATCACAAGAGTCTACAACATATATTGAACCAGAAGGAGCTGAACATGAGACAGCGCCGATGGTTGGAATTGCTTAGCGACTATGATTGTGAAATCCGTTATCACCCAGGCAAGGCAAATGTTGTTGCCGACGCCCTTAGCAGAAAAGAACGGATCAAACCTCTTAGGGTTAGATCGTTAGAGATGACGATTAATTCGCCGCTTCTAGCAAAAATTCTTGAGGCCCAGGATGAGGCACTCAAAGATGAAAACCGACCTAGAGAAAAGATTCACAGAATGCCAGAACTTGAGAATGGATTAGTAAGAAGATCCGATGGGATTTTGCATTATGGAGACAGGTATTGGATTCCATTGTATGGAGGAATTCGTGATTTTATTATGCACGAATCCCATAAGTCCAAGTACTCCATTCACCCAGGATCTGACAAGATGTATTTAGACCTGAAAAAGTTGTATTGGTGGCCAAACATGAAGGCCGATATAGCAGAATATGTCAGCAAGTGCTTAACGTGCTCGAAGGTTAAGGCAGAACACCAAAGACCGTCCGGTCTGCTTGTTCAACCTGAGATTCCGGAATGGAAATGGGAGCGCATTACTATGGATTTTATAACGAAATTGCCTAGGACATCGAGTGGTTACGACACGATTTGGGTAATCGTTGACCGTCTCTCAAAATCAGCGTATTTTCTTCCTATAGCGGAGAAAATTGAGATGGATAAACTCGCGCGTTTATATGTTAAGGAAATTGTTGCAAGGCATGGTGTGCCTGTTTCTATTATCTCTGATCGAGACAGTCGATTCTCGTCAAATTTTTGGAAGTCGCTTCAGGATGCATTGGGAACTAAACTCGATATGAGTACGGCATATCATCCCCAAACGGATGGTCAGAGTGAAAGAACCATTCAGACATTAGAGGACATGTTAAGAGCCTGTGTAATTGATTTCCGAAACGGCTGGGATAGACATTTGCCTTTAGTCGAATTCTCCTATAACAACAGCTATCACACCAGCATAAAAGCTGCACCGTATGAAGCACTTTATGGACGTAAGTGCAGATCACCAATTTGTTGGGCAGAAGTTGGAGAAAGCCAACTTACCGGGCCAGAGCTAGTCCACGAGACTACTGAAAAGATTGTACAGATTAAGAACCGAATGCAGGCGGCTCGTGACCGTCAGAAGAGCTATGCGGATAAGAGGCGAAAACCCCTTGAGTTTCAAGTGGGAGATAAAGTAATGTTGAAGGTCTCGCCATGGAAAGGCGTGATCAGATTTGGCAAGCGTGGAAAATTGAACCCTCGCTATATAGGACCTTTTGAGATCCTTGACAAGATCGGGCCGGTAGCCTACCGAATCGAACTGCCGTCTGAGCTCAGTGCTGTGCATGACGTTTTTCACGTCAGTAATTTGAAGAAGTGTTTATCCGATGAAAGCGCAGTTATTCCTTTTGATGAAATCCAGCTTGATGAGAGGTTAAATTTTATTGAAGAACCGATTGAAATCATGGACCGGGAAGTGAAACGACTAAAGCAGAGTCGTATCCCAATTGTGAAGGTCCGATGTAACTCTCGCAGAGGCCCCGAATACACCTGGGAGCGAGAGGACGAGATCAAGCGAAAATACCCTCATCTTTTTTCGAAAACCAAGAGTGGCGTCAATTGAAATCCGGGACGGATTTCCCGATTAGATGGGGAGACTGTGACAAATGGTAATTTTCACGTTGCTAACTAATATTATATGAGTATTAATTATTTTTAAGCTAAGCATTTCTGTGCGCATTTGAACGTTTCTGAGTATTTTTGAGCATTTTCGGGAGCTGTCCCAGCATACTGTAGCTTACAGTCACTGCAGAAAAAGTTCATTTTTTTCAGTAAAGTTAAATTATCACATTTCTGATAGTTACTGACAAGTATTATAATTTACTGAGAGCTTTCTCGCATTTTCTGAAAAACAACCGCACGCGCGTACCGACAGCACATTACATATGGTAAAGGTCAAATAAATATATTTTTGAGTTAGTAATGAAATTTTATTATATTTATGATGAAAACGTGGTTAAAAACTTTATTTTACGTTATCGGGTCCAAAAAGGTCAAACCGGGACTTTACGGTAACATTTTAGCTCAAACCGACACACGATATACCAACACGGAGTAAAAGTAAATTTTCCCTCCCCTTATACTCCTAAAACCGGCCTCACATGTTTACCACCCCACTAGTGTCCAAAATTTGTCCCTAAATCTTTAACATAATCTTATACATATTCCATACTTACCATTTTTGGTGTAACCATTTTTAAGATTCCATTTTAACCTTTAAAACTTATCAAGATCATTTTCCTTAAACACATCACATGACACACACTTCTTCTTCATCATCCCATAGTTTTCTTTCAAGTTCAAGAACATCAAGGTTGATAATTAAGGTTTTTGGGTCATTTGGAGCTTGGTTTGGGTAAATTTGGTAAAGCTTTGGGTGTTCTTGGTCATCATACCCACGTTAATTTCAAAATCATTGTAAGAATCCATAAAACTTTTCTAATCTTGTTTATCTCTTGTTCATTTGATGTCTAATGATGTTTAAAAGTGTTAAATGTGTATGTTTTGATAATATGATTAAAGCTAGGGTTTGATCTTGTTTATTTAGTGCTCGACATTTTTGATGTTTATGAGTTAGTTAGTAGATTTCTTGCTTGTGTGGTAAATATTGTTGCATATAGTGCTTGTTTGAGGATACAAACACTAGTTATGGTTTTTACACTAATTTAAGCACTATATTGATTTTTGAGGCACATATATGGTTCGACTACTATTAAAAATAAAAGATTATTGGGGTTTTGAAAAACATAAAATTTTGGCTCAAATGGTGAAATGGTGCAAAAATATAGTGAAGTACTTAATTAGTTTGACTTATTTAATAAGTTACAAGTTATTAAAAATAACTAGTACAAAGGTGAAAATAAGTTGATATCTAGAAGATGGGTCGAATGAATAGTAGCAAAGTCAAAGTTTGACTTTTGATTAAGTAGCTTAATTATTAGAGATTATTTGATAAGTATAAAGTGTATTTGGTAACTAAAAATAACTAATAAGTACCAAATAAATACAAATTGGACTAAATGGCTTTTTGGGCCAAAAAGCCCACGATTTTACTGTTGGGCCGAAGCCCATGGACAATTTTGAAAGTTTGACTTTTTGACCAAACGGATGTATTGAACGGGTAAAATGATTTCTAGTAACGTGTCGATATATACGTTATAACTAAAATGTGTTTTGGGCTAAAAGTGGTAAATGGGCTTATTTATAAAGTTTCGGCCCACTTTACAAAGAAAAATGATAAATTTGATTTTTGGAATATTTTCCGACTCGCCGTGGTTAATAATGTTTAACGACGCGATAAATATAACGATAACTATTTTTGGACTTGTTTTGAGACGTTTAGTCTCCGAAAGGGTAAAAATTGACATTTTTACTAAATTGATATTGAGATTGACTTTATTGACTTTTTTACAAAAATATTGACTTTACGTCAAAACCAAATGTTATTACTTAAAGGTTAAGGTAACGAACAATATAACTACGAATATATATATTCACGACACTTGATATATGTCACTAAAAGTATTTTGCACTTATAACTAGTTAGCGAAGTATTTGAAGTAAAGTTTGCAACACGTGAGATAAATGGAAACATTGCATAAACGAATGGGTCATGCTCAAATTTTCTAAAAATCCAACACTTAGCATATTTTGAGAAATCCACAACTTAAGTAAACTTTATGGAATTACT
This sequence comes from Artemisia tridentata subsp. tridentata, assembly GCA_021014915.2. Taxonomy (NCBI): domain Eukaryota; kingdom Viridiplantae; phylum Streptophyta; class Magnoliopsida; order Asterales; family Asteraceae; genus Artemisia; species Artemisia tridentata. The sequence continues at coordinate 239,055,713 of CP139504.1, forward strand.
TAACAAAACTTGTTTTCTTATAATGAAAATAATAAACGATGTTTCTAAACATAATAATTTTCACTAACTACACCTTAGTAACGAATCTTCAAAACGTATTTAATTAATCTTTACAATTAAATATATGAGAAATGAATTTATAAAGTATATATGTATATATATATATGAAAAGTATGAGTAAATACATATATATGTAACGGTTGCACGTTAAGTTGCGAATACTAGCACGGATGTTCCGTTACGTATTCCCACCATGCACTTTCACCATGAGCTACCCCCAAAGAGTTATAAAAATAAATCATTTCGAAATATACTTTACCACATAGCAAGCAAGAAATACACGAGCACAGGTCAAACGTAAAAATTTTCAAATAAAGTAAAGACTTGAACCACGAATGATTTGCTAAGACTTACCGTACTAATTTAGGGTGCTGATCGGCGCGGTTGCATTATTTTGATTGATTGCTAAATTGCTGTATTTGAAAGGTGAGTTTATAGCCCCATATTTTTATACGATTTTTGGTTTTATAAGCTTGGGGTGAGAAACATGCAAAACTGTTTTCATGGACCAGAATTGAAGTTTCTTTTAAGATCACACTAGTATGCAGAAACCTAAGTTTGCTGAATCCCATTTTGTGCCCACTATCATCTGCCGTTAATTCCTGATGGGAAGCCGGTTGTTGTAAATAGATCTATTGGGAGTGACGTCCCCGTTCGGTTGGCTCGGCATAGCCAAGGCGAACGTATACCATTCGGGTTTTTAGCCGGGTGTCTAGGGATTAACACTCGCGGGCACCCTTATTTATTTGCTAATGCTAGTCGTGCTGCATTGTCTTAGTTTCGGTAGGATGAGGCTTAGTGTTTGCATTAATGATAGTGTGTATCTACTGATTGTTTTTATGATATTGCTATTGGTCCATGCGTGCTATTTATTTAAACCTATGAACTCACCAGCGTTAGCTGACTTTTAGCATGTTTTTCTCAGGAAACTGAGGTGCGTTTAGCCGGAAGCAGTGCATGGCGTCGGTCACAATAAATGATGGAAATGTTTTTAATTCGTTTACTCTGACAACTGTGTTGGGTACGCTTCTCGCACCAAAATGTGACAACATATGTGTGTTTACATTAGTTATCTTATTTGCCACAAACACATGGACTAGAACCGTCAATATTGTAAAGTCATGTATTTTGGCTCTATAAATACACCTCCTAGACTTCACTAGGAGGGTTGAAGCTTTGTGTTTGTTTTTTACCTTCCTTTCATTATCAATAAAATACACATAGTTTCCATCTCTCTCACTCTAACTTTCTCTCTCTAACTCTAACCATGAAGATGATGTTCTTTCATCATCCAAGACCTCCCGATTCATAAGTTAACCAAAACACGATCCATCAATTGGTATCAAGAGCCTTGGTATTAGTTTTGGTTGATTTGTGTGATATTTTTCTTGTCAAATTCGTATTTTTGTGAGGATCTAAACTGTTTATGAATCTGTTGCATTACTGATGTTACTGGTCAACATTTTCTTGTCGAATAGTACCATCTAAAGTTTCTCAACAGTTGGATTCAACTTTATCATTTTTCTCTTTGAATGTATCTGGTCTATTTTTTAGTCTATATTCAACTTCATCATTTTCTTGTGGCGGAGGTTTCATCATTTTCTATCTGAGTTCGGTTTCTTGTACAAGAAATGCGATAACGATCCAATCTCGACAATTTTGTCGGAGATCCAATCTCGATAATTTTATCGCGCTTGCGATTTTATCGCGTTTGGGATTTTATCGCAGTTGGACTTTTATCGCAGTTGGGACAAGACCATTTATCGCAGTTGTGATAAGTCCACTTATCGCAGTTGCTCGGGTCAATCGGTCAACAGTCAACAAGTCAGTGGTCAACGGTCAATATTAAAAAAAAATGAAGATGATGAGACAAACATTGACCATAACCTCACTGCCAATACGAATATCATCCCAACAACATACTAATATCACTACATCGACACAACCAATCTAATAATCTAACCCATCAACAACAACTTAATCTAATCCTACAATCAATCCCACCTCATCACATATTATAATTAACTACTACAACAAACCACTTCACATCTCTGTTTCTCACTAGACACAATCACACAAGATCTCAGTATCGTTCATCGCTTATAACAATCTTTAAAGATTGTCGGATGAAACCGTAAACCATCATTGATCTTTATAGAAGCTTTGCTACTTGTTCAATATCCGAAAATAAAGTAAGTTTTATAACAATTATGTCATAAACTTCCTTTGATTCGTTCAAAGAAACTCAAACAAAAATTAATAAACCTACCTTAGATCTTTTCAAGATCTTGTAACCAAACTGTCATAGTTGGTGTTTGTCTTTTGTTTGTGTCTTGATCTAACGAAGAAATAAGGATGAACATGGAAGTTGCGTTAGATTGTGTAGTGTGAAATGGGAGTGAGTGGGGTGTCTGTGGTTAAGGAGTTATGATCATAGAGGGGCGGATTTTTTTGTTAGATGAAGTTTTCTATTTTTTTTCCAGATCTATTTTGAGTTGGGAAGAGAAGATAGGATGGGGGCGGAATGAGTAAAATGAGATTAGGGTTAAATCTTGTGTCAAAATAGTATCTTATATCCGGATGATTAGGGTTAAGATTGGATTTAAATGGGCTTGATATACAGTTATTGGAACAGGCCTCATTTATGTATTAGTTTGGGCCGAATGTAATGAACTGATGTGAGATCTCTCGGACTGATGTGATCATTCGGCTTACAAACTGAATTGTCAATAGTTTGAATCCGAATTTTTTTTAAATTGTTGATAATGGTTGATATTAGTTTGGCGATGAAGTGTGGTATTTTTTTGGTGTTACAAATTTTTCACGGGATACGTTTTTGACAAGATCGGGAAAAACCATTATCATAGTTCACCTTAACCGTCAAAAGGCTAGTGCTGAGTATTGAACCGCAAGATGTGACTACGGGGTTAATTCTTTATTATTTATTTGAGGTTGAAGTGGAATATCACGGGTGCGTGTACTTAGTATCTTGAAGATATCGGGGTTGGTTGGATGCATGATTCTTCGAGATCCTTGTTCGAGCTTATAATCTTCAAAATGATTAAGACTTGGATATCTAGTTATTTTTTTCTTTCTACCTATTACAAAATAACTATCACTTTAAAGGAGTTACGTTGTAGTGCTCAAGTGTCACACAAGATGTGGATTATTCAAGATGAATTCATATACAGTAAAGGATGGTTGGATGGGTATATGAATCGACTTATGCTTAAAGGAGTTACGTTGTAGTGCTCAGTATAGGTTCCTTAGTCAGACAATAGTGCAAGCTTAAGTCACAAGTTCGGGTTATTTTACTTCAGTCTCAAGTTCGTAATACTGGGTTTTCTCCATCAGTGGTCACTACAAAAAGCCGTCAGAATGATAATGGGGTCGGTAAAGAGTTAGATGAGAAGAGTATAGAAGAGTAGAGATTTTATTAGTAGTTGATTCTCACGGGCTATTTATGGTACTTCACACATCTTCGCTTAATTGGACATACAGGGTGTACGCTGCCTCCGTTTCCATCGTAACCATAGTGTGTATGCTTCCGATTCCGCGAAGACATTGTGGGGGAAGAGAGAGTAGATGTACTTTGACCTTCTTTGACTTTCTTTGCATTTTTTTGCAAAATACTCTTTTTCCGGATGGATCTGCATTCAGGGGGAAGAAATGAGCACATCAGGGACGCATAACAGACTCACGTGATCGAGCTTACAATTTTATTACTACCGGAAGACGTCCGCAGAGATGATCAGTGGTTCAGTTTAGTGATTTTGGTGTACTCGTTTCAACTTTCGTAGAGTGTAATGTGCGAAGTAGCCTACTAATGTGAGAAGATCTTGCTAAATTTCTCGCATGTTACCCCCGAACGGAACTTCCGCATTGAGCATAATCGTTACTGAGTACTAGTCAGATTTCCTTGGTGTGGTTTACAATGTCATCTACAAATTCCGCTGCGTACTTACAACCTTCAAAAGTTAGAAGACGTGTTAACTACATCAAAGTTTCGAATCTGCTGAAGATGGTTGTCAGTTTGGGGGGAAGCTAATTCAGAAACTTCACCAATAAGAAGTGTACGAAGAAGCCGTTAAAGACATGCAGCATGAATTGGGGGGAAGTTAATCCAATTCATGTTTATTACATCATTTGACTACAAGTGAAGAACTTATGAAGACCAAGAGCGTCAACTGTAATCATCCTCAGCACATGAAGAGCTTATGAAGACCTTTCTTTATTTGTATTTTTTTTACTTGTAGGATATGATGTAAGTAATCCCATATGTTGCCACATTGGGGGAAGATTGTTGGGTACGCTTCTCGCACCAAAATGTGACAACATATGTGTGATTACATTAGTTATCTTATTTGCCACAAACACATGGACTAGAACCGTCAATATTGTAAAGTCATGTGTTTTGGCTCTATAAATACACCTCCTAGACTTCACTAGGAGGGTTGAAGCTTTGTGTTTGTTTTTTACCTTCCTTTCATTATCAATAAAACAAGTTTCAATCTTTATTTTTCTTTACTCTCTCTCTCTAAACCTTTGCCATGGAGATGATGATCTTTCATCATCCAAGGCCTCCCGATTCACAATATTTCAACCATAACACGATCCATCAATTGGTATAAGAGCTCGATAGGACAAGTAAGAGCTCGTACTACTACAATATATTATGCTACGTATGAGATGAATAAGCTAATAAGCACTACTAAATAAGATAAGAGAATAAGAAGAAGAGTAAGAAGAATGGTCGGATTTCACTTAATCAAACATTACATGGACAGAGCTTACGCATATAACATGAAAAACCAACAAACGAAAATGTATCCCATGCCTTCTATTTATAGGCAATGGGAGGGGAATTATTCTAAGAATATTCCCTTTGCATGTGACTAGAATATTTTAACTCATGTGACCGGTCCATGGACTACTAATGGACCGGTCCAAAATTACAAACAATATAGTCCTAATAAACGTGCAACATTATAAATGAACAAGACTTGTAAATATTTAAAACATGTTCCTAACAATCTCCCCCTAAGTCTTGATCATCAATGTTGCTCGACGTCTTCTTTGCTTCTTGGGCTTCTGACGTCTTTATAATCTTTGATTCTTTGTTCTTGTTTTGGCTCATATTTGACGAGCTTTTTAACAAACATATGTCTGTTAATAGCTGCTTCTTCAATAGCTGATTGTGTGTAATGAGCGGCTGGTGTGAAAGTGATAGATGTAGCGTACTTTGTCGTCCCTTGAGCTCCATTCTTTAGAAGTTCCAGATCTTTGTTGAAGAACATTTGAAAGGGAATTTCCGAGTGATGATGTCTTCGTATCACGGTCAGTGGCTTGGTCAAATCAGTGATGAATGGTTGATTCTTGCCAACTTTCCTGACAACGTCTGGACTAGCCCAGTCGAAGTCACTTGACATTGCCCGTGCAATGTTTTCAAGGTGATATTCGAGTTCTGCTGCGCTATTGGATTTGTTTTTCAGTAGAAGGAAAGCATCATTCTTGATCCGACGAAGTTCCTTTTTGGTCATCTTCTTAATATTAAGAGTTCTTTTAATTTCTTGAGTAACAGCAAAGGTGTTGTCTTCAACTCGTGAGGCTTCGTCAGTCTGTACTTGAGCGCTTGCTAGATGATCGAACCATTCATTTCCTAGCACATCCGTATCATTATCCAGCCATGTGACAACCGCTGGTCCAGTAGATGACTTTCTGCTGTGTGAGGGCTTGGACTTGGATGGCTTTGGTTTTAGTGATGATGATGGTGAATGAGGTTGATCATCGTGTGGCTGGAATTCCACATCTTCAGTTGTAAACTGCTCATGGTGATGTTCGGTTTCAGTGGGACCAGAGGATTGATGTTTAGGAGGTTGAGATGATGGTTTATGTTCCGTTGGCTCCTGAATGTGAATCCCTGACCCGCCTTTGTGTTTCTTTTGTTCGGTTTTAGGGTCCTGATCATCCTCATCATCTTCTCGAATGCGTTTTCCTTTGTCAGCAGTTTCCTTGCATGATTTTTTCTCAATATGTGCTTGAAGAGCCGCAATCAGGTTAATTTCTTCTGAAGAAGGAGAGGTGATTTCAAAGAGTCGGTCGAGAAGCACAAGCTCGATATATTCAGTGGTGAGTTCTGGAAGTGGTTTGGTGTTGGAAGAAGAAGAGACAGCTTCTTTGATCTTTTCGTCAAGTTGTGAATCAATATGTTCATTTATGTTTTTTTGAAGATCAGGAAGAAATTGCTTAACAAATTTCTTTGCCTTGCGTGTCATATGATCTTTGATGTTGAAACCAAGGAATTCATCTATCTGCTTCTTGCTTTCCTGCATTTCTTCCATTTGTTGAGACAACTTCTTGACTAAGTCTTCCATTTCAGCCAATTTAGTTGTAGCTTGGTTGTCTCATTGTGCTTGTGCTCTCTTTACTGCCTTTTTAAGTTTCTTTGCTGCAGGAGTCACAACCTCAACTTTCGTAACATGGACGATTCTTCTCTTGCTCTTTCCTTTGTAGGCCTTATGAATATTTTCAGAAACAGTTGCTTTTGATTTTGGTGATGAAGACCTCGAAGATGATGGAGTGAGTGAAGGGATTGGTTCATCAGATTTAGCAGTTGATTCCTTTTGAGGTGAGGGTGGAGGTGTTGGATTCTTAGGTGGTGATCCAGGAGGTGTCTTGGGTGAAGAAGCAGACGAGGGCTGAACTGGTGGTTGTTCTTGCTGCTGTTGTGGGTTATGAACGACCATAGCCAGTTTAGATTTGATTGTGTCCTTTAGAGGGGAAGGAGGAGGTGTTGGAGTGTGAGAACGAAGGTAGCTATCTGCTTCCAGGTTAGCTTGAGCCTCCTCCTTACGTTTCCTTTCTTCTTCCTGTTTAGCCGCTTCCTCAAGATCTTTGGCTGCTTTAGTTGTTTGATCTCCCAGAATGTCTTTTTCTTCTTCTAAGTTCCAATCTTCATTATCATCATTACGTGTTTGTTCCTCGGGATTGTCATCAAACATAGAATCAGAAATATCCTTATCAGATAAAACAATGTTGCTATCCTGATCTTTTTCCTTTTCCTCCTGAGTTGGTGCTCCCAAGTCGGGTTGATTAACCGAACTTGTTTGCTGTGAAGAGACCTTTGTTGATTCAGCTCCAGACCCACCGGGTTGATTAACCGGATCATATTGGGTCAAAGCTTCTTTAGGAACAGTTTGTGATCCTCCAACTCCATGTGTTCTTTCATACTCCATCTGTTGTTCCAATACTCTCTTTGCTCTACGCTCTTCATCTTCTTTAAGTGTTTTGAGACTCTGCTTTTGTGCATTCTCATGAGAGATCTTATTGTGAAGTTCAGCCTCTTCTTCCGTCATAAAGACATGTTCTTCTTCGGATTCAGATGATTCAGGGTTTGATTCTGTATCTTCATCAACGATTCTATTCGGTTCAGGTTTAGGCTGTGGTTTACTGGGTACTCTCCTTTTGATGAAAGTTGTTCTTGGATGTTTTGCTTTTGGTTTAGAGACACTTGAGGCACTTCCTGTCTTTGTCTTACCTTTTGAATGAGTCTTTGAAGATCTAGATTCTTCAACCATCTTGGCAAGACCCACACGACGTTCTTGGTATGCTTTGTCATAATCATGATAAGCTTTTGTTTCTTTGACCTCATCAGGCATCAAAAATTCTGGCAGCCTTGCACCTTGCTTTCGTGTGCTTTCTTTTGGGAAATAAACATTGCTCAATGTTTTATCCATGCTATACTCATGAACTTCTTGATCTGTAGGACGCTTATCAAGGTCTTCATGTTGATCAAGTAGATAGCTGATAAGAACTTTGATGTATCGAACAAATGGGTTTTTCTTGGATGCTTTACGCATTAAGTACATTATATCATCCCAAATAAGAGCAGCAAAGTCAATAGGTTCTTGGTTTAGAAATCCCCACAAGACTTGAAGATGAGACAGTCTTGGATGCTCAAACCTACTATCTCTTCCAGTTATTGAATGTGTTATGATGAAGAAGATAGTCCTCCAGGGTTGAGGAATGTATCTAGCATTAACTTTGGAGATCGTGGTTAATGGTGTATCAGGTTGAACATCATAACCAATATCTTCCAGGAATTGCATGACCTCAGACTCTGAAGGTGTTGGGTGGAATCGGTTAGCAGCTTCAGGTGCCTCTGGAAGTTTCAAGGCTTTTCTGAGTGTAGCAGGTGTGACTCTGATTTTCTTCCGATCCAGTGTACAAGTAAAAGACTTGTCATCATTACTTCTTGTGAAGGTATCCCAGAATTGATGAATATATAGCTCTGGAATAGTGTCTGAGCTGTCAAGAAGATCTCTGCATTTGTGAGCTTTGAGAATCTCTACAGCAATCTGACAACTGGGGTCGGAACACTTGATCTTGTCCAATTCTACCCGTGAATTGTTCTTCCCTATTTCCAGAGTATACCCACGAGGAAAGACTTCTTCTTTGGTGAGAGCAGGAAGTGGTTGTTGTTGGGAAGATGCCATTGATGTGTTTCTGAATCAACAATCATATACAAATATACAGAATGCATGTTTGTTAGAAAAATTGTTAGCTTTTAAGAACAACACATAGCATCCTATTGTATTAATGATTGTTTGTTACATGCTTGGTCAAAGAATTTATCAAAAAACTATCCAAATTCTATAAAATTTTGATTAATTTTGATAAGTATAAAGGATATACCTAAGGAAATTGATCAAAATTTTATATCAGATCACAACTGCGATAAATTATGTCAACTGCGATAATTATTGTCAACTACGATAATTATTGTCAACTGCGATAATTATTCAATCAAGATAAGTATCGTAATTGAAATAATTATCCAACTGCGATAATCATCTCAACTGCGATAATCATCCCAACTGCGATAATTAGCTCAACTGAGATAATTATCCAACTGCGATAATTATCCAACTGCGATAATTATGATAATCACGATAATTAAGTCAATCAAGATAAAATCTTAATTGCGATAATTATCCCAACTGCGATAATTATCCCAACTGCGATAACTATCCCAACTGCGATAATTTAGGCCAACTTCGATAAACTCTTATACAAGAGTTTACGAGCACTTTTGACGATGAACATTCACTTAAATCATTATCGTGATTCATTATAATGCATGATTTGTATCCACAGAGTTTCACAAACAATTTGAATGACATTTATGGACATTTTGGCTAAGTTATAACAAAAACGAACCATAATTATGCATAAATCAAAACTGCTAGTGTTCATGTTCTTGATAAACCCTAAAATTCAATCGATTCACTTAAAGTGTTTCTGGGTACAATCCAATCATGGCATTATTCAATTAAACATCAAACAACATCTTTCCAATCAACAGATTACATAATAATACATTCACAAAGTTTTCCCCAAATCGTTGGTTAAACCCTAAAATTCGATTAGACTAATTTGTGGTTTCTGGGTGTAAGTAAGCATGCAATATAGGTTAACTAACATTGTAAAAGCATTATCGTACAATCATTTTACACTCAAACACTCTAAATCCAAAATCCTCATTTTAACGCAATACCCTAGAACTAACTTTAACAATTTTGAATGTTCGAACCGTTGGATCATGATATCGTTCAAAACCATCTTTTATAATAGCATACTAAACATAAGATCACTCACAAATTTTGAAAATCTTGAGCGGATTTGCAGATTTAATGATAGCCGTTGATGATGGTGGGTGGGGTGAATTAAATTCGGTTGGTGAAGTTGGCAGATGTAATAACTGCGGTTATTAATTTTACTTGAATTTTATATCTACCAATTTAACTTTGCATGTTTTACTCATTTAGCCCCCTAACCTTGATTATTTTGAACACTAAGTCATAAACCACCATCAAGCTAACACTTAGTCTCACTTTTGTACATTAAAGGCACACAAGTTTGTTATCTTAAACTCTCATCACCAAATTGCACAACAATTTCTGAAAAATATGCAAGTACAATTTAAAACTTGTGGAAAAAATGATGTCTCCCCCTCAACACGTGTTCAAAAAATAATTAGTGACATATATAAAAAAAAATGAACAAAGTGTTGGATAAGGGATTGTACTTGCATGTTTTTTTTTTTTTTTTTTACTTATATATATTTACAAAGATAGTTTGGATATTTGACTCATTTATTTGTTTTGAAGAAAATTTGTCAGTTCTTGAGGAGTCAAACATCGCATTCCAATTTGATGAACCAATTTCACAAAACGATCATGAGGTAAGGCTTTCGTGAAAAGATCCGCCAATTGGTGTTCCGTTCCCACGAAATACAACTCAACGGTACCCTGCTCCACATGCTCCTTGATGAAGTGATATCTGAGAGCGATGTGTTTGGACTTGGAATGTTGCACTGTGTTGCACGAGATAGCGATAGCACTTTTGGAGTCACAGTACATCGGGATTTTGTTGAATATGTAACCATAATCTTTTAACAGCAGATAAATGTCTTTCTGTTGGGTTAGACTGATAGCGTGAACACAGGTATGTGGCAAATACAACATCCGGTCTGCTAGCGGTGAGATACATAAGAGACCCAATTATACTACGATAATTTGTAGGATCAGTGGGTTTCCCATGTATGTCAGCATCTAGCTTCGGGGATGAGGAAGACATAGGGGTGTTATAGGTGTCACTAGTTGTCATGCCATGCTTTTTTAATATCTCTTGTGCATATTTGGACTGACTCAAGAATATACCACGAGGTGATTGGTGAACTTGTAATCCTAGAAAAAAGTTTAATTCACCGATCATGGACATCTCAAAGTTTTGTTTCATAAGTTTTGCAAAAGCGTTTGAGTACTTTTTATGGGTAGACCCAAAAATGATGTCATCCACATAAATTTGTACGATGAGAATGTCCTCCCCGTGTTTTTGTATAAACAGAGTCGGGTCCACAGATCCTTTAGTAAAATGATTAGCAAGCAAGAATGCAGCAAGTTTATCGTACCATGCCCTCGGGGCTTGTTTAAGGCCGTAGAGAGCTTTCTTAAGCCTGTAAACGTGTTGTGGATGTTCTGGATCGACGAAGCCTTCTGGTTGTGAAACATACACCTCTTCACGAAGTTGTCCGTTCAGGAATGCTGTCTTCACGTCCATTTGGTAAACTGTGATGTTCTTATGAGCTGCGTACGCCCGAAACATTCGCACTGCTTCAAGCCTAGCCACTGGAGCAAAAGATTCCTCTAAATCAATTCCCTCTTCTTGGCTATACCCTTTAGCAACCAACCGAGACTTGTTACGAATAACCGTTCCTTCTGCATCCAGCTTATTTTTCCAAATCCATTTTAAACCCACAACATAAACTCCATCTGGTTTTTCAACGAGTTCCCAGACTTCCAATCTTTTGAACTGATCAAACTCCTCTTGCATTGATTCAATCCAATTGTCATAAGTCATGGCCTCTTTGATATTTTTCGGTTCAGCTTGACAGATGGTAAGAGCATAAATGCAGGTTTCACCATCTGTGTGGAGTTTCTGTCGTGTCATAACTGGTTTATCTGGATTGCCAATCACATTAACTAACGGATGATCCCTTGTCCATTTATGAGTTGATGGGTAGTGTTGAATGTTGTGATGATGATATGACGGGTCCATGTTGCTCGAGGATGATTCTCCGGTATCTGGAATGGTTGGTGGTGGAGCAAATGGATTAAAGAAGGCGTTCCCGTCATATCCTGATGGTGTTGGAACATTGTTAGAAATGGGGGATGAATCTTCAACTGCAGGTTGAGGTGTTTTCTCCATTGATGATGATGATTCAGGTTGTGGTGCATCATCAACAACTACTGTAGAGGTAGATGCTGATGGATCAGGTGCTTGATGTGGAAGTTGTTGAGCAGCGGAACTGGTGGAAGCATCTGATGCACTAGTAACATGAACGTCATCAAACATTGGTGCAAACAAATCTTCCAAATCCTTCCTGTTGGAAGGTAGGGGTGCAGCCGAAGATTCAGGGAAGTTAAGACGGTTGTGTGCGGGTTCCAAGCGGTCTTGCTCAGAAGCCATTTCAGTGAGTTCATCAAAATTAGCGTGTATAGTCTCTTGAATTTCCCCAGTCCGACGATTCCAAATTCGGTATCCCTTGGAGTTCTCACAGTATCCTACAAATATCCCAATATCTGCTTTAGCCTTAAGTTTACCAAGATCATCCTTATCATTCTTCGGATAACACAATGCTCCAAAGACGTGAAAATAGTTGATGTTTGGTTTTCTTCCTTGTATAAGCTCATATGGTGTTTTGCTGTGTCTTTTGTTGATCATGGCACGATTCTGAGTATAACAAGCAGTGTTAACAGCTTCAGCCCAAAGATAATCCGGTAATTGAGCATTGATCAACATAGTTCGAGCTGCTTCCACGAGCGTACGGTTTCGTCTTTCAACTACACCATTTTGTTCTGGAGTGCGAGCTATTGATGTATGATGAACAATACCCTGTTTCTCAATGAATTCCCGAATGATTTGATTCTTAAATTCAGTCCCATTGTCTGTTTTGATGATTCGGACGGTGTTACGGACTTGAACTTGAATCTTTGTGAGAAACGTGATGAGGATAGAAGGAACTTGATCTTTAGTCCGAAGAAAATAGACCCAAGTCCATCTTGAGTAGTCATCCACGATTACCAGAATATACTTCTTCCCATTAATACTCTGAACTCGCATCGGACCACACAAATCCATATGAAGCAGTTGTAGGACATGGTCTGTGCTGTGTTCTGTTTTAGGAGGAAAATGAGCACGGTGACTTTTCCCTTGTTCACACGCAGAACACAAGTGATCCTTGGCATATCTGAATTTTGGTAAACCGTCAACTAATTTCTTCTTGGCAAGGTCAGTGATTGTTTTAAAATTGAGATGAGACAATCTTTTGTGCCATAACCAAGCCTTTGTGGGATGAGCCTTGGAGAGTAAACAAATAGGAGTAGATGCTGTCATGCCTTCAAGTGAGATAGTATACAGACTGGTGCCGCGTTTCCCTTTCATGAGATCGTTCCCTTGAAGATCACGAATAAAGCAAGTTTTCTCCCTGAATGCTACTTCCAAATCTCCATCGCAGAATTGTCCCACGGAGAACAAATTATGACCAAGGCCTTCAACATAATACACACGGCTGATTTCGATGTTCCCATTAATGTAATCCCCATAGCCCATAATTGCAGCGAAGTGATCATTCCCGAATCTGACCGTTCCGATAAACTTAGCAATAAAATTTTAAAGAAGTTTGAGATTGCCGGTCATGTGTTGGGAGCACCCACTATCAACAATCCAAAGGACGATTTGAATCACCTGCATCACAAACATTGGAAACAGGTGGAGATTTGATAACGGTTGGATCCGCTGGGTTAGTAACACAAGAGGTTAGTACTTTAGGTAACCATTTAAAACCAAAAGTGTTCTGTAACCAACGTTGCCAGGTCCAACTAGTCTCTGCCTTTTTCCTAATGTATGCACTAGGTGACTTTGTAGTCTTGGATTTGGGCTTTTCCATATTCTTCTCAGAAACATCTAGTGGGGGCATTCCTAAAATGGACTTTTCACTGGTTTTAAGCCTAGAGGAAGCGCCACTATTTCGTTTCTTTCTCTTAGTCAGCAAAGTTTTAGCAACACATTTTGTATGATCACCAGATAGTATGCTATTACGACAAAAAACACAAGTAGCATCAACCAAAACATCTTCATTAACATTTAAAGATTCAGCATTTGTTACATCAATCTTAGAACTAGACTCAGATAAGTGCAATTCTATTCCTGATGTTACATTTGTCTTATTCAAACTACTAACTGGAACTTCTTCAGACTGAGATAACTTCATCCTAGGTTTCTTGACTCTATTCTTCCTCTGTTTCTTGTGAGTCTTGGAATGGCTGACCTTAGGTGTGGTTTCTAGTCCTGTGGAAGTACAAGTAGCTGAATTAGTGGTTACATCAGATGCTTGGGTATGTTCTTTGTTCACTACATACATCTCTGGGGCAATCTTATGAGTGTTTGTTTTGCCTGTGTCTAAAACTCTGATTTTCTTCTTCAAATCAATAATGATGTGTTGAAACTCTTGATTTTGTGAATCTAATTTTCGATTGAGGCGGACTGTGTCATTTCGGTTTTGAAGAATTTCCTCCAGTTCCTTTTCATTTTCAAACAGCTTAATTCTTAAGAAAGCTTTTGTTTCCTTAAACTTTACAGGAACATGACTATTTTGAAATGATAAAGACGCTAAAAGATGTTGAAATTTAAGTTCAAATTCAACACTTTGTTTTTGACACCAGTCAAGCCGTTTTTGAAGATTAAAAGCTTTGTTTTCCACATCATTATTGAGCTGTCGAAGAATCTCATTCTCATGTTCCAGATTATCAATCTCCATACGCAACATCTTACTATCCACAGCATGATCATTCACAAGTACAGCATTACCAGATTCATAGAGCGAATTCATAATCACAGACACTACGTCATAACACAAAACCTTTTCCAAGAGTCGATCATTTTCTTTTGCTAAAAATTTCCTTTGAAGTTTTTGACGTTGAACCTTGTCATCTTTAGCTTTGAAAATGGTTTGCATAGATGCTACTTCCGTTTGTAACTCCTCTTCCCATTTTGTTGCGCATTTCTTCAGATTTCTGACATGAGGAAGAATTTTCTTTTGAAGAATCTCTTTCTTTTCTTTTTGAACAGGAGAAAGAAAGGAAGAGACAGGAATTTGAGAACTAAACTCAATTTCATTCTCCAAAAGAGAAATGTCGTCCATAAATGTCTTAAAATATCGAAGAACCCGACATTTTGGAGGCATTTGTGGATCAGCAAGATCCTTTGTCAGACAATCTTTGAAATGTGCAGCAGTCGTGGGGACAGAAGTTATAGACGAAGGAGCACTTATGTTTGTGTATGTTAACGTTTGTTCTGGATGATCCTTAGGAGGGACAAATGATTTGCTCAAATGAGGTCGTGCATTATAATCATAATGTATCTTTGAAAATTTTGTTTGTGAATCTGATCGACCCTCAATCTTGTTTTTCAGAAAATCAGTTTCTTCATCAACAGAATACATAACAACACGTTGAAAGGTATCATCTAACAGAAATGTTGCATTGTATAACTTGGGATTGTCTTTGAGTGCTTTGTGTAAATTACGGGGTGTGTCACTGCCAAGTGCAAAACTTACTCCTTTAGGACTCGGTTTTACAACATTCTTTTGAATTTGTGTTACAGAATTACCCGTTTTATACACAACATTTTGAAATTCTTTGAGTTTGGTTTCCAAATCCAGAATTTGATCAAGATATGAGTCAACACATTTCCTAGTGGCTTGCTTTTCTTCAAGAAGATCCTTCTGAGATGTAGAAAGCTCAGATTGAGTTTTTAACAACTCAGAAGTTAAAGCATCAATTTGTTTTTTGAATTCAAATTGATCTTTTTCTTTTTGTGAGAAAAGCTCAGCTTTGGCAACGGTTAGCTCACGTACTTGACTTTCTAAATTTTGAACCTTTACATATTCTTGTTGAAAAGCTATTTCAAAACCTTTTTCACATTTATCTTGTTTTAGATATCCTGAAAGTTGTAGTTGGTAGCACTCATTATCCTTTGTTAACAATGCCATTTTATCTTTGAGCTTCTGATTGATGTCATTGCATTTTTCTATTTGTGACTGGGTGGTCAATAACAAGGCCTGTAATTCCGAATCTTGATCAGTCAAAGGATCTGTTTGTTCAAGATGATCACAATTGTCATCATCAATGAGATCATCAAATGAGACAACGGTATTATCATCATCAAATGATACTACCGTGTTTATTTGATCATCGGATGGTGATGAGAATGAATCATGTTGATCAAACGTTTCATTTGTAGATGAAGATGCAGCTGGTAAAGCAATTTCATGGATGAGACATGTAAGATCAGGTACCTGAGAAAGACCATCGGTATCATATACCGGGCCTGACTCGAACAGATTCATTTCTTGCATATTAGCCATAAGCATGACTGCAGCATTTGCCTCTAGATCTTCCATTTCATCATCTGATTCCACATTAGCCATAAAACTTTGATCATTCTGAGTTAACCTTCCAGCAGCTTTTTCATCTTTGAGTGCCATCAAAAGAGCCTCTTTGTGATAAGCACTGCCCATTGTTCTTGGCTTCGGACAAGCATTTGCCATGTGACCGTTCCCTCCACAGTTATAACATGTGATAGACGTATTTGCAATGCCTCGCTGAACATTCCCAACAGTCGAATTTCCTCTCTGATCATTCCCCATATTGTTTCTGTTTGCCCCTCCAGTATTAAACCTATTTCCTCCTGACTGAACCCTTTGAGTACCATATCCACGATTTCCCAAACCATATCTGCCTGAAGCCCTGTTTCGAATTTCTACTCTGCCATCATTAACAACTGCCTGATTCCTGGTATTTAAAGATGAACGAAGACGGTTGTTGGATTTGGTGAATCTGCCAAATGCGTTAGCAATCAATCCAAATGCTTCATTAAGAGAGTTGAAGGCATCCTCTTCTTCATCATAATCTGCATTTGAGTACAGCATTGAATCGGTGTTGTTGTATGGAACCAGCTGGTTATCAGAGTATTGTTGTGGTGCTTCATAAGGAATGATTTGGTTATGAGGTTGGGGTGGAGGACTTGGTTGAAACGATGAGTGGCCAAATTCCTGGTGTGGTAAAGAGAAGTTAGATTGAGCAACGAGAGCAAGTGAGTTTGATGTTGGTGCGGGTGTGAAACCTCCTCGTGCTGCAATTTCTTTATCCACTTCTGATTGATGTTGTCTGAGGTAATCATACATGAGTCCATATTTGACATCACCAATTTTCTTAGTCTGCCTTACAAAAGTTGCATACTTCTGCCATTCAGGACCAAGACATCCAAGGAATTTTGAGTTGACAGCAATCTTTGGTAACTTTATATCATGACGATCAAGGTCATTGATAATGTTGGTGAAACGGTGATAGTAAGATTCAATGGTTTCCCCTGGTTCCATGATGAAGTGGGTGTACTCCATATACAACTTAGACTCAAGATCTTCCTGGTTTAACTCTGTTCCTTCCATGAGAAGATGAACATGTTCCCACATATCTTTGGCTGTCTTTTGAGCATCAATACTTCGATAGATACAATTGGGAATCCCTTGAAGTAGAAAAGACATTGCCAATTGGTTTGCTTCTTGTTGTAATGTTTGCTCAGTTGTGTAGTTTGCAACCGGAGTGGGTGTGGATGTTTCTTCTCTCTCTGAAGTTGCTGGAACCACAGTAGCTGGAATAGGATAGGGTCCTTCTTCACTGACTTTCTTGAGGTATTGACCATGAGGTTTTTTCAGTTCAACGAATCTGAGGAATCTACTAGCCCATTGCACGTAGTTACCCGGAGTTAGCATTGGTGGAGTTTCTTGACTTCCAGCTTCATGACGTGATTGCTGACTACTAATTGCCTCACACATCTTATTAAACCAATGAGGTTCCCTGGAGTAGGATGAATAATTCTGCAGTTGTTGATTCTGTTGCATGATTTGTTGTGGGGACACTTGTGGTGGAGAGAGAAATTGATGTTGTTGTACGAATGCTTGTTGTTGTTGATACTGAGGATGAAATTGCTGTTGTTGTTGTGGATGTTGCTGTAGCTGGTAGTAGTAATTGAAATGAGGTGGTTGAGACATATCTGGATCTTTTAAGATAATTAAGATATGTGTTGATGATGTAAGTTAAGTTGGTGTAGAAATCTAAAGATTTTGTCCAACTGCGATAAAGTACTATTCACCAAATGCGATAAGACAGTTCACCAAGTGCGATAACCAAGTGCGATAATGACAGTTCACCAAATGCGATAAGGACAATACACCAAGTGCGATAACCTTCAATAGCGATAACGAAAGTCGAAAGTGCGATAAAACTATCAAGTGCGATAAATAATGAAAATTAAAATATGTTATCTTAAAGTGCGATAATTTATAGCAAACTGCGATAAAATATCCAACAGCGATAAGATAATATATCAAACTACGATGATTTATGGTAAGTGCGATAGATTTATCACAAATCCAAGTTCGATAAATTCTCAACTCTTGTACAAGAGAAGAGAAGCAACTAAGTCGAAGTATTACTACTTTCTAATACAAGAAAGTACAATACTGAGTCCCAAATGCGATAATTGAAGATCTCCCAAATGCGATGAAACCCTAATCTTTCTTGATTCGAACTGCGATAAAACCCTAAGTTATCTTGATTGCCAACTGCGATAATCCCTTCAAATGCGATGAAACCCTAACTTGTCGAAGTTCACTCAGAAACCAAAACTAGCACTTTTCATCAACTTTTCCAATACGCTAATAATACGGATTACACCAAATCGTCCAAATAACCAATAAACCCGATTGTTTTTGACCTTAAACGATTAGTAATCAAAAGATTTAAGAAAGATTAAACTTTTTAACGTAGAAAATATGAAGATTAGTGAAAGTTTAATGATCGTAAAGCTACTATTTCAATACAAACGAGAGTTTCACGTTAAATTTGAACAAAAACCTTACAAAATCTATAAAACCAACTTAAATAATGATACTAATTACTCAAACACACGATCCTAATTATCCCTTGGCGTATGATACCACTTGTAGGTCACGTATAAATCTCAAACACACACTCGATAGGACAAATAAGAGCTCGTACTACTACAATATATTATGCTACGTATGAGATGAATAAGCTAATAAGCACTACTAAATAAGATAAGAGAATAAGAAGAAGAGTAAGAAGAATGGTCGGATTTCACTTAATCAAACATTACATGGACAGAGCTTACGCATATAACATGAAAAACCAACAAACGAAAATGTATCCCATGCCTTCTATTTATAGGAAATGGCAGGGGAATTATTCTAAGAATATTCCCTTTGCATGTGACTAGAATATTTTAACTCATGTGACCGGTCCATGGACTACTAATGGACCGGTCCAAAATTACAAACAATATAGTCCTAATAAACGTGCAACATTATAAATGAACAAGACTTGTAAATATTTAAAACATGTTCCTAACAAACTGGACCTTTTGTTTAAATGGGCTTCATTTTCATCTGAAATAGTTTTTATGTATCGCTACATGACTTGACTTATGTAATATATTTTAAAACGGATTTTTAATCTGTTCACTATATCTTGTGTGATGTTTATCAACCTCGTAGCACCCCAAATTGTATGCTTCCGCGAATAATGTGATTTTGGGGGTGTTACAAAACCCATGGGGGAGATACATGCTATTTACTTATTTTTATGAGCACAATTGTTTATTAGTATGCTATTCCTGACTGAAATGATAATGCTAAGTACCGTCCTTGCCAAAAGCAAGTCCCTCGATCATGAACCATTAATCACTTGCGAGTGAGCGCGATTATAGTTTATAGGCCTATAGGAATTGACCCTCCCGCCATGTTGACTAAGGTCGGTCCGCATGTGATGTACTATATTCGATTTTCACTAGGTATTTGGCAAAGTACCTAGCTTTGGGGGCAACTATTATGAGCTTAGCAAAATTATTTGACGCTTACCCGATATCTGTATTCGTTACTTATATCTTCCAGACTTAAAATCTTGTGCTCAACTGCTTTATTTATTAAACCTATGGATTACACTCAACCTTTGTGTTGACTTTTTAGCATGTTTTATCTCAGGTAATTGATGCATACTTGTGGGCACTGGGAGTGGCTGAAGACTTTTGATGGCTATCTTTGGCTTTTACTATCTATATTTACTATCTTTTACTATCTTATCATTTGAAAAACCTTTTGATGTGTTACGTGTATGTACAAGTTTTAAATTTATAAGGGTTGAATTACCGAATCTAGAAATAACATATACGGGCAAGTGAACTCGTCTGTTATAGAAAGATTATGATGGTAAGTCAGGATCGTTCGCAGGGATTTGTGAGTGAATCGAGTTGTAAGTATAAAAGCTACTAAAAGTAAATCTAAAAAACAAGCAATAATGATAATATGATAATTCAAATGATTAAAACTACACTTGCTTAGACTAGTATACTACTCTTGATAAGCATGATTGTGATAACTTTTGTTAACATGTTGGTTATGATAATTAGTTGGTGAACTAATCTATTGTTCTTACAAGTTAAACCTTCATCAAGATTTTAGTTTATAAAAACAAGCATTAAGTTTAACCAATCAATTCAAGATCAATTCAAGTTTCATAAGTTTGGATTAACAAACTTAAACACAAAAATAATCTTTTGTTTTATCAAATAAGCTTAGGAAATGGTCAATATAAAAGGTAACCGATCATAGACAAAAAAGTTAAAATTGATTGTAAACTACTAATCTTTCGACCTATGAGGTGGTTTTCAATCAATCCAATTTGATAAACAAAAGCATTCTCATTACAACTACAATTAAGTTTCTTTGTTTAACCAAGAATAATGGGTATAAACAATCATTCATAGACAAATGATTTTAACTAGTTGAATTAACAATAAACCTTTCGACCTTTAGAATTACTAACAACTAATCAAACTTGATTAACAAATGTCACTATGAAACTTAAGCACAATTGGATCTTAGAATTAACTTGAAATTGAATTAAAACATGTTATCACAATCATACGCAAATCATTAAGTAATATACATCATCTAAGCAAGTGCATAAAGGCACTAGCCACTCATAGCAAACATGAACATAAACTCAGAATTTTGAACATTAGAAATCATGATTAAAAGTCTTACAATGATTGGAATGAGATTACAAATGATTAGGTAATGATACCAAAAGTATTGGTGTTGACTTCTTGAAGGTTTGACTTCCAAATGTTGGCTTCTTGGACTTCCAAAGTTTCCTGGACTTCTAAGGATGAATTTGAGAGCTTTTGAGAGTGGTTTATGATTAGAGATAGTTGTGTAATAGTTATTGTATGGTATATCTCTCAAATGATTTCCAAAGACTCTATTTATACTTATCTCAAGGCCTAGGGTGTTTAATGCTTCAACTTGGCCAACAAGCAGAGTGGAATGGTCTAGAATACTCAATGGAAGGGCCTAGAATCATTGGTAACAAGATACAATGCTTAATGATGAAGTTTGGCAAGACAGGTCACCTCCAACCAATCGGCATGGTAGCCATCCGATCGGTTGGTCTTCGAATGCTGTCTCCATCCGAATCGGATGCGGGTTGCGTCCGATCGGATGGAAGGTTGCTGTAGACACCATCTTGGACTTTTGGTTTTTTGACTTGTATCTTTCTCTTAGCTCTTTGTTCTTCATCCAAACTTGATCTTTTCTTTGTCATGGAACTTGGAATAATGAATACTTGGATCTTCATTCTTTGAAATGCATTTTTGGTGTGGATCTTGACATGAGAATCTTCGTACGATCGTAAGTCCTTGTTTTCTTCATTAATCTTTCACTTTTTCTTCCTTTTTCCTGTACTTGGCTACATATACTTTGCAAACATACTTTGGTGCGATTAAGTAACAAAAGCATATAAATATAACCAAATAATATATACAAAAGCACGAATAACGCTACTTAAAACATGCACAATTTGAGCGTTATCAAATTCCCCCACACTTAAACTTTTCTTGCCCTCAAGCAAATCTAGAAGTAAAAACAATTATCCACATGGTACTCAAGTATTGATGCGTGGTTTTGTAACCTTACAACAGGTTTTACCTCTCGAGGGATCTCAAGAGGCTTACAACCCCACCAGGCAGTGTACCTGACCGATGTAGTATAGTGTAGTGGTAAGTACGGGGGATTGATCGTTCTCCACAGGGAATAGTGTTCGTTAGGTATGAAAGGCTACTCTAATTAGGTCTAAGGATTGAGGAAGATTCTTTTTATGTTTTTATAATTTTTATAAAAGCAAGTAAAATCTCGGTTTTGAAGGAGTGGGCGGAATTAGTTGCTAGTCAACTAACCCAAATTACTACAAATGCAAATAAAATAAAATAACAAAAATGAAAAGTGGTGAGAAACTTATGTGTAGAGAAATGTGTTTACTTAGATTTCCTTACTCCCTAACTATCTTTTACCGGTTAATTAGTGTGTATTAGTCGCGTGGATGACGGGTGTATTCCTTAATACCATTCGTGGGGTGGCGTACTTACTTCCCCAAACTCTACAAGCTCCTACTTCACTCCTATGTCGAGCCGGCTAGGAAGCTCCTAACATGGGATCACTAGAATTCGCTTGTGCATTAAATAAACCATAAAAACCTTTAGTACGCGTTTGGTTCATGTTTCTTAAGACGTTCAAGCAAGTTACCGAATAGGAAGTTAGCCAGTTTTCTTAAGCCTAACATAGATAAACAATCATCCAATACAACTAATAACACACTAACAACCAATAATCAATAGCTAGGTTTCATTAGATCTAAGCAAACACAAGATAAAATTAGCCTAACATGTTAAACAAAAGACAAGCATAAGATAGAATCAAACAACACATAGACATATTGAATGATTAATTGATAACTTATCTTTCAATGAAACATGGAAGATCTCAAGGCTAAAAGCCCTGAAAAAGTAGCTAAAATCGTCTTAGGGTTTTATCCCAAAATTCCACACACTAAGCTCTCCCTAATGACAAAAAATTAGAAAACTATATATAGATGTTTGGATCTGACGGCGTCACCTTATGCATTATGACGCCGTCACCTCGCCGCTTTTAGGGTTCCCGGGTGACCTTCTTGACGCCGTCCCTCTTTAATTCTCCAAAATCCGTTCTGGCCTATCAAGGCTTGACGCCCTCACCTCTTGAACGTGACGCCGTCCCCTTATGAATTAAGCCGTGACGCCCTTGATTTAGTTAAAGCGTGACGCCGTCAGAATTCTCATGCTAACTCACTGGCCCGTCATGAGTAAATTTCACATCCAACTTTTCTTGCCAAGGCATGACGCCGTCTGGAGTAAATCCTGACGCCGTCAAAGGTAACTTTCAGCCGATTCTTGAGACTTTGCCGTTTTCTTCACTTTGATGCTCCAAAAACGTCCAAAATGCCTTCTTTTCCAGATTTCTCCTCAAAAGTACCTAAAATGACAAAAGGAACGATTTAGGGCAATATTTGATCAAATAAATACGATTTCGGGCTTAAATGACCCCTTAAAAGCGGTACACTTTTCGCCTCATCAAATACCCTTACACTTGAGATTTGCTTGTCCTCAAGCAAATGCGCTTTTATTCTAATCAAAATACAAGTTAGGGGTCATTTAATGCAAACATAAAAGTAATTACAACAAATAATCGTTCCACTTCAATCATAATAAGCACGGAGATTATAAACTAGCACCTCACAAGTAGTGTTTAGATACTCACATCTCTCAAGTGTCATCAAAATAAATCTCATAAATGAAAACGGATAATATCTCTCACTACCTGTTATAGCAAATAGATTACCATAGGCTTGGGAAAGGATCGAAAACCTCCTTCACTAGGCGTAAGCACCTAAGATAAACTATCAAAGAGGGCTTTTAAATGGGTTGTAATGTTAGGTGTAGGGAAAAGGAAAACACGGTTTTGTTGGATACGGGATATTTTACTGGTGGCGAGTTAAAGATCTTGGTCAATTACATGTACTATACAATGTTGCTAAGCCAAGACTAGACTCGATCTTAAGCTAGAAACGAAATAACAAAATAACAAAAACATAAAACAAACATAAAATGAAACGGGATGGTAGTCCGTATGTTTTTTTTTTTTTCTATTTTTCATTTTCTCATTTTTTTGTGTTTTTCATGATTTTTTTTTTTTTTTTTTTTTTTTTTTTTTTTTTTTTTTTTTGCATACACTTTTGCCCTACCATCCAAAATAATACATCATAGGGGCATTGCATTCCCCTTACACTTGAATTTTTACATAACTTTACAAATACTAATCTAATGACTCGAATTAAGATAATTGAAAAACTTGGAGTACTTTTAAAACATTTAGCACATATGGGGGTAATAAATGATGTTCTTCCCCATTACTCCATTACACTAGTACTTTACCCATGAGTCCCAATCGTCCCAAAACAATATGTACAAGGATATGACTCGACTTAGCAACCATGTAATCAACTAGATAATTAACTTGGGTTTTAAACAAATGTTGTCACAATAATGCACTAAAAATGAGTGCATACAAGGTGGGCTAAGGCGATTTGGGTGTACATTTAAGTGGGGTGTAACAAATTCTTCCTTTAAGTAAAATGCTTAAAGGTCGAAACGAAAAGATAGGCTCTGAGGGGTGTACTAGGGGTATCGTGCACTAAAAATGAGTACAACGCAAAGGGTGTGGGAGAATTACTTGACCAATGTAGCCAAAGTAATTATAACAAAAACACAGGTGTAAAACAATGGGTTAATCCTAATGCCTCTTATCATGTAGTAAATCTAACTACACGAATGTAGTCTCACTTGTGGCCTTGGAATGGTCCTAACGCAAGTTCTAGAATCTAAGTGCTACCGGTACACACATCATAGCATAAATGCTTTTCCTACCAATTCTAGGGGCGAACCTCACATATTTGGGGGTGGAAAATTTTTTAGTGGTACGGTTTTTGTGCTAGTCATATAACTCCTATCCGTGAGACGCTCATTAAGATCAAAGTTTCACTCCTATATGTTGTAAAAAATTTTAAATTTGGCACTAAAATTGCCTTAACAAGTATTTCTCTCAGTTTTATTACACATCTACTATTAAACAAACAAAAATCAAGCGCAATTGTATTCTCTAAAATCGTACTTTTACCCTCCCCTTACACTTAAGATGAACATTGTCCCCAATGTTCAAAATAAAAAGATGTAAAAGAAAAAAGTAAAAGAATGAAATCAAATACTCCCCTGATTCGCTCGTTGGATAATGAAATTACACGGTTAAATCTTCCTCCAAAGAGAATGTTGAAGCTCCATGACTAATGCATCGCCATAAGCTTGATTCCATAAACATCTCCTTGTCCAAAATAACCTGTTAAGCCTGAGAAAACAAACACGAAAACCTGCATAACATCGGCGGGATAAATCTATATATAAGGATATAATGCTTGTGGAATGATAATTTTGCAGATTCCTGGAGATTATAAGTTGGAGATTTTAATAAAAACTTTTTATGAAAACAAAACTTTCAAAAATTTCTGGAAATTAAATCTGACGCCGTCAGGTTATAACCCCTGACGCCGTCAGAAATGACCTGACAAAAATTTTCATTTTAAGTTTCCGGAAAATTTCTGGAAAAACCTTTACCTTACTTCCTGGAATTCCTGCAAAACATCACTATGACTCGATACAAGCATTTGACTCAAACAAACACAAATATGTATGTTAATTTATTATCATTATTGATTCATGTTAATTTATGTTCTACTAAACCGATTTAGATTTCCCTTACACTTAACTTTTGCAAAATACCTTTATATGTAGTTAAGACGAAGTTAAAAACAACATAAAGCATTTTCACAAATTACTTTTGAACATGAATCAATACTAATAAAAATTACACACACATACGGAAACAAATAAAATCAGACAAACAAATAAATAAACACACAAAGCAAATAAAACAAATAAAGCTTGGGTTGCCTCCCAAGAAGCGCTTTTCTTTATTAACGAGTCTTGTAGCTAGACTCAAAGTCAGGCTCATCTAGTGTCGCTTATGCTCATGTATCCGAGTGTGAGCCATCTAATTGTTGCCTCATCTTTCTTGTATTCATCATTTAGCTCCAAACATCCATGATAGTATCTCTTATTTTTCTCATGTGGATATTTGAGCCCCTTCCTCTTATCATTCTCACTTAACAAGTCGATAGGCATAATTCGATTGCAAGATTCGATGGGGTAGTTCTTAAACCTAGGATGTGCTCGGGGCATTTGATAGACAAAATCTTCATCCCCATCCGAGAATGTAATTAACCCGTCCACAAGTTTTTCGTCAAGGTTGGTCAACCTTTTGAAGGGTTCTCCAAAAATGACTTGGGTTAATTTGTCATTGATAAATTCTCCTAAGTTCTCCATAACCATAAAATCCACCATATACACAAAACTTCCTACGAACACGTGTAGTGGCTTAATCCTAGCAACAATGTTATCTCCTTGATATTCAAGCTCATCTACAATGATTTTATTATAATTAGCGCGAGAGATAATGTTCATAGGCAAAGACGAGTTAAGATAAGCATAAAAATCATGATAACCAATTTTACACGGGAATTGCATGTTAAAGAGGCTATCCTTTTCGATCTTAGTCCTAGGGTCAACATACTTAAAGGGATCAATTTCCTCTTTTCCCCATTCCTCGTTAACTACTTCTCCATTATCGATATCCTCATCGGAGTCTGAGTAGTAAAATGGACTAACATAGTCATTCTCATGGTCAGACTCCTCCATCTCAGAATTGTTACCAAAGTGGTGGTCGGGTGAAAGGTTGTTGTTTGCTACTATGGGGGCGGGAACGGGTAGTTGAAAATTTGCACGGCGAAAAACACGAATAACAGGGATCAAATGACCAATGTTACTCATGAGGTAAGTGGAAGGTATCACAAACAAAAGCACAAAGAAATAAGATAGACTAAAGAAAACCTAGAAAAATAAAATAAAAATCTCACTAGAAAGGAATCTAGTGAGTAGACCTAATAGAAATAAAAATTCAACCTAAACAATAACTATTCCCCGGCAGCGGCGCCAAAAACTTGATGCGTGGTTTTGTAACCTTACAACAGGTTTTACCTCTCGAGGGATCTCAAGAGGCTTACAACCCCACCAGGCAGTGTACCTGACCGATGTAGTATAGTGTAGTGGTAAGTACGGGGGATTGATCGTTCTCCACAGGGAATAGTGTTCGTTAGGTATGAAAGGCTACTCTAATTAGGTCTAAGGATTGAGGAAGATTCTTTTTATGTTTTTATAATTTTTATGAAAGCAAGTAAAATCTCGGTTTTGAAGGAGTGGGCGGAATTAGTTGCTAGTCAACTAACCCAAATTACTACAAATGCAAATAAAATAAAATAACAAAAATGAAAAGTGGTGAGAAACTTATGTGTAGAGAAATGTGTTTACTTAGATTTCCTTACTCCCTAACTATCTTTTACCGGTTAATTAGTGTGTATTAGTCGCGTGGATGACGGGTGTATTCCTTAATACCATTCGTGGGGTGGCGTACTTACTTCCCCAAACTCTACAAGCTCCTACTTCACTCCTATGTCGAGCCGGCTAGGAAGCTCCTAACATGGGATCACTAGAATTCGCTTGTGCATTAAATACAACCATAAAAACCTTTAGTACGCGTTTGGTTCATGTTTCTTAAGACGTTCAAGCAAGTTACCGAATAGGAAGTTAGCCAGTTTTCTTAAGCCTAACATAGATAAACAATCATCCAATACAACTAATAACACACTAACAACCAATAATCAATAGCTAGGTTTCATTAGATCTAAGCAAACACAAGATAAAATTAGCCTAACATGTTAAACAAAAGACAAGCATAAGATAGAATCAAACAACACATAGACATATTGAATGATTAATTGATAACTTATCTTTCAATGAAACATGGAAGATCTCAAGGCTAAAAGCCCTGAAAAAGTAGCTAAAATCGTCTTAGGGTTTTATCCCAAAATTCCACACACTAAGCTCTCCCTAATGACAAAAAATTAGAAAACTATATATAGATGTTTGGATCTGACGGCATCACCTTATGCATTGTGACGCCGTCACCTCGCCGCTTTTAGGGTTCCCGGGTGACCTTCTTGACGCCGTCCCTCTTTAATTCTCCAAAATCCGTTCTGGCCTATCAAGGCTTGACGCCCTCACCTCTTGAACGTGACGCCGTCCCCTTATGAATTAAGCCGTGACGCCCTTGATTTAGTTAAAGCGTGACGCCGTCAGAATTCTCATGCTAACTCACTGGCCCGTCATGAGTAAATTTCACATCCAACTTTTCTTGCCAAGGCATGACGCCGTCTGGAGTAAATCCTGACGCCGTCAAAGGTAACTTTCAGCCGATTCTTGAGACTTTGCCGTTTTCTTCACTTTGATGCTCCAAAAACGTCCAAAATGCCTTCTTTTCCAGATTTCTCCTCAAAAGTACCTAAAATGACAAAAGGAACGATTTAGGGCAATATTTGATCAAATAAATACGATTTCGGGCTTAAATGACCCCTTAAAAGCGGTACACTTTTCGCCTCATCAAGTATGTTTAAGAAAAATGTGATGCAAATCAATCAAGTACAAGTACAAGTTAAATCCATCATTTTAAGCTTTTCTAATTGAAGCATCGAGATGTTTGACAATACCCAATTGATTTTCTTGCTTGATGAACATTACTAATCACCTCACGAAAAAGAAATGAAATATAATTCACTCAAAACACTCATTTATTTGGTTGGTGGAGTATATAAGAGAAATCACACTCATTGCTCAGTCATGATCTAAATATTACCATAGGCTTGAACAAGAAACAAAACTACACCGACATGGCGTGAGAACCAAGTATACATATCAAAGAGGTCTTTTATTCGGGTTTAAGGCTTCAAGGGTTATACTAGACTTATGTGCAAATATCTTATGCAAAACATGATAGATCGCTGGCGCGAATTCTTGCATTACCAAACAACGGATGGTCACTAAGGATAACATTAGATCGCTGGAGCGTTATCTAATTCCTCAAGAACTCGGATGGTTACTACATGTCAATACACTTGATAATTTCACAAAGCCAAAAGGTTAGGATAAGACATGGGATATGTTTAGAAAGGTTGATAATAAAGAATATACAAAATAGTCAAAGTCTACTAACCAAATGTTGCTAGCTATTTCGAACCACTATCATGCAATCTTGCGAAACTCCATACTTGATCGATCAATACATTATTCCATAGTTCATTGGCTATTCTTGTCACCTTATAGTTGCGATGACTTTTTTTTTTAACATAAACTCATTCACTTGTCACCTTGTAGTTGCGATGACTAGTCTATTCACTTCACTTTGATAACTGCTCATGGAGTTTACAACTTTCTTCGAACTTTCATGATTTCCCACATAACATTCATCTAGCCATATAACTAGCAATCATCCAAGACTTTACTAAGGGTAAGGCTAGGCTAAAGAGTGTAAAATCTTTTTGTATTTTTCTGGATTTTATCAAAAGAAAAGATTGGCTCAGAAGGTGTAACTAGGGGTATCTAGCGTTAAAGATAAACGCTAACAATAGGGTTTATATTGGTGGTTAACTAGTCAGTGTAACTAGCTAAATATCAATACGGAAGGCTATTTGGGTTAAATCCGAAGGTTGCCTCTTATCACGCATATACACTTATATCACACACGAAATGTGATCTCACAACGGTCTCGTAATGATTTACAAGCACAAGTTCTAGAATAAATAAAATCACCGGCACACTCATAGCAAAAGAATCAAAGCATAAAAGATGTATGCTTAATACAGAACAGGCTCAAATCCTTACAATTTAGGTGGAAGGGCTATAATATGTGCTAGCTAATGTTATCGATCCCAGAATGGATTGCAATATTAATCGGGACACATCTCAATTTTTCAAAAATTACAGGTTTCACCAGTGGATAGATCCAGTTATTCTAATATATTATCCTAAAAATGACAAATAACTAGATCACCAGGGCAAACAAAATTTAAAATCTAGCTCAAAATTTACAAGTTATCCTTATTTTCCCATTCACCCCACCCCCACACTTAAGTTAAGCATTGTCCTCAATGTGATAAACGAACCTCAAAGTATGAAAATAGGGAAATAAGAGAATAAACCATATTTTCTGTGCTTCATATGATTCTTTGATCCAAGTGTCCAAGCTTAGTAATCATTATCTGCAGTAATCTTAAAACAAACAAACAAACAAACACATGAAAATATGTTTTATTAAAAAGTTCAGTGGTACACACCCACACTTAAGTTCAACTAAGGGATTAGAGAAACTTTGGGGTGTAATCACTTTGAAAATAAATATAAGAAGTAAAAATAGCTGATGCGTGGTTTTGCGACCTTACAACAGGTTTTACCTCTCGAGGGATCTCAAGAGGCTTACAACCCCACCAGGCAGTGTACCTGACCGATGTAGTATAGTGTAGTGGTAAGTACGGGGGATTGATCGTTCTCCACAGGGAATAGTGTCGTTAGGATTGAAAAACTACTCTAATAGGTCTAGGGGTGAGAGAAGATTCTTTTTTATGTTTTTATAATTTTATGAAAGCAAGTAAAATCTCGGGTTTGAAAAAGTGGGCGGAATTAGTTGCTAATCAACTAACCCAAATAACTACGAATGTAAATAAAATAAAATAACTGAAAATGAAAAGGTGGTAAAACTTATGTGGAGAGAAATGTGTTTACTTAGATTTCCTTACTCCCTAACTATCTTTTACCGGTTGATTAGTATGTATTAATCGCGTGGATGATGGGTGTATTCCTTAATACCAATCGTGGGGTGGCGTACGTACTTACCCAACTCTATAATCTCCTACTTCACTCCTATGTCGAGCTGGCTAAGAAGCTCCTAACATGGGATCACTAGAATTCGCTCATGCATTAAATACAACCATAAAAACCTTAGTACGCATTGGTTCATGTTTCTTAAGACGTTCAAGCAAGTTACCGAATAGGAAGTTAGCCAGTTTTCTTAAGCCTAACATAGATGAACAATCATCTAATACAATTAATAACACACTAATAACCAACAATCAATAGCTAGGTTTCATTAGATCTAAGCAAACACAAGATAAATCTAGCCTAGCATGTTAAACAAAAGACAAGAACAAGATAGAATCAAACAACACATAGACATATTGAATGATTAATTGATAACTTATCTTCAATGTAACATGGAAGATCTCAAGGCAAAAAGCCTTGAAAAAGCTGCTAAAATCGTCTTAGGGTTTCCTCCCAAAAGGTTACACACAAAGTTCCACCCTAATGACAAAAAATTGCAAAACTATATATAGAGTTTAAGGGCTGACGGCGTCACGTTATAGATCCTGACGCCGTCACCTCGCCGCTTTTAGGGTTCCCGGATGGCCTTCCTGACGCCGTCCCTCTTTAGACCTCCAAAATCCGCTCTGGCTTATCAAGGCTTGACGCCGTCAGATTAGTACTTGACGCCGTCCCTCTTTAGCTTAAGCCGTGACGACCTTGATCACATTAAAGGGTGACGCCGTCAGATTTTTCATGCAAAATTCTCTGGCTTATCATGAGTAATTTTCATATCCACCACTTTTGCCAAGCCATGACGCCGTCTGGGTCAATCCCTGACGCCGTCAAAGGTACTTTCCATCGTAATTTTGAGACTTTGCCGTTTTCTTCACTTTTATGCTCCAAAAACGTCCAAAATGCTTCCTTTTCCTGATTTCTTCTCCAAAGTACCTAAAATGACAAAAGGAACGATTTAGGGCAATATTTGATCAAATAAATACGATTTAGGGCTTAAATAACCCCCTAAAAATGGTACACTTTTCGCTTCATCAATAGCAAACACACGGGTTGCCTCCCGAGAAGCGCTTGTTTATTAACGAGTCATCAGCCTGACTCAAACTTCCTTTAGTCTACGTTGGTGCAATCTTTTGGTTCTTCTTTGAAGATTTGGGAACATATACCACGTTTCCTATCACTATTCCTTCTCCAGTTTCATCTAATTTCACTCTTTCCCAATCTCTAGGAAGAACATCATAGATAAAACCAGTTTCTTCGGCCCAAGGAATATTTTTCTTATAATCGGCCGGAAAGGGTGCCATGAATGTTATAGCTTCATATTCTGATTCAGGCGGAATTTCTTCGATAGAAATCTCGTTCATTTGCTCCTTATCATAGTACAATTTAATCCGGTGACCATTAACAATGAAACTTCCACCCTGTTTGTCATATAATTCAACATATCCAGATGGAAATCCATGTTTCACTATATATGGTCCGAACCATTTCGGTTTTAGCTTAGGAGCTTTAAACTTGTATTTCATATTGAAAAGCAGAACTTTGTCTCCAGCTTTGAATTCTTTCCGAAGTCTAAGCTTTCTGTCATGATAAGCTTTGGTTCTAGCTTTGTAAAGCTTAGAGTTCTCATAAGCTTGGAGTCTTAGTTCATCGAGTTCATGCAATTGCAAAAATCTCTTCTCTCCAGCTATTTTGAGATCACGGTTACTGTTTCTGAGTGCCCAGTAGGCGCGATGTTTGATTTTGAATGGCAAATGACATGTTTTTCCATACAAAAGTCTGTATGGTGTTGTACCAATTGGAGTTTTGTAAGCCGTACAAAATGCCCACAGAGCGTCATCGAGTTTTCTCGACCAAACGGAAGGATTATCTTTGACTGCTTTTTTGAGTATTCTTTTTAAGGCTCTGTTGGTGTTTTCGACTTGACCACTGGTCTGTGGGTGATAAGCTGTAGCAAAACGATGATGAACTCCATATCATTTCATAATTTTCTCCATTTATCTATTACAGAAATGGGTTCCTCTATCACTTATTAAAGCTTTAGGGATTCCATAACGAGCGAAAAGCTTTTTGAGAAAATTAACAACAACTCGTGCATCATTTGTGGGTAGAGCTTCGGCTTCAGCCCATTTGGAAACGTAATCAATAGCAACGAGAACGTATTCGTATTTGTGCGATTTAGGAAATGGTCCCATAAAATCGATTCCCCAAATGTCAAATATTTCACATACTTGAATGCTCTTTTGAGGCATTTCATCTCTACGAGAAAGATTACCGGGTCTTTGGCAAGCATCACAGTTTTGAACAAGAGTATGAGCTTCTTTGAAAATTATCGGCCAATAGAATCCAGCATCAAAAACTTTTTTAGCTGTGGTGGAAGGACCATAGTGTCCCCCAGTCGGGCCATGATGGCATTCATCAAGAATTCTTCTTGTTTCGGAACCATAAACACATCTTCTGATCATCCCATCGGGACACATCTTGAAAAGATAGGGCTCTTCCCAATAATATTGTTTAAGTTCTGAGAAGAATTTACTTCATTGGGCGTGAGTAAATCCTTTCCTGAGAATTTTGCCAACGAGATAATTTGCAAAATCTGCAAACCACGGAATTTCTTTCTCATCAATTATGTCAATAGTCATGAGAGTTTCAAGACGAGACAAATGATCAACAGCTAGATTTTCTGCTCCTTTCTTATCTTTGATTTCTATGTCAAATTCTTGGAGTAGCAAAATCCATCGGATAAGACGCGGTTTTGCATCTTGTTTGGTAAACAGATATTTGAGCGCTGAATGATCAGTAAACACAATCGTTTTTGAAAGCACAAGATAAGATCTAAATTTATTGAAAGCAAAAACAGCGGCTAACAATTCCTTCTCTGTAACCATGTAATTTTGTTAAGCATTGTTAAGTGTTTTGCTAGCGAAGTATATAGGACGGAAATGTTTTCCTTCACGTTGTCCTAATACAGCTCCAACAGCAAAATCACTTGCATCACACATGAGCTCGAATGGTAGTGACCAATCAGGTGAAACCATAATGGGTGCACTACTCAGGTGGGTTTTAAATGTTTCAAATGCCTTAATGCAATCTGCATTAAAGTCAAAAACAGAATGTTTTTCAAGAAGTTTTGTCATAGGATGAGATATTTTGGAAAAATCTTTAATAAAACGATGGTAGAAACCGGCATGTCCTAGAAAACTTCTAACGGCTTTAACATTGGTTGGAGGTGGTAATTTGGTGATAACATTGATTTTCGCTTTGTCAACCTCCATTCCTGCACTAGAAATTTTGTGTCCAAGCACAATTCCTTCAGTCACCATGAAATTACATTTTTCCCAGTTAAGAACATGATGTGCAGCTTCACATCTTTCGAGCATTTTATCGAGATAAGAAAGGCAAGCTTCAAATGAATTTCCAAAAGCTGAAAAGTCATCCATGAAAACTACCATAGATGTTTCAAGCATGTCTTGGAATATTGCAATCATACACCTTTGAAAAGTTACGGGTGCATTACAAAAACCGAAAGGCATACGCCGGTAAGCGTAAGTTCCAAAAGGACATGTGAATGTAGTCTTTTCTTGATCGGCAGGATCAATAGGAATTTGGAAATATCCTGAAAAACCATCAAGGAAACAAAAGTACTTGTTCCCTGCTAGTCTCTCAAGCATTTGATCCATGAAGGGTAGAGGAAAATGATCCTTTCTGGTGGCTTTGTTTAATTTTCTGTAATCAATACATACTCGCCATCCAGTGACAGTTCTAGTAGGAACTAATTCATTCCGTTCGTTAGTCACAACGGTCATTCCTCCTTTTTTCGGAACACAGTGAACTGGTCTCACCGAAGGACTATCCTCGATGGGGTAAATGATATCGGCATCAAGAAGTTTGATGATTTCTTTCTTAACAACTTCTTTCATGTTGGGATTGAGTTGACGTTGTCTTTCTACAATGGGTTTAACACCTTCTTCGAAATTGATTTTGTGTTTACAGAAATCAGGGCTAATTCCTGGAATATCAGAAGTTTTCCAAGCAAAAGCTCTTTTATGCCTCTTGAGAACAGAGATGAGACATTCTTTTTCATAGTCATTGAGCAACGAAGATATGACTACTGGTAGAAGTGAATTATCTTCCAAGTAAGCATATTCAAGATGATTGGGAAGTGGTTTTAGCTCAAGATCAGTTGGTGGTTCTTGAAGAGATGTTTTGATCCTCAATTGATCATTAAAGGTGATTTCCTCAAAATTCTCTTCCACTATTTTCCTTCTTCAACTTCTTCAATATCTTCTTCGAATTTTACTTCCATAAAATCAGTGAATTCTTTATCAAGATTTGTTTCACTAATTTTCTCCAAAGTAGTCATGAATGGATCAGAATCGTCAAGTAATGCATCCAATTCTTCATCAGTGACTTCATCGATTACGTAAATGTTAAAACCAGTGTCATCACTGGAATATGGATATTGCATCGCTTTATCAATTAAAAAGGTAATTCTATCTTCTCCAACTCCAAGATTAAGTTCTTTACCTTTTACTTTGATGATCGCATCAACAGTGTTTAGGAAAGGTCTTCCTAAAATAAGAGGAACTCTACTATCTTCCTCCATTTTTAAGATCACAAAATCCACAGGAAAAACAAATTTACCAACTTGAACAAGCATATTCTCAGCAATCCCAACAGGGTATTGGTAAGAATGATTCTAATCGAATACTCATCTTTGTAGGTTTCAAAGTATTGATGAAAAGTTTAGAATACAATGAATAGAGCATCAAATTGATACTTGCACCAAGATCGGCTAAAGCATCGCATGTGATGTTATTTCCTAACGTGCATGGAATCAGAAAACTTCCGGGATCTCCGAGTTTTGGTGGAATTTTGTTTTGAACAATGGCTGAGCATTCTTCATTGAGAAAGGTAGCGGATATTTGTTCTAACTTGTTCTTGTTATTCAGAAGTTCTTTTAAAAATTTCCCATAATTGGGCATTCCAGCGAGAACATCAACGAGGTGTACATTGAGTCTAACCTCTTTGATCATTTCAACAAACTTCTTATAACGCTCTTCCATTTTCTCTTTCTTGAGGCGTTGAGGATATGGAATCTTTGGTGTGTACGCTTTGACTAGTGGTATGGGTTTTTATTTGGTGGGTGTATTTGGAATATTTTCCTTTTCTGCTTCTTCAGCTTCATCCTCACTTTCATCATGGATGATCGTGGTATCATTTGGATTGGGTGGTAGATGATAAGAGAGACCACTTCTTGTGAATACAGCATTGATATGCTTATTTCTAGTCTGTGGTGGACGATATGTTTTATAATTTGATCCAGATGATGTTGGTTTAGGGTTGGATTGGGTATTACTGGGTAATGTACCTGATGGTAGGGAAGAAAATTCGTCAGAAAGTCTACTGAATTTGTTTTCAAGATCCTGAATAGACGCTTGATGATTTTTCTGACCTTGCTCAACTTTGGTATTGAGATAGAAAAATTAAGTTTTGACGAACTCATTAGTTGATTTTTGAGCAGTCACGAATTCTCTCATCATTTTTTCGAAATCGGATTCTTCCGGCTTTTTATCATAGGTTTGTGGAGTTTGATTGTCTGCTCGAAGTTGAGAATAATGGTTGTTATCCCTTTGTTGGCAATCTTGCCAATTTCCAGAATTTCTCCCGTAATAGTTACCACGATAACCGCCTCCACGGTATCCTCTTTGGACATAATTAGCTTCTCCTTCTTTAGGTCCGTCCATTGGTTGATCGTCACATTCCGATGATGGGTGATTACCTCCATAATTGTTACAACCATCTCACATTTCTTTAATTTCTCCTTTAAGATCTTTGTATTGCGAGTCGATTTTGGAAGTCAAGGCTTCCATTTTCTCCATGAGTTTAGAGGTATCGGAACTTTCAGCAAAAGCAACGGCTTTTCTTAAGGGTTTGGTTTTGGAATCTTTTGACCAATCGAGTTTAAAGAGTACTCGGTCTTTGAGTAGTTGATATGTCTGGATAGGGGTCTTGTAAAGAAAAATTCCTCCAGCATCAAGGATTCCTTGAGATGTTTCATCAAGTCCATGGTAGAATATTTGGATAATGGTTCCTCGTCCTAAACCATGTCCATGACAACTACGATGCAAATCTTTCATACGAAGCCAAGCTTCGATGAGTGATTCGTTAGGATTTTGTGTGAAAGAACGAATTTCTCCCATGAGTCGGTCAAACATGGCAGGAGGAAATAATCGGCTTACAAAAGCTTGCCTCATCTCCTCCCAAGTATTGATAGTTCCTGGGGTTAAATCGTTGTACCACACTTTTGCATCTCCGGCAAGTGATGATGGAAAAAGTTTGAGTTTAATGGCATTGACATCGGTGTCGCCATATCAGAACATGCCATAAATTTTGATGAATTCGGCAATGTGTTTGTGCGGATCGGCTCGCGAACGGCCATCGAATTGACGGTGTTTGATCATACAAAGATGGTGTTCTTTCAAGGTAAAATTGTCACCAAGGTTAACAGCAACAATAGCGGCTCCAGGAGTGGGTGCTACGGCTCGGTTGGCGGCCCACATGGGTTGATCGTCAGCCATGGGAAAAGGTTGATCAGTGAATGGGTTATAAACGACTTTGGCTTCAAAAAGGTTATCAAACAGTTGGTTTGGTACTCCTGGTACACGGTTTGTGAATGGAACAAAAGGTGTTCTTCTTCTTGGTCTTCGGATTAAACGTTCAGGATTTGAAAGAGGTGAAATTGGTTCTATTCCAGTTGAGTGAGTGTTCATACAATTCCCAAGAGAATCTAGGCAACGTCTAAACACACGAGCAAAGAATGAAAATAGTTTGAAAAATCAGACTTGGGTAACCGATCGGATGGCAAGGTGTTCCGATCGGTTGGTTGCCTCGGAAAAATTTGGATTTGAAAGACCGATCGGATGGACGAACTTCCGATCGGATGGTCTACTCGGAATTTAATTATTTTTATTTTTATTTTTTTCGAAAACGAACTTGGTTAGAGACGGACTTCTAAAACTTATAGAAACACAATCAAAATCCCCGGCAGCGGCGCCAAAAACTTGATGTGTTACGTGTGTGTAAAAGTTTTAAATTTATAAGGGTTGAATTACCGAATCTAGAAATAACACATACTAGCAAGTGAACTCGTCCGTTATAGAAAGATTACGATGGTAAGTCGGGATTGTTCGCAGGGATTTGTGAGTGAATCGAGTTGTAAGTATAAAAGCTACTAAAAGTAAATCTAAAAAACATGCAATAATGATAATATGATAATTCAAATGATTAAAACTACACTTGCTTAGACTAGTATACTACTCTTGATAAGCATGATTGTGATAACTTTTGTTAACATGTTGGTTATGATAATTAGTTCGTGAACTAATCTATTGCTCTTACAAGTTAAACCTTCGTCAAGATTTTAGTTTATAAAAACAAGCATTAAGTTTAACCAATCAATTCAAGATCAATTCAAGTTTCATAAGTTTGGATTAACAAACTTAACACAAAAATAACCTTTTGTTTTATCAAATAAGCTTAGGAAATGGTCAATAAAAAAGGTAACCGATCATAGACAAAAAGGTTACAATTGATTGTAAACTACTAATCTTTCGACCTATGAGGTGGTTTTCAATCAATCCAATTTGATAGACAAAAAGCATTCTCATTACAACTACAATTAAGTTTCTTTGTTTAACCAAGAATAATGGGTAAAAACAATCATTCATAGACAAATGATTATAACTAGTTGAATTAACAATAAACCTTTCGACCTTTAGAATTACTAAAAACTAGTCAAACTTGATTAACAAATGTCACTATGAAACTTAAGCACAATTGGATCTTAGAATTAACTTGAAATTGAATTAAAAATGTTATCACAATCATACGCAAATCATTAAGTAATATACATCATCTAAGCAAGTGCATAAAGGCACTAGCCACATATAGCAAACATGAACATAAACTCAGAATTTTGAACATTAGAAATCATGATTAAAAGTCTTACAATGATTGGAATGAGATTAAAAATGATTAGGTAATGATACCAAAAGTATTGGTGTTGACTTCTTGAAGGTTTGACTTCCAAATGTTGACTTCTTGGACTTCCAAAGTTTCCTGGACTTCTAAGGACGAATTTCAGAGCTTTTGAGAGTGGTTTATGATTAGAGATAGTTGTGTAACAGTTATTGTATGGTATATCTCCCAAATGATTTCCAAAGACTCTATTTATACTCATCTCAAGGCCTAGGGTGTTTAATGCTTCAACTTGGCCAACAAGCAGAGTGGAATGGTCTAGAATACTCAATGGAAGGGCCTAGAATCGTTGGTAACAAGATACAATGCTTAATGATGAAGTTTGGCAAGACAGGTCACCTCCAACCGATCGGCATGGTAGCCATCCGATCGGTTGGTCTTCGAATGCTGTCTCCATCCGAATCGGATGCGGGTTGCGTCCGATCGGATGGAAGGTTGCTGTAGACACCATCTTGGACTTTTGGTTTTTTGACTTGTATCTTTCTCTTAGCTCTTTGTTCTTCATCCAAACTTGATCTTTTTTTTGTCTTGGAACTTGGAATAATGAATACTTGGATCTTCATTCTTTGAAATGCATTTTTGGTGTGGATCTTGACATGAGAATCTTCGTACGATCGTAAATCCTTGTTTTCTTCATTAATCTTTCACTTTTTCTTCCTTTTTCCTGTACTTGGCTACATATACTTTGCAAACATACTTTGGTGCGATTAAGTAACAAAAGCATATAAATATAACCAAATAATATATACAAAAGCACGAATAACGCTACTTAAAACATGCACAATTTGAGCGTTATCACCTTTTGAACTATATCTTTTATTTCCGCTGCAAACTATGTTTTATTTCCATTGCAACTTATGGTTGAGAGTCTTTTAAACTCTAAATGTTTAATTTTGTATTCGAATGATATGTTTTTGCTAAAACGTCTCATTATGAGATCGTTTTCTATGGATGTGACTGTCTTACCCCTCACGTAGCACCCCAAGCTCCGTTCCGCTGCCAGATTTTGAGTTGGGGGTGTTATACCTAAGCCATCTACTATCTGCCTACAACCAGGGACGGAACCAGAGGGTTCCTGCGGGTGCCCGGGACCCCTATGGATTTTTTCGATGTAGTGTTAATTTTTGAAAAAAAAAACATCAATTTTTCCTAAATATATCTAAAATGCACCCGATCCATCGAAATGTGTTTCTATATTACGGTTCCAAAAAATTTGTACACCCGGTCATATTTGGTTCTGGTTCCGTCCCTGCCCACAACGTCTATTATTTTATAACATGATTGTTAAAATATAACGCAAATCAACACAACAAAGACTCAAAGGCAAATACTAAAAAGCAAGTTTGAGTAAAATGACTATAGAATATGAACACTGACTTCACTCAGTTCTAGACTCTTTTGACTTATTTCTCGCATTGTCCTCAACTTGTTGCGACTCCTAAATCATCTGTGTGATTTACCCGACCCAACTTCATAACACCACCTCGTCACACACAAAGATATGTTTTAAACATACTAATATTTTAAACTATTTACATTTGTACCTCTTAACTCGAGATCTCAGAGCAAGCATCACTGTTTATCCTAAGTTCAAATATCTTTAACTCAAAGTTTTTTGCCATGTCATCCCACATAGTAAATATGATACGTTGCCAGTGGTCATATGTTAAATTATTGGTTATGATCCATTTTTTTTGGGTGCATTTACAGAAGTTGTAAATAGGTGAGTTTCTTGCCTGAGATTATCAATAATCAAGCTTCTTGTACACATTCCTGGCTGTTTAAGCCTTTTTCTGTGCTTCGATCTGCTGCTGGGATAATTTGGTTGCTATATTTATTATGTACATGTTCTTGGTTCCATATTATCTCATGCGCGCCAGAATTCCCAATAAGGCCTGTATATTCACAACATGTGCAACATTAAACATGAGAAACTGTAATAAAATACTAAATAAGAAAAAAAATCATGATAAATTCTAAAAAAAAGAGTTAACAAAATGCATATCTTGTAAATTCAACCATTTGGATAATAGTTGCCGCCAATATTCCGTCGACAGCTGCAGATATGCTATATAGTACCACGCTATAAGGACCGATAATATTTCATTCGTCACATTCAGATTAATAACATATTTGTAAATTCAATGGGTATAGATACATTGGTGGTGCCGGCTCGACCTTAGGAGCACTAAAGCAAAGGCTTTAGGCTTTGCAATTTTCAAAGCCCAGATTGCAGCATTTCTTTGATACATTTTATGTGTTAAAAAACATCATTTCTCTTTACATGTACAGTAATAATCTTTTAAATCTAGCAATATTCTCTACTAAAAATAAGAAAACCTACTCTCCTATGCCAATACAGAACTCATAAGTCACACATCTTCAATGATATTTTAGCATATGATTGTGTGCTTGTATCACGGCTGAAGTATTAGTAATCTCAAAAACATTTGCAATGTAGTATATTTTATATCTTATAAGTATTTGCGTAAAATACAACATATGAACACCTGAAAACCGTTATCGTCAATAAAACTACATATGTTGCTACAACCAGATTTGTTAGTCAACTGTTTTATAATAAAGAACGCCTTCATAGCTTTTATAACCACAAGACAATAGTGGATAGAGAATATAATATCAGAAATTAACTTAATAATATGAACATAAGAGCATGTAATAACATAAACTAACTTAATAGAATCTAAATAAGAATAAAACATGTAATGTATTTTTTATTATGTATATAAAGAAATGTACCAAATTAAAGCAGGGAAACCGTACCTCCCCAAAATCACCCTTCCCTATCATGGTAAGTAGCTCAAAATCACCGACTCCCATTTTGTGCCTTTGAAGGATCATGTATTTAGCTTCCTTCTTCTCTATAAATTTAAGTAAGTTATTTTGATCTTCTTCTGAAGCATCAGCATCTGCCAATTTCTTTTCGAGCAATATTTTCCTATATAATAAAAACTCAATTGTTACTCTTTTTCTAGGAACATACAAATTTTTAATTCTTTTTGCAAACGTCAAAACTAAACACAAAATTTGAATTTGGACAAATAAATGAAAGTGTTTCTTGGTCCATTATTCAAAAGCACTATTTTTCAAGCAAAAAGTATTTTACATTCTATATTATCTTATGGTAAAAGACATTCTGGCAGAAAAAGTATGTATGTGTACTGAAAGCATCTACAAATAAAAAACATGGAGTGGATAATACATACGATTTTGAAGCCTAAGATACTACAAAGCAAATACAAAATTCCTGCTAACACGGAGCATAGAAAATATATAACTTGACTTTGAAGTAGGGGACAATTTTTTTTAAACAAAATGCATGTAGTATTGATGTATCACTACAACAAAACTGGCCTAACGCAACCGTCCAAATACAATGTAAATCCGTTGCAAAAGGCTATTTGCAACGGATTTCGACTATTGCAAAAAGGCTCAATGCAAATTTAATTTGTAACCGAATTGCAACAAGCAGAAAACTTTTTGCAACTGTTTTGCAACGAAAGATAATTCGTTGGAACTAAAGACACATTTTGCAACGAAAACCTTTTCCCACAATTTTGCAATGAATATATTTTTGCATCAATACATAATTTGCAACGGTTATATTTTGCAACGGGTTTTGCAATGGTAACTTTTGATAAAAACCAATTTTTATGGCAGTTTAAAGCCAATTTTTGTAAAAAAAGAAAAACAAAAAAACTATTTCGCAACGATGAAAAGATCAACACAATATAAAAAAAACCCTAATAAATTCAATATATTTCAATATCAATAAATCTACACACCAATCCAAGATTTGAACAATAACAAAATGTCTAAAAAGTTGATATCTAAAATCTAGCGACAAAATATACCAGTTATTGATGTCAACATCATATAACTTAGTTCGGTGGTGGAATTCTTGTGTATCTCTATCTCTCGCAACTGTTGAAGCTTCTTGTATTCCAATTGCCTTTTTACGAACACTTCACAAGCTAACGTCAACTCTTTCCTTAAAGGAGGTTCACAACAATACTTGTGTTGATGCATTAATATTTACTGCAATCAATGTACCTGAGAATAATGTGAGCTAAAACCAACCTAAGTAGCAACATCAATGAACAGAGCATCAATTAAGTATATGATGTAGAAATTCATGTGTTCACCTTTAAACATAGTTATCCCAAGTTGTAGATCTTTAGGACACTTGGAATAAACATGAGCCCATGATAAGCAAAGAAGGAAGTCACTTCCCTTATCAAATCAACCCGGCGTTCTAATCTACTTCTGTCCATCCTAATGAACTATATGAGACCGATTTGTTTTGCAATTTGAGCTACAAAAAAGTGTTAGTTTTATGGACATAACTTAGTAGATGTGTGTTAGGATCGAACTCTAGATCACGGGATTGCACACTATACGTATGAGAATTAAAGAATAATAATTATATATAAAAGGTTATATTTAATTATTTATTACACAAATATGTAATGACCGTTAGTATTTAACGGATAATGACTAACGACTGTTAGACGAATATAAGGAAAGAATTATGTGTGAATAATTGGTAAGTCAAGAAGCTTCCGGATCCCCTTTGTGATGCCATAGCCAATCGGTGGAGAGATTGGGCTTGCCCAATCCTAAACCAACTTGTCCTCCAAGTTACTTACACTATATAAACAAATCAAGGGTCATTGGTTATACATCTCTTGTACACACAATTATCCCTAATTTGTTTCTCCTTGTTCTTTCTTTTGGGTCGATCGAACTAAACCCCAACTAAGGGTCAATCAATTTTTTTTGATAAATACAAAGTGTTTGGTTTTATTTGTGTTAGTTTACTAGCAAAACTTTAATTCGTTATAGTATGTGTGTACAAGAACGTGATACAATCAC
Source organism: Artemisia tridentata subsp. tridentata (assembly GCA_021014915.2). NCBI lineage: Eukaryota > Viridiplantae > Streptophyta > Magnoliopsida > Asterales > Asteraceae > Artemisia > Artemisia tridentata. The sequence continues at coordinate 239,099,150 of CP139504.1, forward strand.
ATTATGGATTGTATCTTGGATTGAATTACAAAAAGGTAAGGGGTATTTCCAATAATCCACATAAACCCTAATTAGGGTTCATAAAGTTGATTGCTTAGAATTGATTCTTGTTTGGCTAGAATCATAAGGTACACATACTATTTATGTTTGGTTAATTAGTTTACATACTATATGTTCCTACTCGCTTCCGCTATTACTTTGATGCTTTATGTAAAACCCAAAAACTTGAC
>CP139504.1:239099479-239324522 GCA_021014915.2 Artemisia tridentata subsp. tridentata
GGACCTTTCAAGCTTTAGTTACTAGTTACTTTTCTCTCCTAAAAGGCCCCCTTTCTCCTCTAAAAATCTCTTTATTCGATCCAAACTAAGCCTACCAAGTTTTCTTGCAGTGAATACCCTACAATTGGTATCAAGAGCCATGGTTAGGTCCAGGAGAGTTGGTATTCCGGATTTGTGTTGTTTTTGAGGTTTTTTGGTTCGATTTGAGTTTTTGAGTTTTTTTTTTTTTGGTTCGAATTGTTTTAGTATAAATTTCATTTTTTGCTTTGTTTAGTGATTAGAAGTTGTTGTACTTTGTACTTTCTAGATTAAAATAGTTTAGAGTGGTATTTGGTGTTTGGATTCAATGATTAAGAACGTGTTGTGATTTTGGGGAAATTCGTGGGTATTTGTTGTAGTGTTTTGGCAGCGGTTGTGTACTTGGGAGAATTCTGGACCGGTTTGTGTCATTTCTAATGGTTTGCCTATTACCGTTTAGGCAAAAAAGCAAAAGGCTGAAAGCGACGTGCTTGGAGTTTGTGTCTCTCGTTTGTCCCAGCTGCGCTACTCGGTTTTCTCTGAAAAGTCTATTCGGTTTGGGAGACTGGGGTTTGTTCTAAAAAAAGTCTACTCGGTTTTGTGTAGACTCGGTTTTGTCTCTGAGAAATTTACCGGTTTGTTAGATCGGTTTTCGCGGAGGAATTTACTCAGTTTGTGTCTTCCGGTTTGTCCCTCTACGTTTACTCGGTTTGTGTGACTCGGTTTGTCTCTGAGGAATTTACTCGGTTTGTGTCACTCATTTGTCCCTCCAGGTTTTACTCGGTTTGTGTAGACTCGGTTTGTCCTCTGAAAATCAATCGGTTTGTATCAACGGGGTTTGTCTCTGCATGTGAACTCGGTTTGTGTCAGGCGGTTTGTACCACGAGGTGCTATTTTTCGTAAAACTCAAACGGCCATAACTTTTGAACCGTAACCCGTTTAGCGAAACACCTGTCAAAACGACCGTGAGCCCGGGAGGAGAGGCATTGATTAATTTATTCATTCAAAACCCCAACTTTCGAACCTGAAAGCTCCAATGATTTTATTGGTTTCTAATTTTCAACCAAAATTTCCTTTAACAACTTGCATAACCAAACCAAATCACAACTTAACAATAGTGCAACAATCCAACAGTCATTAACACATATCAAGCATCATTTCACGGTTTTTCTTGATTTTGTAAAACCCCGCGAAAGAATCTATTTCTCGGTTTAAATCATGAATTGTAAAAATCCGGCACGTTAAACTTCTGTCAAATTTCAGATTCGCTATATCAGAGATAATCAGATTGACAAAGATTGACAAAACAAAAATTCCCAAAGATGTTCGCAGATAAACGTGTTTGACTATGTTGGGCCAATAGGACTTTGTGTGCCCGAATTTCAAGAAAAAAAGCTTCACAGCCAAGACAAACGTTGTTGAGTAGATATTGCTAGGAACAAGTGCAACATGAGAAACACAACGAAGCGGGTTGAACCTAATGGGGTATCTTCGTCATTAATAATGTAAGTGTTGGATGAACAAAAGATTCCCGTCAAGTACAACAACAAAACATTGTTGGTCAGATATTTAAATGGGAAATACGATGTTACCCTTATGAACAATATGTGAATCACAACGAAGCTTGTTGTACCTATTGTGCTCTTTGTTCTAAATGATGATTATGTGCTGCTTGAGTCAAAATTTTCCTGCCCTGATGATAACTTGATCACTAAATAAACATTTATAAAAACAAGTGGGTTGTATGAACAGCGGGCAATTTGATTAATGAACGTGAGCAGAAATTAGAAGGTCAAAGAGTACACTTAAAAGGTCTAAAGAGAAGAAACTTAAAATTAAGTTAGTTTTGAAAAGAGCTAACGTCGTCAAACAGAAAAGGAAGCCAGGTGTGTAAATACACTTAAGCTAGAATTCAAACAAAAAGAATCAACATTTTAAAGATTTCTCTAGACTAAGACGTTAAAAAAAACTTGAAAAATTGTTTCACACAACCAAACCAAACGACTGCCAAATGATGTAAAAGACAGAAAGTTAGGTGACAGCATAGTGAAAAATTATGTGATCTAAATTAGTTTCATGAGATTGCTAAGGGGGCCCAACCTGATTAAAGTTCCAATGTGATGTTTATGCAAAACATGAACCCGCCTGAGCTTCTCTACACTAAAGAGGAGGAGGAGATGGTGGAGAACAATGGAAAAAAAATGAAGAGAAAAGGGGACCCAGGGTTCCAGACGAATAATAATCAAACCCCATTTATTAGAGGAAAATCGTTTGACTGTATTTGCTCCTCAAAAAGAGTTAACAACCTGAACGATATTTTGGAAACAAATAATGAAAACTTAAGGTAGAAAAACTTAAGGCCAAACCCCCTCTTAGAAAAGTTGCGTCCATAACGGTGTATCCTCCCAAATACCCTAGGAAAATTTGGTGCCTTTGTCTCTTCCCACTGAATGCAAAAAACCCTTTTTTAGTTATATGTCTTTGGCAATTTTGCTGATTTCGAAAAACTGTAAAAGGAGAATCACACCCACTGGCATTACTGAGGGGGAAAGGTGTTTTGAACTGCAAAAAGGTGTTCTTAACTGAGGTCATGCCATTCTTTAAACTACTTTAAAGAACACTTGAAGGGCTCAAACTGCCTCAAAAAAAGAAATAAAAAGAAATGAAAGTAGTGTTTAAAGAATGGAAAATGAGGTGAATGAATATGCAATAGAACTTAAAGTGGGATTGAAAAAAAAACATATCTTCTAACGACAACTTGATTGCTAATGTATTGACAAGTGTATTTTACACATCATGATTTGCATTGTCTGCTTGTCATTTAATGGTTGGAGCGTTAATGTCACCCAGAATGTGTTGTTGAGCTTGAGGGGGAAATTTAAAATTGCTTGAAAAAATCAAAATGATGGACCATGATAATATGGTTAAACATTTTTCAAAATTAGAAGTTGAATATCTTAATTTGCAATTGAAACATCAACATTTAAATGAAAAACAGAAAATATCAAATGACAAGACATCTTGGATGCTCCTGATTTGATACTTATATTGAATTAAGCAAACGAGATGAGACAATTCAAGCTCACACACGAACACGATTCGACTGCTTAGGGCCCAAATTGCCCAATTGAAATCCAACAAGTGTGAAGTGTATGGCACAATAAAACCTTCGTCTTCAGATTCTCAGAATTTTCAATATCAAAACACCATAAATAAGTTACATTATGAAAATGAGTGTTATCGAGAAGAAAATTCAAGGTTTAAACAACATTTCAAAGAGTTATATGATTCTATAAAAGTTACAAGAAGCAATCACAATGATCAAATAAACTCTTTGACAAATGAAATTGGAATCTTAAGGCTCGGGTGAAAGGTAAAAATGCCAAGTACCACTTGTAATTGTTTGCATCAAAGGTCTTTGCTTGTAAAAATGCATGATGTTGATGTGGGGCCTATTCCAATTTCCCATGAGAAACAACAGACCTGTCCATCAAATGTATCTCTGTCACCTTAGGGATGGACTTGACACTCTTCGTGAGGTTGTGGAAGAGGACAGAATAGGAAAACCACTCGATAAGGCAGTAGGTTATGCCTGCGTCCTCACAAAAAGGATCCAGGAACAGTTAGAATATGCCATTGGCACGGGCCCTAAGTCTCACAACCAAAGAGATAGAATAGTTGCATCATCATCCACAATTAAGAACAAGCATGTAACCTTTGAGGTATCCTTGGAAACTTCAGATCCCAACACATCAAAACATGTTCAGCAACTAGAAGTGAAAAAGACTAAGATTCCCATCAGTCCTTCTACAGGAGTTAATAGTGACACTAAAGCTAGCGAGTCAAAACCTAGGAGAAACATAAAGAATTCTAGGATTTCACCAGCTAAAAGTGTTCCTAAAAGGAAAGTAGAAGACACATGAGAAACAACAAGTCAGATTTGAACAAAAGGAATCATAATTCGAATCCAAATTCACTTTGCAAAACATGTAATGAATGCATAATTTCGTGTAATCATGATAAATGTGTTATGAAATTTCTGAAGTCGTCCAAAAAACCCCCAGTTAGGAAAGTTTGGAGAGCTAGACAAATTAAGCAATCTTGGAAACCCACAGGGAAAATGTTTACCAATGTGGGCTTTCAGTGGAAGCCCACGGGCCGAACATTCACACTAGGGGAACATTGCCCTTTAACAAGGATTACAATTCCTAGAGTAGTGCCTGTTAAGGAATGGAAGCCTACTGGTAGAGTTATCCCTTTAGATACACAATGTCCCTTAACTAGGTCCATTGCATCTACTAGTGTTGCCCCTACTGTTAAAACCAAGGCACCTATGGTTTCAGCAGCCCCAAAGATTGTTTGCACTAACAACTGAACCCAACCTTAATTGGGGATCCGGCTCTCCAAATTCTCTTCTCGTTCTTCTGTTTTCAAATGCAGGTCGTACGGATCGTCCTTTGACATTTGGACACGGGCTGCTCACAACATATGAGGGGAATCATTAATGACGTCTGTTCAAATCAGTTCAGGCCTCGTTCTTCAATGACTATGACGTTTGAACAATGCAGTTCAAGCCTCGGGTCTCAATGTTTTCATAATGGCTTGCTGACATCTCTTCAGGCCCCGTTCATCAAAAGAAAAGAAAGGCGTACGCTGAGTGCGCTTTTATCTTCGGAAGAAGAGGAATCTTCTCATTTATGCCATTCTCATCAGCTTCATGTTCTTCAAATGCTCATTCAGTCACCAAAGGGGATAAACGTACATTGGGTATATTCTTATTCATCTGCTCTATCAAAAATGGCAGTTGGTCGTCATATGCAATTTTTGAGGGGGAGAAGGGTGAATAAACTACATGGTGATTGAGATTTGCGAAATGGTCATACGACTCTTCTTGTTTCTGACTATTCTCATTAAAAGGCTTCATACTTGCTCCATGCTCGTTCAGACATCCAGTGAATCTACTTCCATCCAGATTGGACATTTATTCATCGATTCAAAATGGCAACTCGAATGCATTTTTTGAGGGGGAGAAGTGGTGAACAGTGGATCAACTTCATTGCACTGTTCAATCAAAGATGGCATCCTCGTATGCAATCCTTGAGGGGGAGATGTGTGAACAAGTGATTCGATGTACATTTTGGTTGTTGGTTCACTCACTTAAGTTGGGCATCTAATTGTGACCATGGAGTTGATTAGGTATCACTTTTCGAGATTGGAAGTTGACTTCCTCCAAGGTGGTGATCTTACTTTATCTTGAAGTCGGGGTTGGTTGGATGCATGACCTTCAATGATAACTTGCTCGTGCTTAAGATTTAAGTTGAAGACTTGGGTTATCTAGTTTACCAGCAGTCAGGGTAACTATCACTTAAGGAGTTACGATGTAGTACTCAGTGGTCACACGCCGATGACGTTGTGGATAATCGTAAGAGGTGGTTAATGTCTCATACCTTGGTTAGGTATGAGTACTTAGAGATTGCTTGGAGCACTAATTCTCTACACGTTCTTCCAACATTAGTGCAAGTTCAAGTCACGAGAACGGGGAATTCTACTTCAGTTTAGGTTTGTATATCGGGTTTTGCTCCTTCAGTTAATCTCATCAAAAGGCCTACTTGAGGGTTGATAAAGATAGTCAGAGACGGTTTCGGCAGCGGTTAATTCTCACTTGATCTACTTGAGCCTAAGTTGTTCTTCTCACAAGATTTCAAGAATATGTTCGTAAAATGTGTTGCGGATTCTGAGGTATCAAAACCAGCAAGGGGAAGGAGACATACATCTGAATGCAAAATGAGTACACATGATGGGCTTTATACTTCTTCTCAATTGAAGATTATTTCGGGAAGACCAAATGTCATAACCGCAAAAAAATCAGTGTTCTAACTCGTTCTTTCTGTGTGTCATTCCAACTAAGTGTGGAAGAGAATGTCAGTTTCTGATGATAAAAGAGGTGCACAATTGTATGATGGTTCCTATGGTTAGTCGGTATCCTACTGAAGGAAATGTGTACATCCGGTACTCAGTAGCTGTTATGGTACTGTCTTGGTGTTATCATGTCGACTACATACGGGATAAATTGCTTACACTTGGGACTTAGCTAAATTTGGTGTAACAATTCTCATCTGCGATGTCCTGAAAGGAGATAAGGGGATTTTTGGGTCTTAATTGATCTTGATGATGCATTGTCGACTTCATTAATGGGATTGAGTGTGTACTTCGGGTTGTTGGGCTTCATATATCGAGACTGGCTGCATCTCTTCAACGACTTGGGGGGAAGTGGTCTCTGGATACTTTTGGTAGGAATTTTTTCAGTCTTCAGCGGGAAGAAATGTGAGAAGAATTATTCAAATGTGAGATGATTCGTTGCTGATCTATTTGAGGATCCCCGAACGGAGATCACGATGATTATTCTTAAAAAGGAGCAGCAATACTTAATGTGGTTTGCTACGGTTTCCGCTGTACGCTTACCTTATGTAAGCTTGAAAGAGAGCTTAGAATCTGCTCAGTATGAAGATTTTCGGTTTGGGGGGAAGCTATCAAAGCTGTACATTGGGAAGGCTCAAGTTCCGTCGTCTGTTCAGGAGCCTTGAAAAGCTTTGGTGGTGAAAGTTTAAGAGATGATTGACCACAGATTTCTACAAACATCTGAACGTATCCTCATTTCGGTATTCATTTCATCATCGTCTTAAACTGAATAATATAGTTTGTACATATCTTAAAACATACTGTATATAGAAAATTATAGAACCAGAAAATTGTATATAGAAAAATATAAAACCAAGAAAACCATAAAAATTAAAAAAAAAATCAAAAACACCAAAAATGTTCCACCTAGGCATGTCTTCTGTTTACGATAACATTTACGTATCTAGAAATGTCATTCAACAATGGCACGGATTCTTTAAATGAAGCTCGAGCAGAAGTTATACTAATCAGTTAAAACATGTCTTAAATGGCTTGCTATTACTTTAGATAGCAACCCGCGCTTCATATTGTTGGAAAGCACGTCGCCAAAAAGATGGCTGTTCCTCCAACTGGGTGATGTTCACCTGGGCATGGATTACTTTATATCCATGTTTTCCCGACGTGATGTACGTTTCAGTGCATTACTTCGTATATAAGAAGAGAAGTCTTCTTTTCATCAAGATTCTCTATCTTGTTTGATCCTTCAAGAGAGTCTTGATGTTACACAAGGTGGTAAATTGATCTAAAATTTTCACAAATGTCCGTCGCTCAATTGAATGACTACAGCTCTTTTAATGGAAAACGGGTCATTAATTGAGGGGGAGCATATTTGTTCAAATTTCCGACACCTTGCCAAATTTGTGCAAACATCAACAGTGACACTCTCTCGCTGTTTCAAGGGGAGCATAGTATGCTCCAAAATCAGAATACATTTAAACCTGACCACATTTTCTCCCAAATTTTCTAAATGATTTAAACAATTGAGATCACAAATCTCAAATGGTTTGAAATTTTTGATCGGGGGAGAGAATGTGATTTAATATGAAATTCTGATAAAATGTGATGATTTGGAAATTAATGTAAGCTCTCCTGTATGTGCTAAACCATTTTGCATATCAAGGCACATATTGAGGGGGAGCAAAATGTTTTGGTCATAAACGCAAGCTCTTCCATATGTACGAAAATCTTTCTTATATCGATGCACATATTGAGGGGGAGCAAATGTTTTTTAACAAAACAAAGGATTTGCATCTCCGTGACAAGACTCAGCTTCACCAATGAATTGACGAAACTTGAATTGTCATCAATCGAAAAAGGGTACGCTTGGCCGGGTAATAATTTCAAGCTGGTCTAACCAGTGATGTAAGCGTGTCTCGAAAAGGACGTATCTGAGTAGAGTGTACCATTTCGAGAAAACTTTCTGTGGACTTGACCAGGCCGGGTAATAATTTCAAGCTAGTCTAACTAGTGATGTAAGCGTGTCTCGAATCGGTCATGTTCACTGAAAGTGGATCATTTCAAAAAGTGCGAGCTCTACCTAACATGTGCAAATTTATAAAACAATCATTTGAGCACATGTTGAGGGGGAGCATTTTGAAAAATATGAAACTCTCAAGTGTTTGCAAAAATGTGTTTCAGAATCATGAACACTTTGAGAGATTTTTCAAAGATTTGGTTTGGCAATCGTGGATGAATACCAAAGACCGACCATTTTAATTAATGCATGGAGTTATAAGGATGGTTAGGTTAGGTACAAGTTCCCACGATCCCGCCAGAGCTGGAGGATCTACCCAGGGACAATCCACTAGTTAGTTAGAAGTCCTTAGGTATGATTTAAAAAGGAGAAAAGTGAATGAGGAAAGTGCCGACTGAGATGGAGCTAGTACTGAACAAACCCAACAAGGTACTGTAAGGAAGTCTCGGAAGCATGAAGGGGTTGAAGGAATGAAAAAGAATTGTAAAGATAAATGGGTGAAAAGAAATAGCCCTCCTTACAACTTAGGCAAAACCGGGTCAATACTAGCTGTCAAATCACTTAGTTGATTGTGGCATTGAAGACAAAGTATCATGGCCCAGTGATACGCTGCACAACCCTCCCTACCACTCAAGGTCCCTCAAGGTTTTGTTTCAATTGTCACGGAGTTCATACATTCCTATCGTCTCTCTCACTCCGAGTTAGATGATATGAAAGGTGGCAGTCCTCTCCAGCCTCCGTCACCAAATCAAAACGCACAATAAAGTCTAGAGCCCGAGATGCATAATAAGATCTCAAAGGGACACGAATTATTTCTACACTGGTTGTTCAAAATTAAGGACACCAGTTGTAAACTCATGGTCTACGCAGATCTTAGCAATCTGCAGAACATTTATGAGAGAATTTACTAATGTAATTTCTCATGATTGAATGGAGATTCCTGCCAGGGTCAACATCAAGCAGCCCTGAAAGTAGGTCACTTCGGTAATTCCTCGTGGATTATGCTTAGTGGTCGCGGCGGTTTCAACCGGTCTACAGTCGTGGAGTGATCTCCAGCGACTCACCTAATCGTTGATTTACTACGGTTAAAATTTAAAAAACCCTCTGTGGGTTTTCGATTAGGAACGGTCTTGGGTAAGGATTAGAGAGAGTCTTCACACTATGCTGTTGACTATCTCGAAGTCCAAACTTGTAAGTACCGGTCGAATTATTGCTAACTGTCGTTATGCAGGAATTTCTGGCGGTTGGTTGCTGTGGAATGCTGTAGCTGGTTGCTGTTGTAGCTGGTTGCAGAAAACATGCCAATCCATCACCACATGTTCACACCACATCATCATCAAAGAATCATGATCACCCTAAAAGACCTTCAACACAGCTTCTGCTAACTCTGATTTCTGAAGATCATGGACACCATATCGTGGTGAGCATGTCGGCTCTTAATATATTCATCACATGGAGTATTACACTGAAAGATGACTTGGAGACTCAAGAGATGATACTTCAAAGATTACTCAAAGTTCATCCAAGACAAAAGAGAAAGTCATCTTCGGAGTCACTGATGTTTGCACAACAATCTTTGATATTGAAGATTCAATTGATTACGAGCTATGATGTCAAGATCCAAGGAAGAAGTGCTGAAATTCAGAACATTGCTTCTGGGGTGACCTCCCTTAGGGGGAGATTGTTAGGAATATGAATATTCAGCTGAAGACTCGGTCACCCCGAGTAATTATTAATACATCATAGCTCATAGGATTATCGTAATATTAGTAGTACTTAGTTAGTATATTAGTATTGTGGTGGGTCGGGTCTTTACCCTCTGTCAGTCACTCTACACCCGCTAGGGCATAATATTATGTAAGACTATATATACTCCCTTCCCACCCATTGGAAGGGTTGGACCTTTCAAGCTAATAGATTACTAGTTACTTTCTCTCTCTAAAAGGCTCCCACTTTCTCACTCTAAAATCTCTTCTATTCGATCCAAACTAAGCCTCACACAAGTGTTTCTTGCATTGTGAATACCCTACATTTTGTCTTTTGTGGTGAAAGTTTATTTGGAGAAGCTTGGAGCTGATTTTGTGGGGGGGGGGAATAGCTGTTATGATATTTGAACTTATTTTTCATTTAAAACATTTCTTAATTATTCAAAAATAATTTGTAAAGTATATTTTTGAAAAAATGTTTTGTCACATTAAAAATGTGAAGTCTTAAACACAAATTCACTTCTTTGATCATTTGTCAAGTTGTAAATTTGTTTGTTCATACCTAGAGTGATTTATGTAGAAATGGGAACTTTCGATTAAAAACTTGTTTACATTCATTTTAACGTAAAGTGTTTTCACATTTTGTCATCCTCAAAACGTGAAGTTATTGAAAGATATAAATAACGTTTTTAGAACATTATTGCATCAACAATCAGTTTCAGAAGTGCACGGCACCACTAAACATTAGTGGTACCGTGGTACCGTGCATCTGATAGTCCTGTTTTCTTCCTCTTTCCCTCTGCCTACTCATTCAAAACAAAATACCAACTTCCCTTTTTGCTGTCAAAACCGAATATCACACTCTAATCCAATTACACTCTTGCAAATCAAGATCGAGGCATTGCATTTAAAGATTATCAATCACTACTTCTTACCCAACATCAATTGTAAGTAAATTAACTCTAATTTCTTTCTAATTTGAGTCTAGGGTTTGTTCATATATATAAAATTGAATTGGGGCTTTTCAATTTTAATTGAATTTTTATGCAATTAGGAATAGGATTAGACAATGTATAACTTACATGATTCCCTAAACATAGGATTTGCATAAACCCACTTGCATTATATACTTTGGTCCGAATTTCACTATTTAAATTGGAATTAGATTAAATAATTTTAGTGGAATCATGTTTAGGATACTTGAAATTGGATTAGGAGTCATTAACATTCAAGCTTTTCAACTTTAAGATTTTTAGCGCCAAATTGTCGCATTTGCCAAACACCCCAATTCCATTGTTTTCGAAAAATTTCACAACTAGGATCATGAAACATTTTTTCGTGCTTGTTGATGCAAACCAAAAACGTTTTCGCATGCATACATGATCTCACAAATATTGATCGAATTACAAACTAATATTTATTCTTCGGAATATTTGTTTGATCAAAAGTAAAGTTAGTAGCGTTTAGGTTAATCTCATTATTTTTGTTTTAGAGTCAAGATTACCGCACCTTCACATTGTTTTCATATAGGCACACACACTAGAGATGTAATCATCAATAATACATAAGTTAACACATATATACTTATATATTTTTGTAGGTAACAATGCCTCGTAACGATTACCAAGACACCAAATCCTATATCCCTTCACTAATCGATGATCCAAACATTCCTGATGAGCAAAAAGCTTATCTTCAAAGAGTCCAACATCGATATATACACGAAGGTTGTGTAGTCAATGCTTATTTTGTTCTTTTGGATGGTATAAATGTATTCTTTCCAACAATCAATTTTGATTGTTTATATAAAATAAATGATTAAATTTGTCCTCGTTTCATCCTTGAGTTCTATAGTCGTGTTCGTACCTTCAATGATCTTGATGGTAATGTCTTCCTAGATTTCTGGATTCAAAACCAAAATATCATTTTGTCCATCACCGAGCTTGGTGACATTCTTGGTGTTCCTTCCTATTGTCAATGTGCCTATACAGAAGACCATTCCTTAGAGTCCCTTTACTATCATCTTGAAAGTGAAGGCCCATATCTAAACAAAATTCCTGATCCTCAAACCATAAAGCACCATGTTCAAATCCCTCGTGCGCCAACACTACCAAAAAACTGATGGTTCAATAGTCCACCTCAACCCAAACCGTATCTATCTCAAAGAAATTCTCCCGATCTCAAAAATTGGGAACTCCTCTCTGTGAGAACGTCTTGTCTCTTGTGGGTAACCGGGATCATGTTCAGCAAGTCTAGCCCACATGCTCTAATTGCCTTAGAACGAGGAGCCATACAACCTCGCATACTATATGGCAAAAAGAATGGCTAACATTCATAGTCGGTCCGATAAGCTAATGCCATACGCTATGTTGCTTACTCGTATCTTCCGTTGGGTTATGGCTAATTACCCACATCTCAATAATGTCGACACTTCCTTGTTGATCCCATTATAAAACCCCTTGGTGGACCACGCTCGCACAAAGCAACGAAGTGACAAAGGGTCTAAACGTGCTCGTAAGTCCACTTCCGATGCTACTTTCTCTTCCTCCTCCTTTCATCATGGATCATCATCTCAACCTATGGATGAGGATGATGTTGAAGTGAATGAAGAAGGAACCTCTCGTGCTTGTACTCCTTCACCTGACACTTTCATTCGCAATCTTGACACGTCAACCTTCACACAACAACCGACCTTCCTTACAACAACACCAACTTAAGTACGTAATGAGAAGGCAAACGATGATGTAAATCGGCAAGTGGTCCATGCACGATCAAACCATCGGGGGTTCAGTCCAATGGGGAAGGCACTCAAGGGCATCGGAAACAAGATCAAGAAGTTGGGGGAGAACGAGAGATTAAATAATGCTTTAAACTAATAACTTAATTAGTATTATTAACTCAAGTATTATTAAACTATCTCTCATGGGTCTTAACAAGCTTGATTTAATCATAACTTAAGATTATTAACTTGGCATTGGTTGCTTTGGGTACTTAATGAAGCTTAATTCTTGGTTATATTAAGCTCATAAGCTTTATTTAGTTATTATCTTTTGTTTTATCTTTTGCATATTTTTCTTCATGCATGATCTAGATGATTATATTACTTGCTAGATTGCATGCTTAATAGTAGCCTAAATCTAGATAATCACATGTTTTTGTTGCTAGTTGTGGCTATTGTTATGAAATCTATGTGATTATTCTTTAGTGAATTGAGGGCAATAGGATTTGCTGCAAATAGTACCCCTAGAATTACCCATTTAGGCAGCCTAAATCCTGCAGAACTGGTAAAAACGTCAACTGCAGGTCATGGCACCACTAAATTTAGTGGTACCGTGGGTGATTTATGGTACCGTCCCCTGGGAATAGGTTTTAACTGTTTGCTTTCACTTTTTGACTCCCTTTCCCTTAGATTCTACAAACATGAGCTGATTCCAACACTCCCAATTCCCTAAACTCACCATCCTACCAATCCATGCATGCCTTAGATTTGGCTATTTAAGCTCTTATCATGCATTCATCTTCCTCACCATCACACATTCATCATAAACCACTATATCTTCTACAATTGCTACCACCTCACATAGAGGAAAGAAACCAAGACTCAACATAAAACCACCCAAGGAAATACTCCTCATTGATCTTACACTAGACGATGATGAAGACATTCATATACCATTACCCTCCACCAATTCAACCTCATCAATTTCTACACCTTTGGCTCCGTCCAAAGCCATTTCTACTAGGCCAACCTCATCGTCCTCTTCTACAATTAGGACTACCACACCCTTACTCCCACCTAGTCCCCCTCAACCGTCGGCACTAACATTCACTTTAACACCAACAACTCCTTTTGAGCTTGGGTCCAACACATCATCATCTTCCGCCTCTCCATCACCACAACCACTAAAAGGTCACCCCATTCTCTATCCTCTTGAACCACATAGCGTAAGTTGTGCATGTTGTCATCATAACCGAAACCTCAACTTTAACCTTAGGGAAATAATTGAACTCATGTTCTCCTACCTTGAACAACTCTTAACACCACCACAGGGCCCATCATACCACCTGCTCCACCAACCAATAGCCCAAACAACTAAACATTTTCATGTTTAGCTTCCAAAAAAAAACATCTAGGATCTCTTTTGGTATTGAAGCAAATCTTAGGGCCTCTTATCACTAAAGATTTATATGTGCTTTTGTAGTTTGTTTTTATGTTTTGTGTAGTCATACTTTATGTATGACATTTTTCTTTTGAATAGATGGGTTATCATATGGTTATTTTATCCCTTTTTGCTTCTTAGCCCATTTTCTTAGTTTTTTTTATTGGTTGGATTATCTTAGTTTCTTTATCTTGTCATGGTTGGATATTTGTCTTGGTTGCTACATGTTAGATATTGCATGTGTGTCATCTGACTTTGTTTTGTAGCAAGAACCATTGCTCGATTTCTTGGTGTCCTCCAAATGAGGGGGAGTACACATCAAGGGGGAGCCTTAGCAATCTTTTTGCTTCGACAAAAAGGGGAGAAATGGGATATAAATCATGCTAAAAACTTGTTAAAATTAATCTTTTACTTAAAATGAGTTTATGTTTTGTCATTATCAAAAAGGGGGAATTGTTGATGCAAAAATGTTCTAAAAATGTTATTTATATCTTTCGATAACTCCACGTTTTGATGATAACAAAATGTGAAAACACTTTACGTCAAAATTAACGTAAACAAGTTTTAGTCGAAATATCTCGTTTCTACGTAAATCACTCTAGGTAAGAACAAACAAATTTACAACTTGACAAATGATCAAAGAAGTGAATTTGTGTTTCAAACTTCACATTTTTAATTTGACAAAAAAAAATTTCAAAAATATACCTTACAAGTTATTTTTGAATTATAAAGAAATGTTTTATTGGAAAAATAAGTTTAAAAATCATAACAACTATTTTTCCCCTCAAAATCAGCTCCAAACTTCCCCAAATAAACATTCACCACTAAAAACAAAAATTGGAGCGTCCTTGTCTGGCATGGTACCACAATACCACTAAATTTAGTGGTACCGTGTGGTATTTAGTGGTACCTTGACCCTATAACGGGCAAATTTCTTCTGCCTATAAATATCAGCTCTTTTCACAGTTTTTGGGTATCCTTTTTCACACACAACTTACTGAGTTTAAAACTCTTATCACATCTTCTCTCCTTTGATCATTTAGTTTAGTTTTCTTTTGTTTAAAGAGTGATCCAATCATCCAACCAAGTGATCACCTTCATTCCTCTACTAGTGAAATAGAAGAACACAAAGTATCAAGAAGATACAAAGTGTTGTAGTTATAGTTAGTGCACTTGTAACATATTGTTACATACTTGTTGTATCCTTGCATACACCAAGTTGATATTTCTTTTGTGTAGTTTGTGAGAGTAGATCATTGTGATCTTGTTGAGACCTTGGAGATCACTTGTAGCTTGTGGGCTTGTGTGTTGATCAAGTGGATCAAGGGTAGATCGGGTGGATCGAGTTAAGTGTGTTGATTGTGTGCTTTAGTAAGGATTGTGTGGATCGTGGTAGATTGGTACTAGCTAAGATTAGTACTCGATATTTAGCTTAGTGTCGGAAATAAGGATAAGTGATGTTGTACGGTTTTCTCCGCCTGAAGGGAGCTTTGTTGACATAGTGCTTAGAACTCTCGAGTTTGGTACTCGGGGAGTGGAGTAGGGCGAAGAAGAGCTTCGTGACCGAACCACTATAAATCCCTTTTGTTGGGAATTAAATTAACAGTTGGTAAAACAGTTGGTACGGTTCTATATAAGGTAGTACGGCTGAAGAGTTTCTAAAGAACACACTAACAGTTAGTACTGCTGATGAAGAAAGTTCGTACTGCTTATAAGATTAAGATGAATTCGTGTGAAGATATATATGGAAAAGATATAATGTATGTCTTATCAAGTTAGAATTATACGGTAGATAGTTTACTTGTAAAGGACTCCTTGTCCTATAAAAGGAGATCCTAGGTTAAGGTTTATATACGCATTATCAATATAGCTTCACGATCGTATTGTAATTCTCATATTATATTGAAGCTAATTGTTTGAGTGAATATTGTGTTGTTCTTACTGTTACATCTATACAATCACCAAACAAGAATTCTTCTAAGTACTTGATAGAAAATTCCGCGTGCTGTCAAGTATATACTCAAAGTATCTCCAACACAACTCGTGTGTTTAGATCCGGTCAAGTGGTATCAGAGACAGGTTTTTGATATTTTGATTTAGAAGATTCTGAAGTATTTACTCACTAGCAACCAAGAAGATGGACATGGAGACACCTCAAACCTCAATCCTTGCTAAACTCCCCATGCTAAAACAGAATGAATACGATTTATGGCGGCTCAGAATAGAGCAATATTTCATGGTGCAAGACTACGCATTATGGGATATCATTATCAATGGTGATTCCTTCAAACCAATTCCCATTGAAGAAACACGTGCTGATGGTTCCAAAACCACAAAGCTTAACACTGAGCAAGTCACAAATGAGGAGAGAATAAAAAAGAAGAATGATCAGAAGGCTAGGAATTTGTTATTAATGGCAATTCCTAATGATCAAGTGTTGAATTTTAGCCATTACGAGACGGCTAAAACTCTTTTTGAAGCAGTGGTGGAAGATTTGGTGGCAATGAAGCTACCAAGAAGGCACAGAGAACCCTACTTAAACAAAGTTATGAGAACTTCACTACAACAAGCAATGAAACTTTGAACCATATCTTTAATAGGCTTCAAAAGATCATCAGTCAACTTACTGTGTTGAAGATTGTGATTCCACAGGAAGACCTCAACATGAAGTTTCTTAATAGTTTACCTGCTGAATGGAACACTTATGTTGTGGTTTGGAGCAATAAACCAGAACTGGAGAAAATGACATTGAATGAGCTTTACAACAATCTTAAGATTGTTGAGCAGAAGGTGAAGAAGAGTGGTAGCACCAGTTCTAGTTCAGGGAATATGGCTTTCTTATCTTCTTCAAGCAGTTCGAATCATGAAGATGAAGAAGCAGTTGGTACTGCTAACCCAACAGTTAGCACTGCTAGTGTAAAAACTAGTACTGCTGGCTTAACTGATGAGACCATATATGCATTTGTGGCAGTTGGCTTTGATAAGTATTAGGGCTAAGAAGTATTATCAAAGAACTGGGAACAAGATCACCTTCAATGGAAGAGATGTAGCTGGGTATGACAAGTCCAAGGTGGAGTGCTATAATTGTCATAAAATGGGGCACTTTGCCAGGGAATGTAGAAGTCCAAGACAACAAAGCAACCAGAGTCAAGGGTTCAAGAATCAGCAAGGAACAAGGAGAACAGTTAATGTAGAAGAGCCTTCTTCCAAGGCTATGGTAGCTATTGATGGAGCTGGATTTGATTGGAGCTTCATGGAGGAAGAAGAGGAACCAGCTAACTTGGGTTTGATGGCTTTCTCAGACTCTGAGGTACATATTGTTCAAAAATGTTCAAATACTTGTTCTGCTTTAAAAGATTATGAGTGTCTTAAGAAACAGTATGATGATCTTAGAGTAGAATTTAATCAAGTAAATTTTAGTCTGGCAAATCATAAAAGAGGACTAGCTGTTTTAGAAGAACAAATTGTGTTTTATAGACAGAATGAGTCAAACTTCTCTGATGAGATAGGTGTTTTAAAGAGGGATTTGCAACTAAAAGATGATAAAATGAGTGGACTTGTATATGAACTAGAGAAGCTTAAAAAGGAAAAAGAAAAACATCTAGTTAAGTGTAGATACTCTTGAACATACTTCAAAGGGAGTTCAGAAAATAGTAGAGAATCAAATACTTAACAAAGCTAAGTCTGGTTAGGGTATAAGTCAGTTGCACCCCCTCTTAGAGGAATGTTTGTTCCCCAGGAATTGATTTGGCTCATACAGGTTTAGAAAGTTTAAGGATATGGATTTTCCTGGATATGGTGCTAAGATTAGTGAGAATCCTGTTAAATTTGTTAAGGTTGAGGATTCTTATGTTAGTGCTAGTGATAAATCACTTTTTAAAGAAATGAGATGTCCTCTCCTAGAGACTCAGATGCACCAACCATTGAGGATTGCAATCTGATGATGAGGATGCCATGGTTATGGACAAATCTAGTGATGTTGAGGCAGAAGTTAAACATACTCCTAAAGTGGTTAAGACTGAAAACATAAAACCAGTTAGGAAAAATGTGAAATATGCTGAGGATTGTATAGGACTAAGAACAGATCACCAGTTTCTGAGGGTAGTCAGAGGAACTGGAATCACTCAAAATCTAAGAAATTGGATGATGAGTTTTCTATGATTAAGAAAGTATGCTTTGTATGTGGAAGCTTTGATCATTTTGCTGCTTATTGTAATTCTAACCATGGAAGAAGAGAGATTTTGGGAAGTCAAGGGTGAATTGGAATAAAAATACTAGGGTAACTCAAATCAGTCTAACAAGAGAGATTAACCCTAATGTGAATCAAAAATTGTCACCCAAAGCAGTTCTGTTATGATCTGGAGTCAAAGCAGTTTCAACTGTTAAGTCAGCAGTTCCAACTGCTAGACCTAACAAATGGTTTAAGAACAAACAAACTGTTACAAGTGCAAAACAACTTTCAAATCATGCACAAACAGTTAAATGGAATTTTTATAAGAAAATAGCAATGACCAATCAAAAATGGGTGCCTAAACTTAAACCAGCAGTTCAAACTGTTAGATCAGCAAATGCTACTGCTAGGCATTTGAGTGTTAAGGGTCAAAGGGGCAATGCTGTCAAGGCCTCAGCACATTGGGTTAGAAAATTTGCCAAACCCAATGGTGCATCAATGACCTTCAATAAATTTTCTGATATTGATGAACAAGGCAGATCCAAGCCAGTGATGGTTTGGGTCCCCAAAAGTCACTAAAATCATTCTTTTTTGTACAGGAACATCCTACAGATGGTAAAGAAGATAGAGGATATTCAGAAAGTGGATGTTCAAGGCACATGACTGGCAACATGTCATACCTTTCAGACTTTATTGCTCTGGATGGAGGACCAGTTTTCTTTGGTAGTGGTGTTGGAGAAAGGATTACTGGTAAAGGGGTAATTAAAACTGGTAATCTTGATATTTAAAATGTGTATTATGTACTAGAACTTAAGTACAATCTTTTCAGTGTATCACAAATTTGTGATAAACAGAACAAAGTTTTATTTACTGATACTGATTGTCTTATTCTTTCTCCTGATTTCAAGCTACCTGATGAAAGTCAAGTATTGCTTAAAATCCCTAGAAAGGATAACACATACAGTGTTGAGATGAATAAACTAGTTCCTAAGGTTAGACTTACTTGTCTTGTTGCAAAAGCCACATTGGAAGAATCAATGTTATGGCACAGAACGCTTGGTCATGTTAGTTTTAAAACCATTAACAAAATTGCTAAAAATGGTTTGGTAAGAGGCTTATTAAATAAAACTTTTCAGAATGACCAAACCTGTGTTTCTTGCCTTAAAAGTAAGCAACACAGAGCTTCTTGTAAGCCAAAGGCCCAAAACTCTATTTCTCAAGCTTTATATATGTTGCATATGGACTTGTTTGGTCCTACCTCTGTGAATAGCTTGAATTTTAAGAGATATTGTCTTATTATCACTGATGATTATAGTAGGTTTTCTTGGGTGTTCTTTATGAGAACTAAGGATGAAACTAGTGAAATCCTTAAGTCCTTCATTGTTGAAGTAGAAAACCTAGTGGATAGGAAAGTTAAAATAATCAGGTGTGATAATGGAACAGAATTTAAGAATAGGGTTATGGATGAGTTTTGCAGAGAAAAAGGTATTAAAAGGGAGTTTAGTGTAGCTAGAACCCCACAGCAAAATGGAGTAGCTGAGAGAAAGAATAGGACTCTTATAGAGGCTGCTAGGACAATGTTAGCTGACTCTAAGCTACCAGTTTCATTTTGGGCTGAAGCAGTTAGCACTGCTTGTTATGTGTTGAATAGGGTTTTAGTTGTGCAACCTCACAATAAGACTGCTTATGAGCTTCTTAGAGGTAGAACCCCTTCTTTAAGCTTCATGAGACCTTTTGGTTGTCATGTTACTATCCTTAATACCAAAGACCAACTAGGAAAGTTTGATGGGAAATCTGAGGAAGGTTTCTTTGTTGGTTATTCTCTGCACAGTAAGGCTTTTAGGGTGTACAATACAAGCACCAAGCATATAGAAGAGAATCTGCACAAAGAATTTTTGGAGAATAAGCCAAATGTTGCAGGCGTTGGTCCAGATTGGATCTTTGATATTGACAGTCTTTCAGATTCTATGAATTATGTTCCTGTTACAGGTACAAATACTAATGAACATGCAGGGTCTGAAGATGATGAATATTGTATATTCATGTCAATCTTGGAAGATGGTCCAGTGTATGATTCTACCTCAAAGGATGCTAATGGAGGGAAGAATGATGTTGCTAACAATGGACTCAAGGGAAAGGAAACTGAAATTCCAACGAGCAGTACAAATGGAGTTAGTACTGCTCAGCCACAAGTTGATACTGCTGAGCAAAATATTGATGCTGCTGGACCAAGTCAACCTCATCTTGATTCACCAGTTACTACTGCTCACCCAGATGCTGATTTTGATGTTTTTGGAGATGGTCTGCAAAACTTGCCTATATCTTATGATACTCCTTCTACTCCCCATACTACCATCCACAAGCATCATCCTCTTACAAATGTGATTGGAGATGTACAATCTGGAGTAAAAACAAGAAGACAGAGTAAAGATCCAGATCACCATGGTTTTCTTAGTGTGGTGTATGAGGAAAAACATCATGAAGATGAGCATGAGTGTATGTTTGTATGTTTCCTATCTCAGATTGTACCCAAGAATGTGTTAAAAGCTTTAGAAGAATCAAGTTGGGTTGAGGTAATGCAAGAAGAACTGCTTCAATTCAAAATTCAGAATGTTTGGGTTCTGGTTGATCTACCAAAGGGAATGAGGGTGATTGGTACTAAGTGGGTATTCAAGAACAAGAAGGATGAGAGAGGTCTAGTTATCAAGAACAAAGCAAGACTTGTAGCTCAAGGTTATACTCAGGAAGAATGGATTGATTATGAAGAGGTCTATGCTCCAGTTGCTAGGATTGAAGCAATCAGGCTCTTTCTTGCTTATGCTTCCTTTATGGGGTTTATGGTCTATCAAATGGATGTGAAAAGTGCCTTTCTTTATGGTACTATTGATGAGGAGGTCTATGTTTCTCAACCTCCAGGCTTTATAGACCCTGACCATCTAGACAAGGTTTACAAGGTGGTGAAAGCCCTTTATGGCTTGCATCAAGCTCCAAGAGCTTGGTATGGAACTCTTGCTACTTATCTGTTGCAGAATGGGTTTCATAGGGGCAAGATTGATCAGACTCTCTTTATCAAGAAGGACAAAGGTGATATTCTATTGGTCCAAGTTTATGTGGATGACATCATCTTTGGTTCTACAAAGAAGGAGATGGTGCAGAGAGTTTGAAAAGCTGATGAAAGATCAATTCCAAATGAGTTCTATGGGAGAAGTAACTTTCTTTTTGGGGCTACAAGTGAAACAGAAACCAGATGGTATCTTTATTAGCCAAGATAAGTATGTTGCAGAAATTCTGAGAAAGTTCCAATTCTCAGATGCCAAAGTTGCTAGTACACCAGTTGATAAGGAGACACACTTGTTACTAAAGGATCACAGTGGTGAAGATGTGGATGTGCACATGTACAGATCCATGATTGGGTCTTTGATGTATCTTACATCATCTAGGCCTAACATTATGTTCTCTGTATGTGCTTGTGCAAGGTTCCAAGTTCATCCTAAGGTGTCTCATCTTATAGCAGTAAAGAGAATTTTTAGGTACCTTAAAGGTCAACCAAATCTTGGTTTATGGCATCCTAAAGAGTCTGCATTTGATCTAGTAGCACTCTTTGATTCGGATTATGCTGGATCAAGTATGGATAGGAAGTCAACTACTGGTAGTTGTCAGTTCCTAGGATGCAGATTAATCTTTTGGCAGTGCAAGAAACAGACTACGGTGGCCACTTCTACAACAGAGGCTGAATATATGTCTGCTGCAAGTTGTTGTGCTCAGGTTCTATGGATTCAGAATCAATTGCTTGATTATGGGTATAACTTCTTGAACACTATCATTTACATAGACAATAGCAGTACAATGTGTATCATTAAAAATCCAGTTCAATATTCAAAAACTAAACACATTGAAATTAGACATCATTTTATTAGAGATTGTAATGAAAAGCAATTAGTACAAGTTGTCAAAATTCACACTGATGATAACTATGCTGATTTGTTAACAAAAGGTTTTGATGTGGGAAGATTTCAGTACTTGGTAACAGGTATTGGAATGCTCAACCCTTAAAGAATTTTTATGTCTAAGTGTTTTTGTGCATTCTGGATTGGGTACTACTAGCTGTCTCTATGTAAAATGCTTTGAACAGTTTGTACTGCTACATCTACTTTTGGTACTGCTTATCTTACATGTTAGTCAGTTTTGATATTTTTCAGATTGAAAATGCTTTGTTTGTGTTTTTCTTTGGTTTTTGGACTAACATTTACAGGTTCAGAGAGCATATTGGTGTTCTTTTATTTTGGACTATGCTTTGGACTGTATGGTGGTTTAAATTTCAAGTGTAAGAACTTATCACACCACAAATGGTAATTGATTCACCATGTCTAACACACATAAGAATCAACTAGTCCAGATCAAACGGTTTCTGGTAAAGACTAATCAAATCCGTTTATGGTTGACAGTTTACCAAAAACTGGTTGGTTATCAACTCACCAAATCTACTTGTGAAGAGTTGGCTAGTCCATAGCAAACGGCTCTTGGTAAAGACATGTCAAATCCGTTGATAGCTGATAGTTTGCTAAAAACTATAAGTGGACAAAACTGTTTTCAAATCCACACTGAGTTTATCCTACTCGTAATATTATTATTTTTTACAAACAGTATGTACTGCTAGTTTCCACTAGTTTGTACTGCTGGTTTAGACTTGGTTTTCAACTAAGTTTATGCTCTATGATTCACCTCTCTTAGAAGGTAATACATCCGAAAGTGATGAGAGCAGTTTGAAATAACAATTGAATTGATGAAAACTTGTACAAATTGTCATACTAGAGGCTGATCAAGCTTAAGTGATGGTGAAGATTCTTCCAAACAGGGAGGAATTCAAATTTGTTCACTTGCTGTCAAGGTATTTATCTGATTCAGGGGAGGATAACAAACTCAGGGGAGGAATGATGTTGATCAAGAAACTGAATTGTTTATTTACATTTCTCAAAAGCAAACATGTGAAGAAAAGGCTGAAGTAATTCAGAATTGAAGATAAGTGTTTGAAAGAATCCCCCCATCATCAAAGGTGTTATTTAATTCAAGAAACTTATTGGTTTACCAAGAAATCATAAGTTTAGGGGAGGATTGTTGGGAATTAAATTAACAGTTGGTAAAACAGTTGGTACGGTTCTATATAAGTTAGTACGGCTGAAGAGTTTCTAAAGAACACACTAACAGTTAGTACTGCTGATGAAGAAAGTTCGTACTGCTTATAAGATTAAGATGAAATCATGTGAAGATATATATGGAAAAGATATAATGTATATCTTATCAAGTTAGAATTATACGGTAGATAGTTTACTTGTAAAGGACTCCTTGTCTTATAAAAGGAGATCCTAGGTTAAGGTTTATATACGCATTATCAATATAGTTTCACGATCGTATTGCAATTCTCATATTATATTGAAGCTAATCGTTTGAGTGAATATTGTGTTGTTCTTACTGTTACATCTATACAATCACCAAACAAGAATTCTTCTAAGTACTTGATAGTAAATTCCGCGTGCTGTCAAGTATATACTCAAAGTATCTCCAACACAACTCATGTGTTTAGATCCGGTCATCTTTGTCCCGGTTTGATCTTTTCATCTCATTTCATTATATTTATTGTTTATATTAGATTGTATTGTTTAGTGTTCATATTGGTGTTGATTGATTTCACAAAAGAATCGAATCAAAAATTTTCACAAGTAAAGTTTTTAAAACTATTTAAAAACTGGTAAAACTATTCAACCCCTAAATCAAGCCTCCACAAGTTCTAACTCATATCCTAGATCACAGGATAGTTGGACAAAATCCAAAATAATAGAACTTGTGAATATCATTGGTGAGCCTACTGAAGGCATGCTTACCAGAAGCATGGCTGCTAAGCTTAAGGTAGCCTCAGCAAATGAATGCCTCTTTGTTGAATTCCTCTTAGAAGTGGAACCCAAGGTAGTGTCAAGGTAGTGTCAAAGAAGCCACAAAACATCCAAGCTGGGTTCAGGCCATGCATGATGAGCTTGAACAATTTGACAGAAACAAAGTCATGACCTTGGTCAAATGTCCTCAGGATGTTTATGTCATTGGCATGAAATGAGTCTTCAAGAACAAGACTGATGAAAATGACACAGTCATTAAGAACAAAGAAAGACTTGTTGCCAAAGGGTACAATCAACAAGAAGGCATAGATTATGAGGAAACTTTTGCCCCTGTTGCTAGAATGGAAGCCATCAGGATCTTCCTTGCATATGCAACCTACATGAACTTCAAAGTCTACCAAATGGATGTGAAAAGTGCATTTCTGAATGGTAAGCTCAAGGAAGATGTTTATGTGCAACAACCTCCTGGATTTGAAAGTAGTGAGTTTCCTGACTATGTCTACAAACTTAACAAATCCCTTTATGGACTGAAACAAGCAACTAGGGCATGGTATGAGACTCTCTCAGCCTTCCTGATCCAAAATAAGTTTGTCAGAGGAAAGATCGACAATACCTTGTTTATCTATAGAACAAAAGGAGATGTGATTTTAGTCCAAGTATATGTTGATGACATCATATTTAACTCAACAAATTACAAACTTTGCAAACAGTTTGAAAAACTGATGACAAAGAAGTTTGAAATGAGTATGATGGGAGAACTCACATACTTCCTTGGACTTCAAATCAAACAGACTAACAAAGGAATCTCCACCAGTCAAGAGAAATACACAAGGAACCTACTGAAAAAATATGAGCTCACAGATTGCTCTTTAGTAAAGACTCTAATGGTTCCTCCAAACAATCTTGGCCCCGATCTCACTGGTAAACCAGTAAACCAAACCTTATTAAGGGGAATGATAGGATCACTAATGTATCTACTTGCCTCAAGGCCTGATATATAATTTGATGTTTGCCTATGTGCAAGATATCAGTCTGATCCAAGAGAGTCACATCTCATTGCTGCCAAGAGAATCATCAGATATCTGAAAGGTACTCCAAACCTTGGTTTATACTATCCAAGATGTTTAGGCTTTGATCTTAAAGGCTAGACTAACTCAACTATACTGCCTGCAACATGGATAGAAAAAGTACCTCAGGATCCTGTCAATTCCTTGGTGGAAAACTTGTTTGTTGGAGCAGCAAGAAGCAACAATCAGTGGCCATGTCTTCAGCAGAAGCTGAGTATGTAGCTGCTCCTGGTTGTTGTGTAAATGTGCTTTGGATAAAAAGTCAACTTAGTGACTATGACATACATTATAAGATGGTTCCCATATTTTGTGATAACACAAGTGCAATCGCTATCTCCAACAATCCTATACTTCACCAAAGAACCAAACACATTGATATCATATATCATTTCATCAGGGACCACATCATGAATGGAGATATTGAACTACACTTCATCCCCACTGAATATCAGTTGGCTGATATTTTCACAAAACCCTTGGATGAACCAACTTTCACAAGACTGAAAGCAGAATTAGGCATGTTGGATATTGTTGGGAGTTAAATGTTCTGAAGATTAGTATTGGGAATTAAATGTTCACAAGTTTAGTTCTGCTCAAGGAAATACACTAAGTGTCATTCTACTGCTAGTGTATTTCATTCTACTGCTAGTGTTAGAGATTCTGCTGCCGCAAGAATACTACTGCTAGAGTATCAGATACCACTACTGAAGTGATATGTATCAAGTATTCTACTGCTGACTGGATAAGTGTGAAAAAGATATTTGTGTATAAAAGTCAAAGATATACGGTAGATAATATCTTTGATATGTGATCAGTCAACAAGTTGTGTACACAGATACAAGTTGTATCTTAGCTACTGACACACACAAGCTAGCAAGTAGTCGAACACTCAAGTGTGCATGTGCTTAGATATTTCATATATATAGAGAGTTAGACATTAGTTAGAAAGTGTGTCTAAGTGTTGAAAAGTGCTTAATGTCTAACTGAGTTAATAGAACACAAAAGAAAATAGTTATCTTTGTAATAGAGATTCAAGGTTTTGTAACCCTAGTGATAGTGAAGATCACTCGTATTATTCTCAATAATATTGAATCGTTTGATGCTATACTTTCTGTGTTCATTGTTCATTACTTAAACATCATTGTTCCATTTCCAATAACAAATAACCTTCTAAGTGTGGTTAAGTGGATTCCGCATACTCAAAGTATCATATACACACGTTATAAAGGACTAACATCCTACCAAGTGTATTATAATCCTCTCAATTGCTATCAGAGTCAGGTTGATATTTTTGATTTAAAAGAAGAAGAAGATGAAATGGACATGGAGTCTATTCAGACGAATGTTGCTGCAAAGTTACCAATGCTCAAACAGAATGAGTTTGAGATGTGGAGGCTGAGGATAGAGCAATATTTCCAAGTGCAAGATTATACACTTTGGGAAATTATTGAAGATGGAAACTCTTACAAGCCTACAACCACTACATCACAAGTTGAGGGTAAAGATGAAGTAACTGTGTTGATCAACCCAATGACTGGAGAAGAGAGGATAAAGAAGAAAAATGACCTCAAGGCCAAAAGTATGCTGATGATGACCATTCCAAATGATCAACTTTTAAACTTCAACAAGTTCAAAGATGCCAAGTCATTATTTGAGGCCATTGTTGCAAGGTATGGTGAGAATGAAGCCACCAAGAAGACCCACAAGACTCTTCTCAAGCAGAGTTTTGAAAACTTCTCTTCAACCAACAATGAATCACTTGACCACATGTTTAACAGGCTTCAGAAGATTGTGAGCCAACTTGCTATTCTTGGGGTTGAAATACCTCAAGAAGATTTAAACTCA
Source organism: Artemisia tridentata subsp. tridentata (assembly GCA_021014915.2). Taxonomy (NCBI): domain Eukaryota; kingdom Viridiplantae; phylum Streptophyta; class Magnoliopsida; order Asterales; family Asteraceae; genus Artemisia; species Artemisia tridentata. The sequence goes on from CP139504.1 coordinate 239,126,268, forward strand.
AAATTTCTAAGAAGCTTACCTGAAGAGTGGGATGTGCATGTTGTTGTCTGGAAAAACAAGCCAGACATTGACACCATGGATCTTATGGACTTGTATAGCAACTTTAAGATTGTGGAACAAGATTTGAAGAAAACTGGAGGTAATAGTTCAAATACTGGGAATATGGCATTTGTGTCATCTCCTAGTACCTCAAATCATCTCCTAGTACCTCAAATCCAGTTGAAGATGTGAGGGTTGTTGGTGGAGTTGGTGCTGCTAGGTAATCAAGCAGTACCATTGGTATTATGGATGAGAAGACTTGTTGTGCTTTTCTAACAAGTCAGAATGATGGGTCCATGCTTACTCATGAAGACCTCCAAGAAATCAATGATGATGATTTGGAGGAGATGGACCTGAAATGGCAAATTTCTCTTCTTAGCATGAGGGCTAAGAAGTTCTATCAAAGGACAGAGAAGAAGCTCACAATCAGCAGCAATGATACTGCTGGTTTTGATAAGTCAAAGATAGAATGCACTGCCACATGATGGGGCACTTCTCAAGAGAATGTAGAAGACCAAGGCAGCAAGATATCAAGAACAGAGGTTTTGGAAGCAAGTTTAAAACTGGGGAGGTTTCTGAGCCAAACTCAAAAGCTATGGTAGCTATTGATGGCTTAGGATTTGATTGGAGTTTCATGGCTGATGAAGAAGGAGCTTCTTCTCAGATGGCACTCATGGCTTTCTCTGCTGAGATACAATCTGATAAAGTTTGTTCAAATAATTGTACTGCTCTTAAAGATTTAGAAACTTTAAGAAAACGTTATGAAGATCAAAGGACAGAACTAACCAACAATATTCATAACTTAACTAACCATAAGAGAGGTTTAGCTGTCCTAGAAGAGCAAATCTTACACTATAAGGCCAATGAAGCTACTTTTACTGATGCCAAAATTCTTCTTAACAGGGAAATTTTAATTCAAAATGTTGACATTAGTAATTTGAAAGCTGAGCTAGATAGGATTAAGAAAGCCAAGGAAAACATTCAATTAAGTGTAGAAACATTAGAATATGCCTCTAAAGGTGTAACCAACATGATTGAATGTTAAGTAATCAACAAGGCAAAATCTGGGTTAGGATACTAGAATGTCGCACCTCCTTATAGAGGAATCCCTGCACCCCCAGGGATAAACATAGAGCACACATGCTTAGCTAAATTTCAACTACCAAAGTTACAATATGGTGTTCAGCCAAAAGTAAATGTAGTTGTTGATGAACCTAAGAAAGTAAGTGAGAGTTTAAGTAAAACTTCACTTCATGAGGACAAGTTGTCCTCTGATAGGAAATCAGATGGTCTAATCATAGAGGACTGGATATCTGATGATGATGAAGAAGAACAGGTTATGTCTAAACCTGATGTGGTTAAAAAAGCAGGAACAAGTGTTCCTAAGATAGTCAACAATGATACTGATAGGCCTAAAATCAATGCTAAACATGTTAGGCTACCAGTAAGATATTGTGAACAATATAGAACCACAAACAAGCCTAAAGGTAACCAAAGAAACTGGAATGGCCTTAAGTCTCACCAACTAGGTGATGACTTTGACTTCTATAACAAATCTTGTTTTATTTGTGGAGATTTTGACCATCATGCAGCTTTCTACAACCAAAGGGTATCTGGGTATTCAAACCATAGGGTGAATTTAAAAAGGCATACAACTAAAAGTCACTCTAATTATACAAGAACCACACCCAAAGCAGTTTCATTAAAGTCTGGACCAAAAGCAGTTCCTACTGCTAGACCAAAAGTTTCTACTGCTAGACAAGCAGTTTCTTCTGCCAGACCTTTTTACTCTGTTTACCCAAAATCAGCAGTTCAAAATGCAAAAATAACTTTCAAATATGCATCTAAAACTTCTCAAAGGCCTTTTCAATCAAAAGCAGTGGTCCAAAAACAAATTTGGAAAACAAAGGGTACAACTGCAAAGCTAGCAGTTCATACTACTAGGCAAACAGTTCATACTGCTGCTAGGGAAAAGAGGGCTAATGCTGTTAAGGCCTCAACATGTTGGAATTGGAGACCTCTTAAATCCAATGGTGCATCAACTGTTCTCAAAAGATTTAACTACATTGATGCACGTGGCAAATCCAAGTCAGTAATGGCTTGGATTCCCCAAGAAAACTAATTCCTTTATTTATGTGCAGGGACATTCACAAGCAGATGATGAAGATCAAGGCTATTCAGATAGTGGGTGTTCAAGGCACATGACAGGCAACATGTCTTATCTTTCAGACTTTCAATCAATAGATGGAGGATATGTTACCTTTGGAGGAAGAATTACTAGTAAAGGTACTCTTAAAACCGGTAAATTAGATTTTGAAGATGTGTACTATGTGCAAGAGCTTAAGTATAATCTTTTTAGTGTCTCAAAAATGTGTGACAAAAAGAACAAAGTTCTTTTTACTGACACTGAATGTCTTGTGCTTTCTTCTGATTTTAAGATGCCTGATGAAAGTCAAGTACTTCTTAAAATTCCAAGAAAGGGCAACAAGTACAGTGTTGATATGAATAAGATTGTTCCTAAAGAGGCACTTACTTGTCTAGTTGCAAAGGCCACATTGGATGAATCTATGAAATGACATAGGAGGCTTGGTCACATAAATTTCAAAACCATAAATAAAATTGTTAAGGATGGTTTGGTAAGAGGTTTACCTCAAAAACGATTTGAAAATGACCAAACATGCATTGCTTGTCTTAAAGGCAAACAACATAAAGCCACTTGTAAGCCCAAAATTTTTAACTCTATTGAGCAATCATTGTTTATGCTTCATATGGACTTATTTGGACCTACAAATGTGAGTAGTATAAAGCATAAAAGATTTTGTCTAGTTGTTACTGATGACTATAGCAGATTTACATGGGTTTTCTTTTTAAGTTCTAAGGATAAGACTTCTAGCATTCTTAAAACATTCATTACAGAGATAGAAAACCTAGTAGACAAGAAAGTAAAAGTCATTAGATGTGATAATGGGACAGAATTCAAGAATAGAGTTATGGATGATTTCTGCAAGGAAAAAGGTATTAGGAGAGAATTTAGTGTTGCTAGAACTCCTCAACAGAATGGAGTTGCTGAGAGGAGAAATAGGACACTCATAGAAGCTGCTAGAACCATGTTAGCTGACTCTAAGTTGCCTATCACTTTTTGGGCTGAAGCAGTTAATACTGCTTGCTATGTCCAGAACAGGGTTTTGGTAGTTAAATCTCACAATAAGACATCATATGAGCTTTTTAGAGGTATACTCCTGCAATAGGATTTCTTAGACCTTTTAGATGTCATGTGACAATTCTGAATACCTTAGACCATCTAGGAAAGTTTGATGGTAAAGCAGATGAAGGATTCTTAGTTGGATATTCTCTTAATAGCAAAGCATTTAGAGTATACAACTCAAGAACTAGGAGAGTAGAGGAAAACTTGCATGTGGAATTTTTAGAGAACAAATCCAATGTAGCAGGTGAAGGTCGTAAATGGCTATTTGATCTTAAGTCACTAACCAAATCAATGAATTATATGCCTATTGTTGCAGGAACTAATAATTTATCAGGTTTACAATCTGATAATGCAACAAATGAGGCAAGGTTAGAAAAGGAGACAGATCAAGATTATGTGATGATGCCAATATGGACAAGTGTGGATTCAACTTCAATGAATGATGAACCTTCTTTTGAAGAAGCTAAAGAAGGGATTGAAGATGAAAACAAGGAAGATGAGACTAAGGAACAAGAAAATCAAGGTAGCAGTACAAATGATGTTTCTACTGCTGAGACAGAGCAAGATACTGCTAGGCTTAATGGTTCTACTGCTAGGCCAAATGTTTCTACTGCTGGCCCATTAGAACCACATGAAGCAGAATTCTCAGAAGATGAGGTGGATTTCAATAATCTCCCACCTCATTATCAAGTTCCTTCTACACCACACACAAAGATTCACAAAGTCTACTCCCTGGACAATGTGATTGGAGATATACAATCAGGAGTGCAGACAAGGAAGCAACTGATGTCTTCAGACCAACAAGGGCTTCTTGATGCGCTTTATGCATCAAAGCAGCATGAGTATACCAACTCTTGCTTATTTGTATGTTTTCTCTCACAAGCAGAACCCAAGAATGTTCTTAAAGCCTTAGAGGATTCAAGTTGGGTAGAAGCTATGCAAGAAGAGCTTCTCCAATTCAAGATTCAAAAGGTTTGGGTGCTAGTTGATTTACCCAAGGGTGTAAGGATAATAGGCACTAAATGGGTTTTCAGAAATAAAAGGGATGAAAGGGGCATAGTGATTAGAAATAAGGCTAGATTAGTAGCCCAAGGGTACACACAAGAGGAAGGGATAGACTATGAAGAGGTTTTTGCTCCAGTAGCAAGAATTGAAGCCATTAGATTATTTTTAGCTTATGCTTCATTTACGGGCTTCACAGTTTTTCAAATGGATGTCAAGAGTGCCTTCTTATATGGTACTATTGAAGAGGAGGTGCATGTCTCACAACCTCCAAGTTTTATTGACCCAAAACATCTAGACAAGGTGTACAAGGTTGTCAAGGCTCTTTATGGCCTTCATCAGGCACCAAGGGCATGGTATGAAACACTGGCTTCCTACTTAATTGCAAATGGATTTCAAAGAGGCAAGATAGATCAGACATTATTCATCAAAAAGCACAAGAAGGATCTTTTGCTGGTGCAGGTGTATGTGGATGATATCATCTTTGGATCTACTAGGAAGGAGATGTGTTTAGAATTTGAGAAACTTATGCATGATAAGTTTCAGACGAGTTCCATGGGGGAACTTACATTCTTTTTGGGTCTGCAAGTTAAACAATATTTATCATCCAAGATAAATATGTTGCAGAGATTCTAAGGAAATTTTAATTTGCTGATTCAAAGGTAGCAATCACACCAATGGACTCTGAGAAGCCACTTCTAAAAGATGTAGATGGAGAAAATGTGGATATACACACATACAGATCTACGATAGGTTCTTTGATGTATCTCACATCATCAAGACCTGATATCATGTTCTCTGTTTGTGCTTGTGCAAGATTTCAAGTAACTCCTAAGGTTTCTCACTTAACAGCAGTCAAGAGGATTTTTAGATATCTCAAGGGTCAACCTAGGTTGGGTCTATGGTATTATAGAGAATCACCTTTTGACTTGGTAGCATATTTAGACAGTGATTATGCAGGTGCAAGCTTGGACAGAAAGTCAACAACTGGAGGATGTCAATTCCTTGGATGTAGACTCATTTCATGGCAGTGTAAGAAGCAAACAATTGTGGCTACTTCAACAACTGAAGCTGAATATGTAGCTGCTGCAAGTTGCTGTGGTCAAGTCCTTTGGCTTCAAAACCAACTTCTTGACTATGGGTAAAATTTCATGAACATTGTCATATATATTGATAATAGTAGTACAATTTGCATAATTAAAAATCCAGTGCAACACTCTAAAACAAAACACATTGAAATTAGACATCATTTTATTAGAGACTGCAATGAGAAAAAGTTGATTCAAGTAATTAAAATTGATTCTGATCACAACTTTGCAGATCTTCTCACAAAAGCTTTTGATGTTGGAAGGTTTCAGTACTTGGTAGCAAGTATTGAAATGCTTAATCCTTAAAATTTTCAAACTGATGTGTTTTTGTATATAAATTAAGTTTGTACTGCTAGCATTGTCAATTACTACTGTTATTAAAAAGTTTGTACTGCTAGTACAAATTTTGAGTGTTTAATTCGTACTGTTAGTCATATGATTCTACTGCTATGAGACAAATGTTTTGCATTTTGTTTTCTTGGTTTTGGACTAACAATTTCAGGTATGAACATTTGAGCACAAAGGAAGTTTCAAGTGAAATATATGAGCAGCAGAATAATTATACAAGTTGCTGATATAATAGGTTCATGATGGACAGAGTTTGGGAATTCATTAACAAAGGTTTACATCCATGTTAATAAATTCTTTTAAACTTCTTTCTTGAAATCTGATTATGATGTTTCACATTGACTTGATAGCTCAGTTGGTCAGAGAGTAACTGACTCAACTCACTTTCTATAATTTTATACTTTTAAGTATAATGAGCAAGTCTAAGGACATCTGATAGAAAGAACAGCGAGCAAAAGTGAATCTAACAATTGTGTTAGAGGCAACAATTGCCACGAGCTGGAAAACCTGTCAAGAAAGCCCTTTGAATGGGTTTATCTATACACAGGCAATTATTTATAATTGAAAATATTGGTTCTCACGCAACCAGAGGTTATATTAAACCGAAATCTTGATTAAGTGTCTGTTATCACACTTAATCCCTTCAAAATAGTTGTAAGCAGTATGATTTTTCAATAATAAAATCAAGTTCATACTGCTAAGTCAAAAGTTTCTTAAAAAGGATTCTCAAAATGGCTCAGAAACCTATCTAATGATGGATTATGAGTCAATGCCCCATGATTCACCTCTCACAGGAGTTAACACACCTGGAAGTGATAAGGGCAGCATTGAAATTTAAGGAATAGATGGCTACATGTACAACATTGTCTGAAAACATGTTCTAATTGGTAGATCAGATGATGGTGAGAGATCTTCCAAACAGGGGAGGAAATGATAAATCTCAGGGGAGGAAGATTAACCAATCAGGGGAGGAAAAGATTGTGGTTGTGTATGCTCAGAATCAGTGGAGGAAATTTAAAATTGATCAAGCAAAAGAGAAAGATCGGGGAGGAAGATTGCCCAAAATTGATCAAGTTCAAGAAAAGACAAGAGCATACAAGATGATGATGTCAGCTTTTTGAGAAGCTAACATGTCTTATTATTCAGCCAATAATAAGAACAAGCTACAGTTTCAGTTGATGGATGCTGGGAATAAGCTCTTCAAATGAAGAAAGTTCAAATGAAGTTTCTGGATTATTATATTCAGAAGGGGTGAAGCATTCAAATGAAGAAAGTTCTATCTAAGTTCTTTCAGTTTCAATTTCAGTTCACTACATTTGTTCATCACTTGCAAAGGCTTGCTGAAAGATAATTTGACTTCTTGGAACAAGCATCCAAGATACACAGCACCATTGCCTCTTATAATTCCTCCATCCAAGGAAATTGCACCATCTTTCATTCAAGGTAATGCTATTGTTCAAGACAAAGAAAGATGATGTTATTGCTGAAAGAGATTCACAGAAAGTAGGTGAGTTAGACAGAAAGATAGTTAGTCTTACAGAACAAAGGAAAGCTCAGATCAAGAGTCTGACTATAAAGTGTTTGAAAGATCTTCACAATCCTCATTTAATTCAGAAGAAACATGATGATTTGGGATAAATCACACGTTTAGGGGAGGATTGTTGGGAATTAAATGTTCTGAAGATTAGTATTGGGAATTAAATGTTCACAAGGTTAGTTCTACTCAAGGAAATACACTGGGTGTCATTCTACTGCTAGTGTATTTTATTCTACTGCTAGTGTTAGAGATTCTGCTGCCGCAAGAATACTACTGCTAGAGTATCAGATACTACTGCTGAAGTGATAAGTATCAAGTATTCTACTACTGACTGGATAAGTATGAAAAATTTATTTATGTATAAAAGTCAAAGATATATGGTAGATAATATCTTTGATATGTGATCAGTCAACAAGTTGTGTACACAGATACAAGTTGTATCTTAGCTACTGACACACACAAGCTAGCAAGTAGTCGAACACTCAAGTGTGCATGTGCTTAGATATTTCATATATATAGAGAGTTAGACATTAGTTAGAAAGTGTGTCTAAGTGTTGAAAAGTGCTTAATGTCTAACTGAGTTAATAGAACACAAAAAAAAATAGTTATCTTTGTAATAGAGATTCAAGGTTTTGTAACCCTAGTGATAATGAAGATTACTCGTATTATTCTCAATAATATTGAATCGTTTGATGCTATACTTTCTGTGTTCATTGTTCATTACTTAAACATCACTGTTCCATTTCCAATAACAAATAACCATCTAAGTGTGGTTAAGTAGATTCCGCATACTTAATCATATTCACTCAAAGTATCATATACACATGTTATAAAGGACTAACATCCTACCAAGTGTATTATAATCCTCTCAGATATTGACAATCAGGTCACTAATTAAATTTACGCAACCTGGTGCAAATCCTCTCAAAGATCCCTGAACAACAACATCTCTCAATGAGTACCTAAACATCTCTCTCACTGAATAACTTACCCTTAACATCATCACACTAAATGAAAATTCATTCAAGGGACTCAAGACATAAATAGGGACATTCAATGCAAAACTAAATGCTCTAAGTATTTAGTTAGTAAATGTCCTAGGTTAGTACCTGAATGCATTTAATAATGGAATATATGTTCTTTTATCCTTCTGGCATCCATGTCATGGGCTTCCACTTCATCACTAAAACCCGCTTGGGATTTAATGCCTATCACTCACAAATAATCTTCTTTGATATTATATGTGGTGACGTCACTCTGCAAAAATACCTTTTTGCAGAAAGGCGCAACTGTTCACCTTACTAGTTGCGAAATTGTCGGATGATGAGATAGGTGGCATTTAATGCGGATATCAAACCATTTTTCAAAAACTACCTTCAGAATAAACATAAAAACCTTTTGATATCCAAAATTTTCAAACCCTATCTCTCTCCTATAAATACCCCCACAAAGAAAAACACACACACGCTTTTCAAAACTAATCAAACTCTTGCAATTTTTCTCTCTCAAAAATCTGTGTGTGTTTTATCTTCTATAACCAAAACTTTCCTTAAAAAACAACACCTTTTGTTCTTAAAATGGCTACTTCTAAAGCTATTGCCTAGGCTTCAAATGTGGAATTCCAATTGGAAAGCGTAGACATGACCAAAAATAATGTTGTGGGAAACTTTGCCTATCCAGAAAATTTTCCTGCTTATAAGGATATGGAAAATACCTTCAAAACTGTTTTCTCTCCATGGCATTCACCAAGACACCCCCAGTCATCTACAATGACTACTTGAGAGATTTATGGTGTACAGCAATGGTCACCAACCCTGATGTCACCAAGGACTCCACCATCAAGTTTACAGTGAAGAATGGGAGGAAACCTAACCCTTGACTACAAAACCTTTATCAAAGCCACGGGGCTTGACTTCACTGAATCTTTTGTCTCACAACCCTTAGACTCTGAAGTAAAGGCCGAATTGCTTTTACTTGGGCCACATGACAAACAACACCCTGAAGTGGCCCCAGGGACTCTTTTGGCCAAGGCCCCAATAATCAAAACTTGGTTCTATGCCATTTGGAGGATACTGATGACTTTTGTCATTCAGGTCCTGGGTGGGAACAAATCTTCAATGGAGCAATTGAACATTGCTCAACAAATGATAGTGTTCAGTCTCCTAGAAGGTAAAAAGATAGATGTTGAAGAAATAATCTTCAAAGACCTCATAGTCAAGCTCACAGGCAAGACTAGACAAAGACACATGTCCTACCCTAGGTTCATTTCCTGTGTGCTTCAAGACTTATTGGGCTCTGAGTATGTTAGGCCAAATATACAAGGGTCCATTCCTGATGTCTTACACAAGGCGAACTACTTAAGAGATCCCACTGAGGTCACACAGATCACCCTAACAACGTATATGTTGACTGTTATTCAGGGTGCTGACGCTGTTTCACCCATGCCTTCTCCTTCCAAGAAGGGGAAGAAGAAGAAGAGACAGGTGACCAGGAAGGTGGTTCAACCCAAACCACTCGCCACTGAAACCTCTAGCTCAAAGCCCGAGAAAAGGAGGCATAAGAAAGACCAGGCCAAAGAGACACCCATTGAAGGGCCCAGCATCACCCTGACCCAAAAACAAATGCCAATGGAGGAAACTGAGAAATCACACTCAGTGTCCTCGAGAAAACCCTCTCCCAAAGACTCTGCTGACATAAACAAGTCAGTGGAGTCAGGAACAAATCAACACTCACTTCCCGATGAAGGCATCAGCATATCATAACCTTTGCCTGAGGGAGAACAGGGTCCTATATCCTCGGCAGCACCACCCTACTGAGATGGGGACCCATACCCCCTCACATCCCGTTTATGGCTCTGATACATCACAATCAGAGTCTCAGGGAGTCAAGGTCCCTATATCTTTGACAGGGCAGCACAACCGTGTTAGAAAGGGGGACCTCAACATTCCACTTCCTAGTGATGGTACTGGCTCAAACCCACCAGTCCCTGAAGGAACATCAAGGGAAAAAGACTCAGGGGGCATGCAACCACCCGCTGATATGGAACCTACACCCCCCCCCCCACGGTGATGGGCATACCTCAGGAACTGACTCCATGGACCAGGCAAAGGAAACCCACTCTGTTCTCCTGGAGGGGTCAGAACCTGGCCACACCAAAGGCAAGCCCTCTTCTAAGGGGGAGCCGGTTTTTGCCTCGGTTCCTACTCTTGCTGACTTACAAATGTTCATCAATGAAGAGTCAGAAGAGGAAATGGTTGACTTTGAGGATGATGAAGTTCTAGCTGCTGGGGAAGACATGGATACCGATGACCAACTTCTTACTTACAACTCCCCTCAGCACACTGAGCAACAAAATTCGTCTCCTCCTCCTGAAGAACATGAACCCCACCATCAACATAATTCATCATCATCATCATCATCATCATCATCACATAAATCATCAGTCTCCTCCGACTCTGCTGCTGCAATTCCTGATTACTTGCAGAAGTATGATGATGTTCTCCCCCTCACTGAAAGGCAGCTGGTCAAATTTCTCAAGAAATCTAATACTGCCCTCTTCGATGAGATCATCAAGGAACAATGGGAACAACACACTGAAGAAGCGGCTTTTTATGTTGACTTCAGGACTACTATTGAAGAGTCTCAGGGTCACCTCAAACAAGTCACCACCAACATTGATAAACATGTCAGTGACTTGAAGACCTCTATTGAGAAGCTCGGGACTGATCAGGGCACTCATTTTGCCTCCATCCTTCAGACCCTTACCAACATTCAGGCTGAGTTTAAGGATGATCCGGTCCTGATCACCAAGCATACTGAGTTCATGGATTCTCATAAGTCTACCTCTGCAGCTCTCAGTGCACTCCCCACATTATTCAGGGAGGTAGACTTCCCAGCTCTCAAGACTCATCAAGAATCAGTTGCCAAGGCTCTCAAGGATCAAGAGCTCAAGCTCACTTCCATCTCCTCAAGATATGAACAACTCATGAAGAAGCACGATGAGCTTGTCAGCTGTTACACCACCAGAGTTTCCCAACTCTCTAAGGCATAGGCCACCATACGCAATGATATCTCCTCCCTGAAGACCAAAACCTCATAAATCAAGGGCATGGTCTCCACCATCCTGACAATCTTTCAGTCTTCTCCAGCTCAGTCTGCTCCTAAATCAACAGATGCTTTTACTGAAGCTCTAGCATCTGTTGAGGGGGAGAAAATAACTCCAACTGCACCAACTCTAGTACAACAACTTTTCAAGCAGTTGGATACACACAGGAAGACAAAGGAAGATGGTCAGACACCTGATGAGTTAGTACCTGAACCTAATGCTGAAGTTATCACTGAAGTTGTGCCTCTTCAAAGCTTTATGCCAATATCTACAACAACTTCAGCAACAGTCATCTCATCATTTCCTCCCGCTGATACAGGTACTCCAGCACCTATCCTTACTGAAGCAACATCAATAGCCACAGTGCTCCCTGAGTCATCCTCTACAACACCTCAACCCACTGAAAAAGGGAAGAAAATTAAAGAAGGTGAAGACTCACCTCCCATGCTCATAAAGGCAACAAAAGAGGTCAGACAAGACCCTGATGAGCTAGTACTTATTGAATATATCTTACATAATGGGAAGGTATTCAAGGGAACAAACGAAGAAGTGGGTGCTATAATGGAAGAAGATGACAAAATCAGAGCAGAAATGCTTAGTAAGCCTGTCATTGCTGAAGTAGCAAAGGAAGTGATCAAGGAGACTGATTAGCCTATCAGGGGGGAACAGTTCCTTCAACTTTAGGCCGACCTAATCAAAGAGTACAAATTGAAGGTCAAGCTGAACAGTGAAAGGAAAAGGAGGAACTATGAAAGGTATGTGTGGACTATGACAAAGACCAAGGGTGAAGGTCCCATCACTGACATAATCATTCATGCAAACACTGACCCTCTTGCCATAACTATTCAAAGAGGACCAAGAGTGCATGAGAAGAATGCTCCCTTCAAATTCTCAGCATTTGGGATCAAAGAATGGGACATGATGGGACCCATCCTGAGCAAGAAGAAGAACAAATGCATTCCTCAACTACTGGAAGCCCTAACCAAGAAATACAAAGAATTAGAAAGGGTTGCCAATAGTCTGGGAATTGACCACCAGAAGGCACTTACATCTCAAGGCCTAACAATCCCTGAACCAACTCAGAGCACAGGGAGGAAAAGGAAAGCAATAGGGCAGGAACCTGAACACTTTATTACTGCACTACACTGCAACAGAAGTCCCCCTGAAGGTGTCAAGTTTATTCCTAACAAAGTGATCAAGCACCCTGAGTTTGGAATCTTCTTCATTGATGAGTTTGGTCAACCAGCCTTTCAAAGAGTCAGTGACATTCACTTGGTGGAGACCACAACACTGCTGGCCTACAAATTGATGGTACTCCATGTGAAGAGTCCTGAAAATGAAGAGTTCATTAAGCTGATGGAGAAAATGATGAGTGAGAGACCTGACATACATGTGTTGTTATCTAAGAAAGCTAAGCTTGAGCTCATGGGGATTAAGGAAGTCTGAGTACTTAACCCTGAGCATTTTGTATTATATGATAGGACTGATGTAATTTGATGAATAAGATGATGGCCCATGTTTTTAAATCAGTGTTCTTTACTGCTTTATAGTATCTTCAGTGTAAGAAGAAGTCTATTTGCTTACTTACACTGATCAAAACACTTAGGCTATATTTATATCCAAATAGGGGGAGACTTTTGGGTCCATTCAGTACCCAAGGTATCCAAAATAAGGATTTGAATACAAAATAACCTAAGTGTTAGTAGACCTTAAACAATATTCAAGTCTTTGAGTGAACAGTTACTCAGTGAGTCACCTTCAGGATGCTTAAGACGAGTCTAAGAAGAAAGTCTCTCCATTCAGTGAGGCAGAACTCAGTGAGTGGCACTTAAGCCAAAGAAGAAGGTGATGGGTTCAGTGAGTGATGACAATAACCCACTGAACCCTAAGACTCCTCAACAACTAAAGACTGAAGACAAAAGACTGAAGACTTATGAATAGGTGGGACAAGGCGGGAAACGTTTGAATGAATAAGAAGAAGTCCTTATCAACCTAAAGTCAAACTTTTCCTAAAAGGCAAATGTCAGGACAAGTGTCATCACTGCTCTTCGAAAAGTAGTATTGTCTTATACCTAAAATAGCCTATTGTAACTGAGAAAAATACGTAAGTATTTTGTCCTAACTAGCTTAGTTCATCTTTTATTTTTATCATAACGGTTGAATTTTACTTGTGTATAAATATGATCATAAACAGTTGTAAAAGTTGACAAGTTTGTGCACTAAATGCTTAGACATTCACAAACAACTTTTACTCCTCCAAATAGCAACCTAGTCCCTGAGATAGCTCAGTAGGTTCAGTTAGTTGCTACTTAAGCTTAGCATAAATTTGGTGAGGAGTCATACCATACTTGTCATTCAATCCCAAGTGTTATTCCGCAAACACTTGGGTATAATTCTTTGATTGATTTCTAATAAGAATTAAACATTGAAAAATATCTTGTCTATTTACTTTTACGTTTTCTCATAACCATCAAAGAATATCTTAACATTACTTAAGCAGGGTGCATAGTTAGATTAACTCTGTAGTTAACCTTAACTGTGTAAAGAGGACCAACAACTGTCCGAAGGGAAAATGGTAATGAATGCACTTTCACTAAAGCTGATTTCGGAAGTCTTCATCTCAAGGACATTGAGTTCTTATACTTTGATCGACTCGAAGGGGTTGTAAACAGACATACAATTGATAATGACATAAGGGAGTCGCTCAACTTATTTATGAGAGCTAAGGTGTTAATGCCAAGAGCTGAATATTTTCAACTTGGAATCGAAAGCTATCAGTTCAAGCTGAACATGACAAGACCAATACGAACTCTTTCAAGAATTAACGACATGGAACCTTACTCGATAGTTGAAGAACCATACCTTGGGGTTATCTACGAAAATAACAAGCTCGAGAAAAGGTTTATGGCAATGTTTGAGATTAGGAAGTTTTCTACAGGCACACTTGAACTTGTTAGCTCAAGGATTAACAAGACGCTGAGGCACAACAAATATGGTAATATTAGGCCAAAATTGAATTTAATGGAAATCGCTAATCTTGGTGATATGGAGAAGGAGATCATGGAACGACTAGAGTTTCGAGATCGAATGGAAAGAATTGGAGGCTATATCGGAGCTCGAAGTTGGCCTAATGACATGTTTCCACTGGTACGACCCGAATGATCATCCCGTAAGGGGAGATGGTTGGCTTTTAAGGTGATGACCATACCTCATTATAATATATATTAAACCACAACATAAACGGTGCTGTTTCTCCCTTTTTTTCCCGCTAAAAAAAATCCGGTAAACGTTAGCCCATTTTCCTCTGCCGGTTTATCCCAAATCGTTGGCCATTTTTGGCCCACTTTAGATTCTATTACCTTCAGGTATAATGTATAAAAGTCATAATCTACGTGTCGGTTATCCAGTGCCTTATCTTGGTCTTTAGGTATGGCTTCTACCTAAACATGCATGTTTTGTGTGTGGTGTTTCAACGCAAGTACGATTCCTACCTTACCTTGCACGTGTGTTGTGGTTGGTGGTACTAATCGAACTTTCTATACCCTGCTCTTTTCTATCAAAATATACCAGTTTAGATCACCAAGAAGATGGGGAAGCGGATTACAGGTGCTTTTTTCTTTGATTTCTCTCTTATAAATCCACTCTTTTTTATACACAATTGCACATCAGGGAAATTTTTTGCTTCTGATAGTGGGTTTGAACTTTTTTTTTTTGATTTTTTCTTTGCTAAGCTGTTGTAAATTATTTGGTTTACGATTCTTAGTTTCATGAATTATAATTTCGGTTATGATTCTTGATAGAGGGTAATGCTAGGTTTAGAGATTTATGCAATTTTATGTTGCTTTTGTCAAACAAATGGTTGCGCACCAAATGTTTGATGAAACGTCTAGGTGAAAAAAAATTCTACTAGACAGTTTTAGTAAAGCTGTATGCGAAATATTGGGGGTTATACTTTTTCTGTTTTGATTAGGTCAATTTTAGGTTTACCTATATGATTTTAGTGTTCTATTGTTGGTTTTTAGGTTGTTTATTGCTTTGAGTTATGTTGAGATCATACTTTGGCGGAGCGTTTAGCCGTTTATGCTAATGCAGCAACTACTATTTTCTTGCCTTCGTTATGTCTGCCCTTTTAAGGGTCTTACATGAATGGTAGTGGTTTCGTAAAAACTTGAGGAATGTCCGTGTCTTGGCGGGGCAACATGCTATGTTTGCAGCCATAGCGGATACCTCGACGTGTGCAGCTACACCATGAATTAACCTGACCCAATTTACCTGGATACAAAACATGAAAGGATGGTAGAGTGCAATACACAGTCGCCTCAGCAACCTCCATTTGCGCAACCAAGGCATATGGTAATCTAAATTTCCACTACCATAAGACATATACTACAGAAGGCATTGTACCTAATCCATTCAGGTGATAATGGTATGTATATATATTATAAGCATATGATGACTGTTAAGGTGATGAAGATTGTTTTCTGAAATATATCTTGGCACGATAACCACACACGAGCTGTGGTTGCAGCCATGGCAGATCTGAGCCTTATTTGTTGTAGATATTCGTGAACATTTCTTTCTTGCTCTGTTCTAAACTGCTTAATTTGCGGTTGATTCATATAAATTATTTTTTATTACGCGTGCCTAGCCAGCAACCGTATCTTGGCTTGGCAGTCACACCAACAATGTCATTGCAGCCATGTTGGGTGGTTGACGACGCAACAGCAAAGTTGTACCTTTAGTTATGCTGGATTAGCCTTATGTGCCCCTATCATGGCAGGGCATCACGGTAACGTGTTTGCAGCCGGGGGGTGGACTAATGTTGGCATGGGAAATCAGTTGGTTTGTAGCCATGTCGTGTGTCGTGTGAATGGAATAGCAAACACCTGTGTTTGTAGGCACCGGTAACAATATAGTGGCTATAATGCGAACATATGCTAATTAAGGAATTTATGCTAATGTAGCAGCTACTGTTTTGTTGCCGTCGTTATATCTTCCCTTTTAAGGGTCTTACATGAATGGTAGTGGGTTCGGAAAAACTTGAGGAATGTATGTGTCTTGGCGGGGCAACATCCTATGTTTGCAGCCATGGCGGATACCTCGATGTGTGCAGGTAGCCCACATTTACTTTGCCGCTTTGTCCATCTTCCCTGTCCAGGTTTCTCCATTGTTGTGGCCCATTTGTGGCCTCTTTTCGTCGGCCATGAAATCCATTGTGCAGATAAAGTATGGTATATCGACCTGTCCTCTTTTTCCTTACTCTTTAGGTATGGCTTCTATCTAAAATTCAAGATTTTGTGTCTGCTTAGAAAAAGCACACGTGCAAGTGAAGGTGTGCATTGTACTTGCTTTGAAAAAGCAGACACAAAAGAGGCCACAAATGGGCCACAACAATGGAGATGTCTGAAAAAAAAGGTTTAGTGGTTCATATGTATCTTGGCTAGGCAATCCGGATGGTAATTGCTACTTCAAAATGTGCCATTTGCAACTGCGATTGCAGCCATGCCTTATTATGAGGCTCCTTTAAAAATATCAACGTCATTTGTGTTGTGGTTTAATATATACTGTAATTAAAGCATTTGCAAATGTGGTATCAGTATGTTGCGTTTTACTTGGCTATGATGATTCTTCAAATATAATGTGTTGATGCACTATGTGGACGGATGGCACAATGTGAGAAACACTCACCCTAGCAACCTTCACACATGTACCAGCGCACGAATTAATCTGAGCCATTGGGTTTATGCATTTATCTGACTCTTATTTGTTACTTTCAACAACGTACTGTACTGACACAGCTTCTGGGACGACTACTGTTTGAGACTTCTTCAGTATCATTGTCTTTTATTATTTAACATATGCACATACTGATACATTAAATTTCGTTTTTATATCTATATTATGTAAAACACCTAAATATATACATATTTTTTTTGGTGCATATCTTTGTTATTAATTCTTCTACTGAAACGTTTAAAGTAACAGTATACACAAAGTTACTTTAAATCTTTCAGTAGAAGAATTAATAACAAAGATATGAATCCAAAAAAAATTGTGTACATATTTAATACATGTTATACATATATATATATATACAATATCTATACATGTGTCTAATCCTAGCGAACTCGGTCACTTTAAACAATAGAACCTCTATACATTGTTGTGTCATGGTGTATAAGGATCCTATTGCTTAAAGTGACTGACTTCCCTAAAACCGTCTACCTTGATGATAATCTTTGGTCTTCACAACCATCTGCTAACGGTAAGTTAATTAGCAGTGTCCAAAATGAAGAAAACTTAATACTCATGTTCTGATGGTTCTTCATATTGAAGGTACAATTATTGAACTAGGCTCGGATGGTGTTCGGGTTTTTCTTTCACAAGTAATATGAATGGGGTGTGTTAATAAGCTTATTTAGATACCTTACTTGGTTATTGTAGTTTCAGAACATAATAACATCAAACCTTATTGGTGTCGTAACAAGTGCAATCTGTGATAATTT
This sequence comes from Artemisia tridentata subsp. tridentata, assembly GCA_021014915.2. Taxonomy (NCBI): domain Eukaryota; kingdom Viridiplantae; phylum Streptophyta; class Magnoliopsida; order Asterales; family Asteraceae; genus Artemisia; species Artemisia tridentata. The sequence continues at coordinate 239,144,098 of CP139504.1, forward strand.
ATTAGAACGACACCTTATTTACTACTGCAACAGTTTAAAATTCCAATTCTAATAACATGAACCTTTTACCTTCTTTTCCGGTATCTTTAATGGATTGCCAATATGATTCCTTAACTGCACTACACATTGGAAAAAACCTGAAGACACCATCTGCTAGGGGAGGGATGTTCGGGTAAGCTGGTACTTACTGGCTATAATCCCTTTGTATGTATCGCTTTATTGAATGTCGGTTCTTATGCGTCGTTCATCTAGAATGTAGGGAAGGATTATGGTCTACGCACTCTAATACTGAAGGGCAGTAACAACCAACAGATTGCATCAACATGAAAGAGAAGCAGAAAAATGGCAAAAGGGAGATTCAGTCCTCCAATGTTCAAGCCACATTTGTACAAGTAACAGTCACATTACTCCAAGGTCATCATTATGGCTACTTTCTTAACATCGTGCTATGCACATGAAGTCGCGCAGATTCTTATTGCATTCTGCTAAACTTGACTCTGCACAGCCAGGTATGCAGATATGCTAATTGTTGTTGCACTTTACTAAAGTTCGCCACTGCTGCTGCAGTTTATTATTGCACACGCACTTTGGCCTAACAGATATGGAAGAAAAGCAACAGTAGGAAATATGGTCACAGAAATATTCAAGTGATAGGTATTAACATGAGGTTTTTGCTTATTACTTAAACAGCTTATGTAAACTATATGGTAAATTTAATTTGCATATACAAGAAACTGTTATAAACTTAATAGCCTTTAACAAAATGGATATGGATATAGCAACTATATAAATTATTAGATGTCTATATAAGTCCTTGCTCTTTTCCTGTATCAGGATATCAAGTTGCACGTATGAACAGAAACTCTGCAGGTTTTATTCATCGTCCCGCGCCCCATCTTTATCATCCGCAACCACTAACGGTACCATCTATGACGGCAGTACAAGGCCAAAACATGGACGTTTATTCACAAATAACATCAGCCTCACATAGGCATTCTACAAGCGCCGTTACTGCAAATTCTTTTCAAAATGGGGTCATTCTAGGACCTAGGTTTGTGGGTCCTTCAGCACCTACTGGCTGAGAAGGCTTTTTTCGTGAGAAGGGTGATAATACATTGATTCACTAAATTCATAACTTTTATTCATAGTTTTTATATATGAAGATTGTTTCTGTTTGACCCTGATCCCACATATACATAAAATTATGAATCAAATAAAATTGTAACTTTGGTTTACGAATTTGCAAATCTGTTTCTGTAAATAAAACCAATCACAGTTGTGATAATTGACGGATTGGTAATTGTAGGTTGTGCATTGTCCAGTCCTTTCTGCAGTCTGATGGATTGATGACTCCTGGTAACACCACCAACCCAGTAGATAGCTGTTATACACCCTCTAATGGAACCATGTCGTTTGAACCTGACGAAAATGGGTTTGCACCTGGGTATACCCGATAGCTGGACTTTAGGAATCACATAATCTTCTTATGGATTAGATAATATTTTCAGTACTACTAATAGATTATTATGGGTTTTTGCCTTTAAACTCTAAAAATTTAGCAATAGTCATTACATATGCTATTTGTAGTGTTATTTGGCTCATCAGATATTTTAATTATAAGATACACCCACTTCATTTGTTGATGTGTTTTTGTTCTTGCTAAGACATAAACCCATTTTTATAAAAATTTAAAGCTGACCCAGATAAGAAAACTAGATTCCTAAGATGAGTTTGTGATAAAAAACGACTTTTTTTACAAAATTAGAATCGGGTTTTTAAAGTAACCGACGCCAACAGAAATACACAACTAAATAGGCATACTGCGACATAAAAAACATTTGCATTACTTTTCAGCCGTTAAAACTTCGGTCAAAAAACAGAAAAAGACAAAAAAAATATTAGAATTGTAAATAAAAAAATCTTACCTAAAAAAGTTAAACATCTTATAAAAAAATAATTAAAACACATTTAAAAAAAATAAAACAAAAAAAAATTAATGAAATAAACATTAGCACTTATATTGTAACGTTGCATTTATTAATATTATACAACTGGTTATTTTAATTACTTTTCTGCCATTTAAAACATTAGCCGAAAAACAGGCACGCCCGCAACGCGGCGTCAGTCGCCTATCTCGTATAGTATAAGGGTCGTTTAGTATTTTGTATAAACATAGTCAGTTAGTCAAGGTTAGGTATTTGTAGTATAAATACCTCCCTCATGACAAGATGAGGGGCTGGAATTCTAATAGTTATGTAACTCGGTTCACATGTTCAAGTAATAAGATTTTTTTCCATTTTTCTATCTCTTGTCTGTCTGTCTAAACTTCATATCTTTGATTGTGTGGCTTGGATCTTGATATTATTGTGACCTACAAAGACAAATACAAAAGTATTATGACAAGTGTTTAAGTTTCTTGAAAGATATGAATTACCCGTGCGATGCTAGCTTTCATGTTATGACACACCCACGAATTTGTGGTCAAGCACACTGTGTCCTAGTAGTGGGTTGCACATCATCAAAAACCCCTTATTTCATTTGATTAGGAATATTGTTTTGATAAAAAATTTGGGGGACTCCGAAGACTTTGTTAGCGATCTTCAATCATTTGTATAGAATGACTGAACATTATAATCTGAGACATCACTCAATTGAAGGTGGTTTCTTCCAAAATTCAATAGAAATAACGTGAATGGTTATGTGCATAGATATAACCGTCTTTGTAACATTGTTGACATCATCATATTACTCTTGGTCACTTTCATGCGAGAACATAATCATATGTACATGTCGTACATTTTCCCATAGATAATGACGAGTATAATTATCTTTTGAACATTCGATAAAAGGTCATTTACTATACGAGATCTTTGGAATGAGAGTGTAAAGGCAACCAAAATTATTTGCTTCAAGTTGAGGGGAGCACACCAAGCTCACTAATTGAACACGCCGTGCTCATGAGGATATTGAAACCATGAGTATCAGTGAGAACTTTCGTTTTAAGAAGCAAAACTATGCATCGAGTATGCATTATCTTGCTCAGAAAACTAAATAACAACACATGTAAGCGCTTGAATTAATCTAACGTTACTTTATAAATACATGCTTTATTGATTAGGGTTTTAAAGACGATTTTGACACTAAGATACACCCTTTTATCCTTCATTAATGAGGATTTGATAACTAATGTGTGTAATTATACTCCTAATTAGCTCTACTTGATACTAATTTTGATATTTTTTGTTTTCTATGACCTTTTCTTTTTTTAAATAAATTATTTTGGATTTACATAGTTGGAAGGCAAACGAGCAACAAGCTGGGCCGCTAGCCCTTTTTAGATTGCAAAACTAATTCTCTTAAAAACAACATTTGTGGATCTCAATGTCATAACATTACTATGCATAACACGTTGAAATATGTTGAGAAGTTACACTGCCTCAGGTGCAAGAAAACCAAAAGTATCAAACGCGAAAGGAATACAAACATGTTTTGCCACTTTGTACGAGGCGACTTTCAAAGCATCATGTCCCACTGTAAAACCCCGGCTACTCAAACCCACGAGAGGAGAAACTCCGGTTAGATCCACACACACAAGTTTCCCTCCAACTCATGCAAAAACCAAAACGTCTGCCGGTCTGAGTGTGGATTTTCCATCCAACGGGTCAATCAAAAAGTTTACAGGTGCTTTTTTTTTGCAGAGATCCCGACACGCTTACATACGTAAAAAAAGGATGTCCCTTAACATATTGTGTCTGTACTTAAAGCCCAGAAGCCCTTTTCAATGAACCGCATGTTCCTCAAATGAAACATCATACATACATATGTTATTAAGTAGTCCTAGAGTAACACAACGTCTACAGATAATATCTTTATTCATAGTGAAACGATTGTATCTATGTTATGTATCTATCTCGTATGAAACTCCATCAATTCGCATACCTTTAGTTGAGTTTACAGATAGATCCGAAATGATCTATATGCATAAAAGTTCTCACTCAATTTATTTAACGAGAAGTGCGTCGAACCGCCGCGTTGCGGCGGGGCGACGATTTTGTAGTACAAAATAAATGAAACATAGAGGTATCTACAAATTTACATTTAATGTATAAAGTTAATCAATGAACTGTTACATCTTGAGATTTGTTAAATACAGCTTGCTTTGATCAAGATTCCATTTTTTTATTCCGTCCGTGTAGCGCATGAATTTCCTGAGCATTAAAACATATCACATATTATGAAAAGTAATTGCATGTGAAGGATTGATAGTGAAGAAAAAAATAGTCGGCTTATTTCTGCTTAGTTATGCTATTACTTGTAGGCTGGTTCATGATGTTGCTGCTGATCAAGTGAAGAGAAAAGCTTAATATAATCATGATTTTGAAAAGCCATTGTCGTATAAAACAAACAGTGTCTATTCTATTATTGGTAACAGCTTTTCATGGTTGTATTTATGGTTGAAGATAACATAGATGACGTACAGCGCCTGTCAATATTAGCAAATGAAGAATATCTGATTTTGTTTATTTGTTCATATTAAAAATTGACGTATTGTATCTACGATGGTAAGTTTCTTTATGCATACTTGTACATGGAATTTCACAAAAAGTTCTGATCAACAACATGGTTCGATTAAAAAAGGTACATGGGAAACAGAAGAGGATGGTGCGAAAAAGTGGTTTGGCCCAAAGCACTTATCACAGCACTCTCTTGTAATTGCCATCTATCTTTTACAATCGCATCATATTCGTAATTAGAACGTTTTTTGCAGGCACAGGCATAAATATGCAGGAAAAAACTTAGCATTATAGAGACAGTATATCAAATGTTAGTATCAAGAACGAAACAATACCAAATAGTCTTCAATTGCTAATATTGACAGGCGCTGTATAACATGAATGGGTATTGTAGCATCTGAATGCAATTGCCATAATTGAATGCTTTGCTTACCAACAGTTGACAGTTGCATAAGATCATCCGTAGCCCCAGTGGCAACGTCTAGGACTAAAGTTTAGATCGTTTAGATCAGTTGTAGTATACATAGCACACTTCAGTTTTGCCTTGTAAAAGTCTACATATTAACATGTAATCAATATGTGTTGTACCAGATGTACATATCAGAAGCTTACAAGTGAAATCAGTGAGTATGGTAAGGGTTAAGTACCTCAATTGCAGTGATACAATACTTTTAAGGTGCAACTGCAGTTGAACAGCCTGCGAACTGGTTTCCATCAGCACAATATAAGCGTTGTCCAACTATGGCTCTTGCAATTAAACGTTCACATACCGGTTATTGTTGCTTTAGTCATGAAGTTTAGCTGGTGCAAATGTTTGTGCAAATAATCGGTTATGTGGGTAGAAATTCTAACCTTTAAACAACATTGTAGTCAGTGTTGTTGTTCACCTGACACACATTATGTTGAACATAGGCGAAAATCGTCACCTTTGTCTGTCCAGTTATCTGTGTATCATTCACTGGTATTAAAAAAAGGAAAATAAGTTAAGCCTCACAGCAGTAATGGTTAGAATGTTTAAGGAGATTATCCATGTGAACAGCAATTGCACTTTAAATTTAGGATAGTGATCTAAGTAATACTTATCTTTTGGTCGTAGGCAATAAAATATACTGAGAATGTGAGTGTGAATACTCTGACAGGACAAAAATACTAACAAAATATCAATGATGGATGCAGACACCATGCAAAATTGGCAGCAGTTGTGTTCGGTGTCGGTACATCCATCACTGATATTCTGTCTATTTTTGATATTTAACTTCTTTTTATGAGCCTGTAACTTGAATAGAACTAAAAAAGGAATGTAGGTAACTGGTTTGAGACTCTCTACAGGTCCTTTTGTCGTTTCAAATCTCTTTGCGCAATTGCCTGTACCATAGGATCTTAGAATAAGCGTCTATGCTGAAATGAATACACAGTTTTTACAATAGAAGCATATAATTACTAAATATACATTGTATCACGAAATCCTACAAATGCAACATACCTTGGATCAGCAGCCGTAGTTGAGCGAGGGGCTATATGTTCTGATCTCAGTAAGGCTCAGATATGTACATATATAATCAGCATTAAATGCACGTTGTGGCTGCAACTCAAAGTGTGGTTGCCCTGCCAACGAACATGCAGCTGGGAAAATGGAGATGTACATAGTTATCATCATCGCCTAAACAATGTGGCTGCAAACCATTGAGAAAAAGGGCTTTTAGAAAGTCAGAAAAAAGAATAAGTTATAATCAGCATTAAATGCACTTTGTGGCTGCAACCCAAAGTGTGGTAAATAGACAAATGTAATAATGAGAGTGGCTATGTGAACCTGAAGAACAGGAATTGAATGCGATCATCATGGGAATATGGGGATGGTTCAGAACTTATCAAGTCCATCGGGTGACAATATTCTCCTATATATAATGGAGTGTTGAGTTTTGCTACAGTTGTTGTAGCAGTGTTGGGTTCGCTTTTGGGTTGTGGGCTCCCGGTTTTTCCCTTTCGTTTGTTCCCTCGCTTCTTTTAGCCTTTTTCCGACCGCTAATAATGCGGTACCTACCTCATTTATTTATTCAAAAAGTTAGTTAAACTTTCTAAATCCCCTTACAGTTCCATTTGTTGTTTCAACTTCCTTTGTGCAACCGCTTGCACCAAGCGAGCTGCTAGGTTGTTGAAAGAACAAAAGGAACTGTATGGGAATTTAGAATGAGTAACTATGTTTAAGTTCCAGACTAATTGATTAACTTAAAGCATTCATCAATTAAGTAATGTAGATATGCAACAGACAGGCTGCTACTTTGTTTTGCCTTATCAACAGACGGTTTAATTGCGAGGCATTTGATAAAAAAAAAGAATTTTACCATAAGAAACAAAGGGCATCTATTACTTTTTTTTTGGCGATACTAAAAGTTGATGTCATGTGCATCCGAAAGTTAACTTGTTGTCGTATATCCACAACTGGAGGTGGAGAAAAGATCCTGATCAGCACTATGGGTCAATTATCGAAGAAAGATGGGAAACAAAAGAGGATAGTGCAAAGAAGTAATTTGTGCCAAACTACATGGGACACTATCCTCTCCGATTTCCCAGCTTTCTTCAAGAATTGTAAACATATGACATGAAATGTTAGTATCAGCAACAACAAAAAAAGTACCAAATAGTCTTTGTTTCTTATGTTTAGTTTTTTTTTTTTTTTTTTATCGACATATAGGTGGAAAATCTGATCTCCACCTCAAACCCCTTTTGTTATTCAAATAGTCTTTAGACAATAGTCTGCACCAGACATATTGATAGACTATTAAAATACCAAAAGGAATTCGAGGTGAAGGTCAGATTAATGATCCTGGCTGTATTCATGTGCTGCACGTAGCGGTGTTGTTGAATGAATGACCTGTTACAGATATTGATACATGAAAAAATCTGGGTAAAATGACTATAAACTTACGATTGATGGACAGCAAATGGTTACCTTTAGATAAATCAATCCAATATACCTCAGATCAGGAGTCGCAGTTGAGCGAAGGGCCACACATTTTGATGTCAGTAAGGCTCAGATATGTACGTTTGTAATCAGCTTGTAATATACGTTGTGGCTGCAACCGATAGCGTGGTTGCCCTGCCAACGAACGCACAGCTGGAAAAATGGGAATGCACAAAGTTATCATCATCGCCTAAACACTGTGGCTGCAAACCATTCAGAAAAAGGCATTTTAGAAAGTCACAAAAAGCAATAACTTGTATTCAGGAAAAATTAGTGTTCGAAGCAAGAGATAGGAGGAAACATTTTCTTTACCTGGTAAAGGGTGGATACAAAAGGTTTATGTTATGTGCCAGTAAAAGGTAATTTTTTTTTTTTTTTTTTTTTGCATAGGCGCAAGTGTAGTGACACAATTGGTTCTGGTCAAGAATATGGTTCAAGTCCGAAAGAAAGATGGGAAACGGAAGAGGATGCTGCGAAGAAGAAATTTGGATCAAATTACTTGTCACAGCATTCTCTTCGGCTTCTCATCCCTCTTTCCGAATTGAAGTATATTTTTGACCAGAACCATTTGTGCCACTACAATTATGAATATGCAAAAAAAAAAAAAATCTATGATTGCCGCGTAAGTTCAAATGTTAATATCTGCAAATAGAAAAAGATCACATATTAGTAGTTGGTACTATTCCTGGGGCGAAAAACGATGATAAATCATGATGAATATTAACTGTTATTTTTTTTTTAACTTAATAAAGGATATTAGGAATCGATTGATGGACAGTAAATGGTTACCGTTAGATAAATCAATCCAACATACCTCAGATCAGGAGCCGCAGTTGAGCGAGGAGCTAGACGTTTTGACGTCAGTAAGGCTCAGATATGTACGTTTGTAATCAGCATGAAATGTGCGTTGTGGCTGCAACCGATAGCGTGGTTGCCCTACCAACGAACGCACAGCTGGAAAAATGGGAATGTACAAAGTTATCATCATCGCCTAAACACCGTGGCTGCAAACCATTCAGAAAAAGGCATTTTAGAAAGTCAGAAAAAGCAATAACTTGTATTCAGGAAAAATTAGTGTTCGAAGCAAGACATAGGAGGAGACGTACAGTGTTGGAGTCAGTGTTGGGCTGTGGGCTCGCTTTTTTTCCCTTACGTGTGTTTTGGCCTTTTTTTTTACTCTGTGCGAGATATGCATTCCTCCGACCAAAACTCATGGTCAACAATATGGCTGAATTTTAGAAGATCAGTGAGAAGCGAAATAGCATAGTGTAAAGAAGTGATCTGCACCAAATCATTTCTAAGACTATATTATTTCGCTTCGCACTGATCTCCCAAAATTGCAGTCAATTATCAGCGACCGTGTTTTGTTATATATAACATGTATTAAATAGATGCACACTTTTTTTTTGGTACATATCTTTGTTATTAATTCTTCTAGTAAAAAGTATGTATTATATATTATATATATATATATATATATATATATATATATATATATATATATATATATATATATATATATATATATATATATATATATATATATATATATAATAGCGTAAACCTTTTAATAGAATAATGAATAACAAAGATATGCACCCAAAAAAAAGTGTGTATGTATTTATGTATTTTACATGTTATATATATATATATATATATATATATATATATATATATATATATATATATATATATATATATATATATATATATATATATATATATATATATATAGTGCATTCTATTAGGAATTGAAATTGGGGCAAAGCAAAGTTTATATCAGCATGTAAACCACAGAGAACAGCCATGTAAATGGAGCAGGTAACCTGAAGAATACAAAAAGATGATCAAACTATGTACATGAATACAGTAAATATAAAAACAGGTTGTGAAATTTAACCGGTCCTTAACTTCTGGTCATCGGCGTATGTAAGAACACAAACCTGAACAATAAAAGAATATAAATAAATTATGTATATGAAGACAATCACTATGAAAAGATTTAAAAAGTATGAATGGTGAGTGTAAATACCATGTAAATACAGTAGTAGTTGAAAGGAGGCAAATTATATGCAGTGACACAGTTCAGTGTAAAAAATTGTGCAGCACAAAAAACAACAACAAAGTATCAATGATGGATGTACACACCATACGAAATTGGGTATAGCTGCATATATGCAGTAACCGTGACTGGTTGCCATACATCCATCACTGATATTCTGTCTATTTTTTTTACAATCTTTAGTTTTACGTTATCTGACTTGGATCTGTAGAGAATTTCAGAATTTGATATCATTGGATTGATATTAATAACTGATTGCAAGAAGTAAATACACCTGCCACGGGTGCAAATCTAAAAGATTGACTTACCAAGAGCCACATATTAACTTCTTTAATCAGAGTGACAGATTCATGACAGGCTATCACAACCAATAAGCGACAAACTTAAACATTTTAGCTCAGATCTGTGAAGAAGTTATGAATTTTATATCATTGGATTGATATTAATAAGTAATCGCAAGAAGTAAATACACCTGGCACGGTTGCAAATCTAAAAGCTTGCCCTGCCAAGTGCCAGGGATTCACTTCTTAAATCAGACTCACAGACTCATCACAGCCTATTGCGCAAACATCTATGCGAGTTCATTATTTGATATGAAAATCACAACATTTCTACAGCAGCCGTCAAAAGTTTACAAAGAACATCTGCACAGATACCGAGAAAAGCACACGGAGTCAATACTAAAGACACGTCATGGGTGCAACCACAATCCTGGTTACCTTGCCAAGCAACATGCATTAAAAAAATGTAAGCTGAGAAAACTATCACAGTAACTGTACATACACAACTGAAAAGAGGTACTGGCTGCAAAATAAGGCCAGTTGCTTAGCTATTGCTTATACTATCCCATCTGGTAGTTGTCACGGCACAACCTAATTATACAATAGCCAGTCTAAGTTGAGGGCAGGCGCAAAACGGATAAACGGATCCATAATATAAATCTAAATCATAAACCATAAACAAACAAAATATCGGCAGATTACGACAAAAGAAGCAGCCACATAAGCAAAATATTAACAAATAAGTGACCACAAAAAACAGCAAGTACGACAAAGAATAGCTACATAAGCAAAATACAGCTAAAAGAGCAGCCACCATAAAAGATTCGTAAGTGAACAATATCGGCGGTCAAGTAGGCAGGCACATAAGCAAAACATGAACAAATAACCTACCACAAAAAAACAGGAAGCAGCATAAAAAACAGCTACATAAGCAAAATGCATCTAAAAGAGCAGCTAATAAGACATCAACATGTAGATCATAAGAAGCAAATACACAAACCATAAACGTATTGCCCTCCGGTAAAGTTAAACCGCTACAGCAACCGATGAAAGTTCATGAAGAAGATCTGCACAACTACCAAGAGAACCACAGGGAAGAGACACGTATAAATCTCCAGTGCATTCTATCATTCGTTAGGGTTTGGAAAAAGGCTAAAAGAAGCGACGGAACAAACGAAAGGGAAAAATCGGGAGCCCACAACCCAAAAGCGAGCCCAACACTGCTACAACAACTGTAACAAAACTCTCCGTTCCATTATATATAGGAGAATGCAAGAATAAATGAGGTAATTACCGCATTCTCCAACGCATTCTCTCATTTGTTAGCCATCGAAAAAAGGCTAAAAGAAGCGAGCAAACAAACGAAAGGGAAAAAGCGTGAGGCCACAGGTCGAAACTGAGGCCAAGACTGTTATGTCAAATGTAGCAACAGTAGCCACTCTAAATTGAGGGCAGTCGCAAAACGGATCCAGTTACATAGTCAGTATTCATACCATGATATTTAAGAACTGTATTGGCAAAACCTTTGTAACGAACACTAAACACACGGCATGGCTGCAACCACAATCTTGGTTACCTTGCCAAGCAACATGCGTTCAGAAAATGTAAGCTGAGAAAATTATCCCAGGCGCTGTACAGAGACAGCTGAAAAGAGGTAGTGGCTGCAAAATAAGACCGGTTGCTTAGCTATTGTTTACACTATGCCGTCCGGTAATTGCCACGCCACCACCTGATTATATAATAGCCGCTCTAAGTTGAAGACGGTTGCGAAATGGATCCAGTTACATAGTCAGTATTTATACTATGACATTCAAGAATTGCGTCGCCAATACCTTTGCAAGGCAACTGTGCAAGCAACACAGAAGAAAAAGGCAAATAAATAAACTGAATCCCGCCAAAAAATATGAAACGTTGGTTACACCACTTGATATGGCACTCATATCTGCTATTTCCACTAATAACAGGTATAGGTGACATATCAAGTGACTCAACAAACGCATCACAATATGAAAGAGTAACTGCATAAACATACATAAAGAAATTATAAACTAAACCAAATAAAAGAGTAACACAAACCAATCTCAACATAACTTTTTTAGCTACACAAAACATCTAAAGATCTAAACCATAAACCATAAAAGCAGCTATAGATCTAAAATTCCAATATCAGACCTAAAAACGGATGAAGCAGGCACATAAGCAAAAGACGAACAAATAAGGCACAAAAAACAAACACCAAGTACCACAAAAGGCAGCTACATAAGCAAAAGATGAACAAATAACCTACGACAAAAAACAGCAAGCACCACAAAAAACAGTTACATAAGCAAAAGACGTCTAAAAGAGCATCTATATATCTAAAATCCCAATATCAGAGCTTAAAACGGATACATAATATAGATCTAAATCATAAACCATAAAGAAACAAAATATCGGCAGATTACGCCAAAAGAAGTAGCTACATAAGCAAAAGATGAACAAATAAGCCACACCAAAAGATGAACAAATAACGTACCACAAAAAAACAGCAACTACCAAAAAAACCAGCTACATAAGCAAAAGACATCTAAAAGACCAGCTACCATAACCGATCCGTCCGCAAGCACCACAAAAAAAACACCGTAACCGATCCGCAAGTACATAAGCAAAAGATGAACAAATAACCTACCACAAAAAAACAGCAACTACCACAAAAAATAGCTACATAAGCAAAAGACATCTAAAAGAGCAGCTACCATAACCGATCCGCAAGTAAACAATACCGGCAGTCAAGTAGGGTTTCGGCAGAAGACACCAGAAGATGCAAGAATAAATGAGGTAGGTACCACATTATTAGCGATCGGAAAAAGGGTAAATAAATGAGGTAGGTACCGCATTATTAGCGTTCGGAAAAAGGCTAAAAGAAGCGAGGGAACAAACGAAAGGGAAAAAGCGGGAGCCCACAACCCAAAAGCGAGCCCAACACTGCTACAACAACTGTAGCAAAACTCGACGCTCCATTCTATATAGGAGAATATATAAGCATTCACCACTTTTAGATATGTGATGTAACCCACTTTGAAAATAACACAATTATTCTTTATAAAAACATCAAGGTATTGCAAATAATATAATTTTTATGATTGTATTATTCAGCCAAAAATTTAGATTATGGTTACCCAAGAGAAATACACATGGTAGGTTAGGAGTCTGGATTAAATGAGAATAAAACTTAAAATGACTTATATGCATTTTACTGGATTTTATAGCTCAAAATTAGATGCATATATTCAAATAAGATGTATTTTTCGTCCACCAACTGTCATATGTGGTTCTAGTGCTACTTTGCACATTTTTTACTTCAAAATCACTTTGTGTAACCACCCGTAATTTTTCAGAATGATTTTTAATAATAAATTATATTTATTATTTCCTAACTTTCACTTTTGGACTTTTTCGAACTTATTTGAATCGCATACGAGAAGTTATCTCACGAAACGTGAAAACCGCACACAACGCGTACTTGCACAACAAACAATTTAATTTGATTTTGGTATTATTTACGAGAAACTAGGCGTATGAATACTTGTTTTTATTGGAAATATTATTTGGAACGTAATGACGAAAATTTTGTGTCTTGAATCAACGGTTTACTACTCAAAATGAGTCCCGAAACGAAAAATCAAGAAAGATTACATAAACTGCAGAAATGGTCCTTGTGGTATATTTTGCCCGCCTACCCTAAACTTCCCGAATTGACAAGAATGGTCCCCGCGTTTTATAAAAAAGAACCCATTTAGGGTTTTCTTATCCTAAGAACACACACACTTTTCATACCCTCTCCTCCCTAGGGTTCCGGCGCCGCTGCTTTTTTGGCCAAAACTCCGGCCAGATTCCGACCACCTGTTTTCCACGCCGCCGCCACTCAAAGGTTTAGATCAAGGGTCGTTTGGTACGGATCTAGTACGAAGGGTCACGTTATGGTTTTTCTAGAGTTGTTTTGGGGTACGAAGCCACCATAGCCGCCACAATCTTGTCGTCTCTCCCGCTTCTTTCTCATTTCATTTGGTATGATGAAAAAACTAAGCTTATTTTTATTAATCCTTTATTCAAACCGATCTATACAACCGATTTGTTTTATTTTCGTGGATATAAAATCAGTTAAAACGTTTTAAATTTAGCTTCGTGTGGTAAGAAAACGACCCTAAGGGTGTTCGTTCATTAAATAAACTGAGTCAACTCGACTCAGCCGAGTCGACTCAGTGGGTCGGGTTGACCCGTATTCGCTTATGTTCTTAATCAAGGTTTTGGTGTTTGCTTGATATGCGTTATCGTTATTGCTATGGTTGGTTGTGATTTGGGGCCGACTCGTATAGAGGTTCAGATTTAGAGTTGTTTATTTCCTTTGACTATGTTAATGTGGCATCTGAGTTGTGTCTTTGGCTTCGAATCAGTGAGACACCCACAAGGGTGCAGTTGTTTATTGTGTTTGGTTCACAAGAAACTCCACAAGGTCGTGTTTGATTGTTTTTGGTCCGCAAGGAACACCCACGATGGGTGTTGTTTGCTCTCGGTTCAACGCAATCACCCATGGGGGTGTGGTTGTCTCGGTTAAACAACAACCCGAGGAGGTTGCTGGCTCTTTTTCTCTTGGTTCACCACTACAACACCGAGAAGTGTTTGTTTGTTTTGAGTTTGCTATCTGTCCAAGAGAAACAGCCCCACGAGGGGTCTCGAGTTCGAAACCCACAAGGGTGGGTTTGTTAAATGCTATAAAGAGTGTCGTGTTTGTGAAAATGTATGTTTTGTTTGTTCGGTTTAACGCAAGACCACGAGGGTGGTTATGTTGTGCGTCTCGACTCAAGACACCACGAGGTGTCGAGAGTATATTTGTTTGCCGCGGTTTGGCAACAATAACACCAAGGGGTGTTTGCGTTTCCGCCTTTGCGTTTCATGTTTGTGTTTGAATTCGTGTTTGCATTTTGTAAATGAATATGTATAACTGCTTGAACTTGTTTTGGGCCACAAAGCCCAATGAAGACTGTGTATTAGTTTATTAACGTATTTATTTTACTTGTGTTAATATTTCACATTTGACTAACGTAAATGTTTTATTTTAACTTACGTTTCGGTTAATTATGGATTGTTACTTGGGGACTTGATCATTGAGACTTGATTATATTAATACTTAACGGATTGGATAAAACAGAATGGGACTTGACATACTTGGACGTATATCAATTTAAATCATTGGAAAATTGAACTATATCGGACAAATTGGACATTTTGGACTAGAGACGAATGTAATATATTAAACTCGGGGCGAATTTAATATATTAGACTCGTAACAGACCTAAATTTTCAATTAACACTTATTAAACTAATAACAAATGGTAAAACTCGATGACTAATAGATATTCTAATAAGTGGGATTAATTATTATTACTAATTGTTCTCATCATAGACTTGTCGGGAAATATTGTTGAGAAATTTAGTTTTATTTAAGTCTATTGACTTGGAAATGTTGTATAAACGGACGCGTCATGCTGAAATTTATAAAACTTTCTAAACTTGTATATTTATTTCAAAAACCTTGTATCTTTATAAAACCCGACAATAATCGAAACTCATAGTTTTACCAACTTGTAAAACCTTATTGTGAGATACACTAATTTGAGTTTTCATATGAAACTTAAAGTACCTTTCCAAACTATTTGGGATTATTGGGTAAATACCGAAACATACTAATTGAATTACCTTCTTGACATATTTTTCTTTATCGTTCATTTCTTGATTTCTTCTTGTCATTCTTCCTCGACTCAAGTCCTCATTGGTACTTTTCTCGACTATGTCGTTATCTATCCCTCTTTGACGTGTGTTGTAAAACCCGAAAATTTTGAACACGTAAAATACCCAGAATACCCTTTGATCTCAAATTTGTAAAAGACATTTCATCCCGAATATAAACTAAGTATTTGACGGTTAATAACTAATCGAATAAGAATAATACGAAGATAAAAGACTTATGATTAAAACGAGTGTTACACATTTAAAAATAATTACACGCCTTCATGTAATAATAAATACAAGTACGTGTAACTGTTATTAGTATCATATGTGATATGTGATATGTGATATGTGATATTTCGATTATGTATCAATACTGTTGTTTAATATCATATCGTAGTATTGGCATGCTATGCGTATAACAATGGTTTGTAATAACGTAAATATCTAATCTTAGTATACTATACATTACTTTGCAAATATATTATTCATGTAACACTTGCTTCCTACAAGGAATAATAATAAATAAACATTATACTGTATGTTCAATTCAATTTGTATTATATTGGTAATGTATTGTCTATCACAAGGTAACAGACTTTAATGAGTAAACCGATGCATTTAAATGTTGTATACAAAATAAATCAATATATCAACATAACCCGAACATTTTTTACCTGAAGTACAAGTATTATTTAATCATGGTGACCAAAGCCCGTGCATCGTACGGGCCATGATGCCTAGTAAGGATAATAATAGTATTACTAATAAGAATTTTAATGACTGGAGTTTTTACTTAATCATCGGTAATCAAATTGGGCTTGGGCTTTTGGTATATATTTATAATGTAGAGGTATAGATTCACATACGGGAGGTGGAGGAAACACATTAAACACGAACTAAAGATTAAACATTATAAATTTCGGTTTATTGATTGGGGAGGTGTGTATGTTTTCTTGAGAGAAAACATACACACCTCATGAACCTGTGAATCCTCAACCCTCCAAATGTGGATAAGGAGGGTATTTATACAAAGAATACAATGACTAACTTAGCCTAAATGTCTAAACTAGTCCTTGTACAAAGAATGAAGTGCAATTCCCAAATATGACAAACTTTAAGGCTAACAATCTCTCCCCAAAGTGAAGTCATATGGGAATTACTTACAATGTTCCCTACAAGTAAAATATAAACCATAAGCACAGAGAATAGTCTTCAAACGTCATTACTTCGTTCAGCTTGGAGAATCTTCTCAGCTTTCATTTCTTTACTTGCAGACGAACCATGTGAGCAAATCTAATTAGGATTTAATACAGCGTGCCCTGAGTGCTCTCCCCTAATTAGTGCACTCCCCCAAACTGACAACCTTTCTGATGATTGCCCTGAATCTGAAGAAGTCTTTTGATAATTAAATGCATTTCATCTTTAGTCTTCTAACATTCAGCGAAAAATGTAGAACAGACTGTATACTCGACCTTCTTCAAGATTATCCATTTGGGGGAACAGGGTATCAACATCTTCATCTCACCAAATGCATCCCAGTTATCTTTCATATGAAAAATCAGCCCATAACATACACATGAAATGATAACACCAAAGTAACAAGTTGAACCACTGATCATCTTGATTTTGTTGCCCGAAATTGTTGAAGGTGGAAAAGGTAGAAGTACGTAGATTAAGATGAGTAGAGGATAAGACATAGAATCAACCAATTTCCGACACAAATCAAATCATTACATAAATCATTAAGCCAGATCACGTGAACTTGTTGTGAGACCTCGATGTACACATTTCTCTCCCCTGCTGGTTACAATTTATCAGAATCAGCATAATGTTGTGTACGTGAAGTATTAACTGGAAGCACTTTATCATTAAACCCAGTCAGCTTGTGAGAAGATGTCGATAAACCCAATCTAACCTCCTGAATAAAAACAACAGCTTCATGTAGTAACCACATGTGATGATAACCCAATATGATGAACTTGAGAATGAAGTAACATCACCCAGATTTGTGACTTAAGCTTGTACTATCCTTGTGACTAAGAACGGTGTACCCTATACCCTTAACAGAAGTATTAGCACAAAACCTCTTGACATATCCTCAACTACGTGAGACACTGAGCACTACAACGTAACTCCTTAAAGTGATAGCTACTTTGTGAGAATAAAGAGAGAATCACAAAAGTAACTAGATATCCAAGTCTTCGTCACCAATAATGTATGTCCAAACAAGTCATCTTCGCGGTAGGGTAGAAAGAAAGAAGATGAAATAAGTACACGCATCCGTAAAACCTTACTTCAAACCCAAATAAATAATAACGAATCATCCCCGTAGTCACAACTAATAATTTAACCATTGTCTTTTGTTTGTGAATCTTGATCAGGATCTTTTTGGCTATACGTGGTGATGTTGAAGGTGCAGTCCGATAATTTCATTTGTGATTTTGTTGTGAAAAATGCCATAAAATGCAATTCTAATGATGCCGGAAAAATTTGAGTTTAAGAAATTTTTACGCCGAAAATTCCTCGAAAAATTCGAATTTTGGCCAAAAAATTTGAATTTTAGGCCAAAATTTTCACACTTGTACCAGAATTTGAATCTCGCGTAAAAATGGACCGTTAAGTCTCCTGTGAAAATTAATTTTTTTTTTTTTTTTTTTTTTTGAATTGCGAAATGTTGTTCGATTGCGAGAGATTGTTGAATTGCGAAAGACAGTATCAATTTCGAAAGTCTGTTGCAATTGTGAGAAGGGAGTGCAATTGCGAAAGTCATGCCAATTGCTAGAAGGAGTGCAATTGCGAGAACTTGGACAATTTCGAAGGAAGATACAATTGCGAGAGAAAGCAGCAATTGTGATACAGTTTGCAATTGCGAAGAAGTGGCAATTGCGAGACTAGAAGTTGAATTGCGAGAGCAGTACAATTGCGAGAGAAGATTGCAATTGCGAGAGATCTGAGCAATTCCGAAAGATCTGAGAAATTTCGAAACTTTTGGCAATTTCGAAACTTTTCAGCTTACCAACTCTTGTCTTTTAGCTACTTTTTCTCTTCCCCATGCTTTGCCAGACTGTCTTTCACCAATTCTACCAACTTTGACCAATAATTCATAAACCAATGAATAAGATATTCAATATATTCCAAAACACAAATCTTATACTAAGATAATGTGATTTTCGATCAAAGAAGCTTAGAACACACAACTTTCTGCCTTTGTTCATGCGTATGAATCCAGAAAGACCACAAAGGCTCATGTTTTTTATGATAAAAACGCAGCAGTTGGGTTCTTTTAATCACAAATCGAACATAAATATAACACTAAACTCGGCTGTTGGAGAAAATGAAGAAAAACCGAGATAAGACACAACAAAAATCACCTTTATCACCTTAAAAACACCACGAGCAGCTACCCGGTTAGCTCTTGATACCAATTGTAGAGGTATAGATTCACATACGGGAGGTGGAGGAAACACATTAAACAGGAACTAAAGATTAAACATTATAAATTTCGGTTTATTGATTGGGGAGGTGTGTATGTTTTCTTGAGAGAAAACATACACACCTCATGAACCTGTGAATCCTCAACCCTCCAAATGTGGATAAGGAGGGTATTTATACAAAGAATACAATGACTAACTTAGCCTAAATGTCTAAACTAGTCCTTGTACAAAGAATGAAGTGCAATTCCCAAATATGACAAACTTTAAGGCTAACATATAATATGGTACTACTAGTCTTTGGCAGTCACAAGCTACAACAAGCACAAAACCCTAACAAGAAAATACGGCACAACATGTCCACTTCTAAAATCTAAATACCAATGCAATATTGAAGTGGTCGTCGAATCTGGGTTTGTTTGAGTTCGAGAGCGGTAGTACGTAGTAGCTGAGTTTCGAGTTTACGTAAAACATCGTTCGTGTTTGGAGTTCCTGATCGATTCATGTTCAGGTGTGAGGTTTCGACTTCGTTCGCTGGAGGTTAAATTGTGGTTGGGTTCGTGGGTTCAAGTCTCTGATTGGTTTCGACAGACCTCTATACTTGTGTTCGTGTTTTTGGTTTTAATCAGTCCTCATTTAGCTTAACTAAAGGTATATCTTGGATTATGATTATAATTTTAATGCATATTCATGTGTTACATACAAGTATTATGTTAAGATATTTAGTTATGTGGTAACCTGATATATATTATAGTAGAATCATAATCGATAATCACCATTAAGAATAAATTATTTGCGGGTTTTAAACATGTTGAGCATCTCTAAAAAAACTATTAAACATATGAATGACATGAGTATGATTATTAAGATTTAAGCAACAGATTTCGTATCTAAAATGGAGTAACGAAAATCGGGAAAAAGGTTCATCGATGGGCACGGTATGATTTTAGTGAAGATCTATTTTGACATGGGTACTTTATAGATTAAACTATGGTGGGTCATAATAAATTGTGTGATCATAATCCTTGTAAAGACACATTTGTCAATGGGCATTATTAGCTACGAACGAGCCAACATTATAATATATAAAAATTCGTCCTACACTTTTGTTGTATTCGTATTTATGCTTAAGCAGCTTAGATTTTGGGGAATATATGTTAAACCATAATTTTGAGTTATATTATTGATGTACATTATCAAATGTTCCATATATATACATTTGGATATAAATAAAATAAGACTTACTTACTAGTAAATTATAAATAGATACTATAAACCTAAGGGTGTGACTGACAGTTTAAACCCTAAACTCGTAAAAGTTGTCATATTAAACCCTAAATATAATGTTGGTCATAATAAGTCTTTAAGTTTACTTAGTTATCATTTATAACCCTAAAAGTTATTAAATCGGGAAACTTACTAATTATGGAAAGTTACTAATTATAGAAAGTTACTTAATTTGGAAAGTTACTAAAAATGGAAAGCCGACTAAAATGAGTAATCTGATTTAAAATAAGTTATTAATAAACGATCATTAATTCGTGTAGATTCGCTGAAGAAGGAGTTTGCTTCCGATCTTGATGTTTTTGGTTATGTTTGCACTTGCAGTCTAAGGTACAGATATTCTGACCTTTCTTTTAAGGTTTCTCATGATCCCTTTCATTTTCTGATCCGTTAGTTTCTGAACCGATGCCATTGCTATGATTCCCTTTGCTTGAACCTTCTCTGTTGATCCCATTTGATATGACCTCTGTTATGAACCTATGTTATGAAAACCTTTTTAATTATACCATGAAAATGTTTTGAGAAAAACTATTTTAAAAAGATGTTTATAAATGATGCGAAACTACTTTTATATGAAAGGTTACTAACTTTTGTGAACACTATATTTTGAAGACTAGTTTTTTGAAAAACCGTTTTGAAAGACTATTTTTATGAAAACTACTTTAAAGGATCGTTTTATGAAAATCATGAATTAAAGGATTGTTTAAAATGGACTTTTGATAGAAACTTCTGAAACGGACTTTTGATCTGAACCATGACTTGATTATTGAATATGAACCTTGATCTGATAAACTCTGATTTGGACCTTTGATATTACTTCTGAGATATTTGATATGAACTATCGGTTATGAGCCATCTGTTATGACACTCTGATTTAATATGATATCTGACTCTTAGTTTGATACCCGAGCCAAAATCTGTTTCCTAGCCATGAAGGTAACATGGCCGTGTCATTGATGCACCAATGGCATGACTCTAGGGCGGTAGAGTGATGTTCCGCCACGTCCCCATTTTGATTATGATATGCGCATTATATTTGTTATGGCCAGTATCTATTTGGGGGGCGCATGGATGCATCCTAGATCTGTTCTGTTTAGTGGATTTAACATGATTTGATATGATTTGTCTGGTGACTGGTACTGTGTGCAATACATGCCTTTCACATATATCTGGGAGCTAGCTACTCCATTTGAAGAATGAGGACACCCCTCATATTATCTGATTATCTGAGAGGTCTCCCCTCTATATGATTTGAAGATTTATGGTTACGATATGATATGATCTGTTTCTGGGCTCGTGGTGGATTACTATCCCTTTCTCTTTTCCCTTTATGTTTGTTCATTGACTTATTCCGTGATCCATATTACATCTGTTTGACCATTGTTCCTGTTATTCTGCATTATTCTCTATTACTGTTTGTTATCGTTATATCTGTTCACTGAGCTCTCGTAGCTCAGCCGCATTTCTTTTCCTGCGGCAGGTTTTAGTAAAGAGCTAGGAATGGGTGGAGAGTACCTTTGGACTTAGAAGACTGATAGCTATTCTGGATTTAGAAGTGATTAGAAGTTATTATTATTTCGGAATTAGTATTTAGTGGAAGTTCATTT
The DNA here is from genome assembly GCA_021014915.2 of Artemisia tridentata subsp. tridentata. Taxonomy (NCBI): domain Eukaryota; kingdom Viridiplantae; phylum Streptophyta; class Magnoliopsida; order Asterales; family Asteraceae; genus Artemisia; species Artemisia tridentata. The sequence goes on from CP139504.1 coordinate 239,166,008, forward strand.
GTAACCTTATAGTATATGTATTTCATTTGTAACCTTTGAGTATTCTTGTATTGCTATAGATGTATGCTTTGTTTGATCTGATATGAAACCATCATTGTGATATCTTTAGCCTTTTCGGGTTGGGGTGTTACATGTGTATACATGAGTTCTCGTCAGTATTTCTTGACTGTTCTTTTATTACTTACTTTATAATATATTGGGATATATATTATACCTTTCCAAACAATTTAGGATTATTGAGTTTATGTTTTCTTACCACCACACAAAACGTTGATACTAAACTTTTTACAAACTTTGATACGAGTAATCCATAAAAACTAAGACGCTTGTCTTTTGAAAACTCTTTTACTTTACGAGACGTATTCTAAGATAACCATATACTTATTAGGTTGTGCCGACCCTGTACCGTTGTGCCTATATCTCTTGATACCGTTGTGTTCTGCTCTAGATGCCAGTTGTGTCAGTTGTGATATTTTGCGTTGCTTCATATTGAGGTGAGTTCATGGCCCCTACTTTTACTTGTTTTATAACTGTTTTGAGGGAGAATACATGCTCATTTTTAACTAAACTCAATGCTTGTTTATTTGGATACTTGAATTGTTTACGCAAATTTTGCTGTTTGGCTGAAATACTTGATTTGACTACCCGAATGCATTATGTGTTTACCTGCTATATACTTGATTATTTTCTCATGGACACAAGTACTTCAAATATTTATGCCTGCATAACCGAATGAACTGGCTCAACTGCTATGTACATACATGACCGAATGAACTGGTCTCATAACCGAATGAACTGGTAACATGATCGAATGAACTGGTCACATGACCGAATGAACTGGTCACATAACCGAATGAGCTGGTCAAACAAACTTTAACTCTTGTGGTACACATCGCAAAACTTTCTTAATGATAAACATTTATTTTCATGACATTGTGAGTGACACAATAGTCACTTTTGAACTCACATTACTTTTACTCTTCATTCATATTTATGCAAACCTATGAACTCACCAACCTCGTGTTGACACTTTTAGCATGTATTTTCAGGTTTAAGGCGATAGCCTAGTTGTGGAGGCTTTTGGCATGGCATGGCATAGTCATAGATGACTTTGATGTATTTGTGACCGCTTTATTTCTCTTATGGGCCTATATTTCCGCACTGTTTTTGGAATGCTGTAACATAATGTTTTTTGATTATGAAATTTCTTCTAAACGGTTAAGGTAAACCCGTTCTTTGTACTTTGTGTTGTGATACCAATTGAGTAGCACCCCAGTGACATGTATGCTTCCGCTGGACCCGATATTGGAGGTGTTACACTTCGAAACGAGGAGATGCAACTAAATGAATATAGATGCATCTAATTTAGGATGACGCATCTCAAATGTGTAGTTATAGTTTAGGGGTGTTCACAAATAGGGTAATACCTACAGGAACCGAAAACCGAAACGAACCAAACCGAATTTGCCAAAACCGAACCGAACTGAATTAGATATTTGGTTTTCGGTTTGGATATGATTTTGAAAAAATGAAAACCGAACCTAACCAAAAACCTAATTCACATAATTATATATATTTTCTATATATTTATAATAATAATAAAATAAATTAAAAAAAAAAAAAAAAAAAAAAAAAAAAAAAAAAAAAAAAAAAAAAAAAAAACACACACACACACACTGCTAAAGCTTTTTCCTATTATCAATATAACATTTTTTAAGTTTGAAATACTTTTTGGTGTTAAAAATCTATTTAATTAAATGAAAAAAATATAAATTATGTAATTCGGGTTAATCCAAAAACCAAATCGAATTCAAATCCAATTTTTGTTCGATTTAATAGAATTCGGTTATGTTCGGTTTTACCTAGAATTTCTTTTAACCGAACCTAATAAACCGAATAACCATATAGAGCACTGATTAGGATCCCTAATTCGTATGCCTAATAATATGCCTATACATATGTGTCAGTATCTTACTGGGGACAGCAGGGGGACACACTTTTTTACAAACTAATAATTTATTGACACATTAATTAGGCACACAATTAGTCCAATTTTTTAGACATCCCAATCATTTTCCAACCAGATAACCTAACCGATGAATAGTTGCATCTCATCTTTTCGTTTTAGGTTTTCTTTTTAATGAATTTTTACCTACTTGGTTAGACGATGATGTGTAAAACACACATAAATCAAGTATTCTTTTGGCTCATTGAAAAATCAGAACCTTTAATTTCATTGTGGATACCTTAAAATGTGTAAACGTGTATACAGATTTGATTTCAACTCCCATTTCCCAATATACGTACGCCATGGCTTACATAAAGATGTTCCCGACACGTTGGCTTTGTCGACTAGAGACACAATCATACACCGTAGAAAAAGACTTAAACCAAACCATGTTTATAAAACTCTTCTGGAACCCTTTATCTATACTACAAAAACCCCATCTTAACTATCTATATCTATAATGGAGGAATGGTCAAAGTGGAAAAAAGTGGAAAAGTGAAATGTTGAATTTTTGGTCAATCCCCATAATACCCTTCACTAATTTAGGGAACATAAATCACACGGTTTGAAAAAATCACACGGTTTGAAACTTATCAACACAACTGGCAACATATTACCCTCTCCTAAAAAACACACGCATTTTTTAACCTAAAAAACTCTCTCATTTTTAAACACTCTCATACACCAACACAACTCTCTCCACCACCGGGAATCCCTCCTCCATCGAACCCCACCACCACCAAAATCCCTGCACCGGACGTCACCATCAAGGAAACCCCACGAACACCACCACCTCTCGAATCTGTTCATCCGCCGCACCTCACCACCATAGAAACACTATCACCGCCGAGCCACACCACCACAGCAACACCACCACCACGAAATAAGTTTAATTTGTATAGATCTATATATTTTGTTTGTAGATCTATTGTTTTTTTTATAGATCCATACATTTTTTTTCTAGATCTATATATTTTGTTTCTTTTATAGATCTAACGTTTTTTGTATTTTTTTGTTAGTGCCGCCTCTCGCCGGAAAAGTTTTTGGTCGCCGGAAAAAGTTACCGCCACGGGAAAAATATTAAGGTATTTTTCGTATTTGGTATTTTTTCGTTAAAATTTGAGGTATTTTTCGTTAATAGTTTCTGCCGGAAAAATTTTATTTCTCGCCGGAAAATTTTATTTTTCGTTAATATTTCTCGCCGAAAAATTGTATTTTTTCAGTTGTTACTTTTTCATGTCATTACAATCATGTTATTAATTTCAAAATGAAAGCACCAGCTTTTAATTAAATTCAATTAAATGTGTGAAACCAATAGTTACCCACCAAAAAAATAATTACAACATAACTTTACTGCTAAATAAGTTCATATGAAAATAGGAGGACAGATAATAAATCTATCTAATGTTACTTAATACATCACATTGCCGTTTATGAGATGAGAAATTAGTTGGACTGTATAGGTGTATGTATGCGAGAGATATAATCTATCTTCATCATCCTTGGAGGTGTTGAAATACGCATTTTATTAGTTTTGTGCTATCAGATACACGAGGAAATGCAATTTTTGTTGTGAATGTAGTCATGTATCTAGAACGTAATGTATGAACATATGGTTTTTCTTTTTTGTAGTTATCGGGTTCATTTGCTTCTCCTAAGAGAGATTTCCGGGTGTTTGCTATGTCGTCAGTTGTAAGTGAGACGTCAAATTACATTGCCGCAGCTCTAATATTTTTGCCTGAAGGGCCATGGAAACAGGTAATGGATATCTCACTATTTTTATTTTTTTATTTTTTTATGTATTATTTATTATTATTATTTTTAAGAAGCATAAGAAGTTTTAAGGTGGTACAAGTATTCAAATTACTATTAAAAGAAGACAAAAAATAACTTGGCAAGCATGTGTCTTGGTGCATCCTTTGTATCGGTATTGTCATGACTAAAATATTTCAATTTTAAAGATTCCTGGTGGAGTTACGGCTGCTGAGGGATTCAACGCTGCAGGGATGTATGGTGGCTTGCGGGCATTAGGACCTTAGCCTGATCTTGCACTCGTTACTTGTGATGTCTATGCTGTTGCTGCAGGTTTTTTCCAATGTAGTTGACCTTTTGCTCTTTTAGTCTTTTATAACTTTAAATGACTGGATCAATTAGAGTGAAAAGAACATAGCAAGCATGTGCATCTAACTAACAATGATGTATCATCCTCTGACTCTCTTATGACTAACTTTCCTCAGGAACATTTACTAAAAGCCTGGTTGCAGCTGCGCCTGTTGTTTATTGCAAACGTACATTGGAAAAATCTAAAACGGTATGTTATGTCTACGAGTATTTTTTTCACTTAATAAATCAATCAAACATCTACTTACTTCAATAATGCAACCTTTTAGACATGGAATTTAAGTTCTTGTTGCCTATGAAACGTGTTTCCTATTAACGGTTCAAGGTCTTGTACTGTTTGGTTTCATTCAATTATTGGTTCATGAAGTTTGTATGTGATTCTTGTACGACTTCCAGGGGGATGCAGGTTACCAAGATGTAATAGATGGTTCAAATGCCCTTGCTAAGGTATGTGAACCTCAGTGGGGTTTCCTATCTCTGTTACGATGATAAAGATACTGATATATGCAAATTCTACAGTTACATCAAGTGAGGCCGGATGAAATTCTAATTGAATCGACGGGCGTGATTCGTAAACGAATAAAGAAAGTAAATAAGAGTAATTATTTAATTGTTAATTTTAAGTGTGGTTAATGTATCATGTTTATGTGCAGGAGCCGCTTCTCAACTCACTTCCTAAGTTAATTAGTTTGCTTTCGCCGAGCGTCGAGGCGTATGTACTAATTCCTATCTTTCAACATAAGCAGTTTCATCTTTTTCATCCATTATATCCTTTAATACTTTTCCTTCGAATGTTAATTCTACATGTATAACCTTATTTTAGTTCCATGAATTGCATCATATGCGATTAATTCTATTTATATCAAAATTTAGTAACTTTGAGAGGTTTTATGTATGAGAACGTATTTGTTTAATCAAATTAGAAATTGGGCCAAAAATTGGTTCACCTTTTTATGATCATACGGTCAATTTTTCTAAATCTTAACTTCTTAACTACATATTATGTGTTGGTTGAATGTTTGTGGTACGTAAGTAATTAAGATGTTGTGATTAGATTAGTCAATTACAATGAACTTTTGTGTGCGAGTGGTGCCCAAATAGAATCCGTTTGAATCAACCCTGTTGCAATGCATTAGTTTAATCAGGTAGTTGCATTTTTTTTTCGCAATTACATTTTGATATTTTCGCGTTCTATTTTGAATGTTACACGAAACTCTTACTACAATATCGCATATCGTTAATTGTCTCCCGCTAGGAATTTCCGTTGCTATGCACGGGTACTCGCCTAGTTTTTTTAAAAGTGAAAAACTTAAATTTGTGTTTTGCCTAAATTGCTCTTAATTAATAATCCTAATATATCTATGGTAACTCATAAATGATTAATACATATAATGCATTTTCGAATTTATATTAAGGATTTTTACTTTTGACAAGTTTTTATGTATATATGGCATTTCTTTGAATTTTTTTAAGTATCTATTTTTAACTCATAAATATCTTGTTTCATGATTCATGTGTTGGTGTCTCTGAACACGTATTACTATTGAGTAAGATGATATTTTGTTTTCATATCTACTCAAGACGTATATTCTGAAAAATTCAACCCATAAACACATTATACCTTTTAGGAAAAAAATTTAGTAAAGAGAATTTGAGACAAACAAATTATTATTTGGACACGAAAGGTAATGAGTATGACGTCTTTTAAAGTGTGTTTGCTGATAGAGATGAAACGAGTTTTGACTATTATTTGGTACTAGACGAATACCCGTGCATAACAACGGGATTTTCTAACTTGATGTTTTGTGTAATCAAAATATCACTATAATTATTTGTCTCTATAAAATCTCGTTACTATGCACGGGTACTCGTCTAGTATCCATAAAAAGAAAAATCTAAATCCATCCATAAATTATTGAAAAAATTACACAAAAATGAAATAAACTAAACTAAATCGGTGGCACTTAAGGGGAAAAGTTGCAAAAATCGCTAGGAGGTAGCTTGGCGGTCGGGTACCGCCTAGTGATTAATCGGTTAGGTGAAGATTAATCGGATTGAATTTTATATATAAAATTATAAAATTTTAAAACTATATGCCCGATTTGGCCGATCTAGCCCTCAAATTGGATTTTTAATATATAAAATTATAAATTTTTGAAACTATATGCCTGATTTGGCCGAGCTAGCCCATTTTTTTCCGATTTGGCCGATTTCTATTTGTAACCGAGTTGGCCAATTTATTCGATTATTGTCCGATTTGGGCGATTTATGCCCGATTTGGCAAATTTTTCTGATTAATCGGTATGTTGACCCATTTTTTTATCAAATCGGTTAATAAGGCCGATTAGTGAAAATCGGGTCGGTTAATCCCCACCTAGCAATTAATCACTGATTAATAGGCCGCCTAAGCCGACTTTTGCAACACTTCTTAGGGGTGTTAAGCGGGTCGGGTTGGTCGGGTTCAGGTCGATAGGGTCGAGGTTAAAAATATCATGCTTGAACCCGACCCTATTTGAATTCCGGTTAGTCAGGTTTGGGTCAATTCAAGTCAGGTACATTCCCATTTGGATTCGGTCAACCCAAATATGAGTAAAATGTTCTTAAAATCGCCTATTTGTATATAGATAATTTATAAAAATGATACTAAAAAAACCTTTATTCAGGTCAAACCGGCCAACTCGAACCTACTTAGTAAAAAATATTTAACCTGATATCGGACTTTATTTATTATTAAACTAGCCTTAGGTTGTGTTTCTTTTTTAGTTATGGGAAAGAAATAGTGGGACCACTAATTTAATAGTATTTCTTTTTTAAATGGACCCACTAATTCCTTTAGTTGGTCTATATCCACAAGGCTTAAATTATAGTGTCCTCAAAATTAAGAGGCTTATATAGATGTGGGACCCACATGGACCCTTAGCTAAGGAAAAAAATAAACAACCACTTAGTCGGGTTCGGGTCGTGTAAGACTTTTACCACCCCTGGGTAATTCTTTTGCTTCTTTCCAAATATAGTAAGTTAACGAGCAGGTGAGCTCGCTCGTTGCTGCGGGGCGGCCATATTTATGTTTATTAGAATTATGTTAGTGTTTATAGTTAGGTAAAATTTTGTTATAAAGTGAACCAATTTTGTTAAACCAAACAGATACAAAATTAAGTTGTTTACTATCGACACCAGTCGCAATTCCAGTTTAAAAAAACGAAGGTAAACAATGTAAAGACTAAAATGTCTAATATGTTATGATGTTCAAGATTCACATAAGACTCCATAACAAATAATACAGATTTGTACATTATCAATTCATTATTTATTAATATAAGAACTGAATTAAAACATAAATAACATTAGTTCATTACTGATTTTAATGACTCTAATACCTATATATGAATCACATATACCATTACACTCACTATTTGAGCAACATGAAAAACGAACAATTTGATTTGAACGACAATAGGAGGTCCGATATCAACTACTTGAAACTATCCTTTTTAATACCTGAAAACATGAACACAGGTTAAACCATAAAGATATTGAAAAACAACAATAAAGCTCGTAAATCATACAAAAACACTTAAACTTTCAACTAATGAAACCAAAAAATGTAAAACCCATAATTTCTTTTATATAAAGTCAACCTCAGGTAAAAAACGAACCCTTAAACCTCTGCTGCGAAAACTAAGCATCGTCTTCAGAAATATGAACAAATAAGCAAGTGACATTCTTATGCATGGAGACGTGTTTACTTGAGGACGCAATAGTAATTACAGAAGATATGTGTCGGCCAAAGTCCAACTGCCATCGGTGAGTTTCTGGAAAGAATTATAACTACCACAACTGGATCAACGACTACCCCTTGTAACCTAAAGATTTTCTGGTGAGCATAAACCAGGAAAATAAGCTAATCCAAACATTAGAAACAACTATCAAATTATTTCACACCCAAAGAAAGCTACTGTACCCTACTTTTTAGATATCCAAGTATATGGTAAATTCAGTTATAGCCTTTGTAACAATCCGTAAAATTCCCTAGTCATTAGTAAACTCTAATCCAGTATTAACTCATCATTACTGTTCACTTAACCATTTTTACGGAAAAATTTGAAATTTTTGTTTATTACAATTCTATTTAGAAACATTGTTACATTATTCACGATACGTTGAAACGAGCTCACACACGCGTCATGAAAATCTAAAACACAATTAATAACCAAACGGACTCTTACTTTTATTTTGGCTCATTACTATTCATGGCCCAAAATATTTTTCAGCCCAACCCAACTTATAAATATTAATATTTCATATATTTCACTCGACTAATCACCCACACTTGGCCTCATTTTCTTTCGAATTCGACACATGAACCATGCTACATTTTGCACATCTCGATTCTCCATACACCAAATAATTATTATGTCGAATCTCATTTCCTATCTCGAACGTTTGTTGCAAGAACGAGACTCAAAGTAATTGACCCTTCTAAAATATCTTAAATTTACCACTTGCTAAATAACATTACTTTGCCCCTTATCCTAAAATATGTGATTCGATTTTCACATCAACTTGCAAATATATAAAACTATATCTTAAAGTTCATACATATGAAATCACATGCTACTGACACCATTCGAATATTAAGACACACTTGCCCAACTTGACTTTAAAATAATTGAATTTGCAAGTGCATGCATGCATCAATATATATACATGTACGTGTACATATACATACACAAAATTCCCTTTGCATAGACTTTCATTCACACGAAGAAATCCTCATATATCTCCCAAGAATCTTCTTATCCCTGCTACACAATCCCATCATAGCAACTTGTGCTTATAAAATATATATCGAAATACTATATACATAACATGTACGTATACAACACCAACACTTATTCCCTTGTTCACACCTTAGCAAATCTCTCGTTTCTTTCTATTTGTTCACTGCCGAGAGCTCAAGGGAAGAAAACTAGTTCCATAGCCTTTGCAAGTCCATTTCCAAACCTCCTTTCAAAGCCTTGGTGATAGTTCTATAGAGCAACGTGAGTTCCTTTCGATTCTTAGTCCATATCCACGTTAAATCTCACCACCTTCTTGGTGTGGTAAGTCATTTGAACCTATATCTATGTATATTTACATGTTTTCACTTATTCACACCCTTTCTATTACATACAAGTTCATACACAAACTCTAGTTCATTTATTTTGATTCATTTTATTCGACCCATGCATGCATGTAAACGTATATTCTTTAACTGAAGTGGGATGAAGCACAACGTTTCTAACCCAATAGAACTTGAACGTGAGAAATGAATTATAGTCGAAGATATATAAAAATCCCATACCTATCTTACTATGTCGAAAAGGAAAACATGCAAACTAAACCCAGTTGAGACCTTTTTAAATGCGAACGAGTTGCAAACATGACACCATCGAGCCTTTCACTAGTACAAAAATGGGATTTAGTCACACATGCTTTTTTTCGAACAGCCACACAGTCGCCTTTTTATGTGACTAAATGTACCAGAATAAAATAAACAGCCACACTTGATCCGACTTATGTGACCATTTCGGAATTACATCCGAGGCTACAACCACACATTTGAATATTTTCGTGACTATACGTATCTGGTAAAAAAAATTTTGATTTTTTAGTCACTTATAATTTGGGACGTGTGACGGATACAAATAAGGTTGAAACATTAGTCACACTATATATATACATATGTGACAAATATATGTCACGCAATTGAAAAGTGTGACCAAAATCCATATATGGTCACACGAAGTAATTGTGTATGTGGCTAAATCATATGCTCAAGTTTGTCACACATTATTTAAGCGTGACTGCTAGTTTTTGTTGAAAATTTAGCCACATATGAATTTGAAATGTGTGACAACTGAAAAGTAAGTTTGAAGCATAGTCACGATATGCATTTAAAAGTGACAAATATATGTCACACACTTGAGATGTGTGACCAAATGTCATATATGGTCACACTAAACCATAGGCATACATGATTAAGTGTGACCAAAATTCGATACAAATAGTCACGTAAGTTAATATGTGTGTCTAAAGTTAAGTGTGTGTTTGCCTGCCAATTCCTAATGTGTATGGTCACACATTTAATTGTAGCACAATCATGTGACTATAGGCAATAGTCAAATTTTGTCACACATTATTTAAGTGTAGTCACAATTCGATACATATGGTCACACATTTCTGATAACTTATGCAATAGTCAAAAATTTAAAAATATCAATGTTTTGGCTCGATTGTAAGCATTTATGTAAGCATATTTTGTCAGACTATACATTCTAGCAGTAATAACTATACATTCTAGCAGTAATAACTACACATGTTTATCTCATAAGCAGTAATGACTATACATGTTTAAGTCAAACTATACATTCTAGTAGTAATAACTATACATTCTATTTCTTGTCCTTGGGTCCTAGATACTCTTCCATCTTCTTGAGCAGTTCATATGCCATGTTATCATAATTAAGCTGAAGCTTGAGTATTTTCTTCCCACGCAACATCTGATGTAGAATGTCTTTGTGAAACTTTAAAGGGTAATCCTTTTCTACAAGCATGTAGATCACCAACTCATTCACAGTTAAAGCATGTACTCCACATCGTTGAAAAATTTTCCATTCTTTAACAGTATTGTGCGTTAGTCTTCTCCAACATTCATCTTCATGATTTGGTTCAAACATTACCTTCAAATAATTCCAGACTTCTCTATCATAAGCTTGTTCTGGTGTCTTATTACCAAATCTTTGTTTGAGTAATTTCCATAGAGCTATCATATCTCGTCTATCAAAATCATGAACCATGTGAAGAAAGCTTACAAACCTTCTAGAAGAACCATCATGCCTCTTAATATCGTAATAAATTATTTCCCAATGAGATCCAGACTTATAATTAACAATGGGATGTTTGACAGTTAAAGGTTGTGCATCCATGGCTTCTCCTACAGAGTCAACTGCAAGTTCAGTGTGAGCTTGCATTTGTTCTTTAGCAACAGCTTGCTCAGTTTGTTCTTGTTTTCTCTTTTTACTGCTTTCTATTTCCAACTGTTCACCTGCTCTCTTTGAACTGTCATTCAAGAAGAGTTCATTGTTTCTCTTGGCAATTGCATACAATTCTTCAATGCTTTTATCATCCAAGAATTTCAAATCCTTTAGTTTCCAACTGGCCACATTCTTCAAATATCTGCACATGAGTAGATGTTTATGATGTACATATTGGGTGTTGTTGATATTAATATAAATTTACCTTTGCAACAAAAAAATAAATAAATAAATAAATAAATACCTGCACATGAGATCTCTTCTTTGTTTTTGAGTGGGTGGCTTGTTCTTCTTAGCTGCATATCTTTGTGCTGCAAACTTCTTCTTTTTTGCATCAAAAATTTCTTTCGGCATCCTGGCTTTTTCATCTACTGAGTACTTATCTTGCTCTTCTTTATGTACTATTTTAGCAAACTCACAATCAGCTTCAACCTGAGCCCTTTCCTCCAACCATGAAGCTATTAACTCTGCATTTTTTTGCGCTTGTAATTTCTCTGCATACTCCTTGTCTGAAAGAATCTGAGCAGCTTCTTGAGCATCAAGATCAGCCACTTGTCTTTTCAATTCTTCATCTGTAATCATTGGTTGTTGTTGTTGTTGACTAGGTGACTGAAACTTAAATTTCTTCTTAGGTTTTGCACTCCTCATCTTTGTTAATATTTGAGCCATAGTCATATCATCATCACCTTGAGTAGCAGTAACCTTATCAATAGCAGGAATAAATTTAGTCTCAGTAGCACTAACATCAATAGCAGCAATACTAACTTCAGTCTCAGTATAGAGAACTAACCTTATCAATAGCAGGAATAGCAGGAATAATTGGCTCACTAGCAGGAATAACTGGACCACTAGCAGGAATAACTGGGTCACTAGCAGGAATAGGTGGCTCACTATCAACAGTTGTAACCTTGCCCAAACGCCTATCCATCACCGCTTCATTCCCTTGGTTATCAGCAACTAGAAATTCCATTGGATCACTCTCTTCACAAATACTTTCACCCTCTTTATCCTCCCCTGAAACTTTTCCTTCATTCCCCCCCTGTTTGGGAGCATCCTTAGAAGCTTCAGAAGATTTAACCTTTTGTTTGGGAATTCTTGATCCTTTGAATCCTTCTAAATACCTAACCCTTCTCTTCAAAGCCTTTATCTCCCAACCTTGAGCTTTGATGACTCCATCTTGGGAAGAAGCTATTGCTCGCAGATCACCAATTTGTGAAGACAGCTTGGCACAGGTATCCTTCATTTCATTCAAAAGTTGCAGACTATCCTCACCACTTCGGCTTGTGTTACCTAGCCCGAGAGGTGGATCACTGGAAAAGTTAAGTTCAGCCTCACCCCTAGGATGAACATCCGAACCCCCCATTGTTTCCATGTGACTGGGACCTTCACCTGAATCAGTTCCAGAGGAACTTTCTTCATTAGAAGTTGTCTTGGTTCGGGTCTTAATGATGTTACCACTGTCCTGTGCTGCTGCTAAGCTAGACACAGTAGTGGCAGCCCTTGCCAACATGTCACTCTCCCCCCAGTGACATCCTCATCTGCAACAGTTGGTATAGAACCACTAGCCTGAGGTAGCTCAGTGTTCTTGGTGTTAGTCCTACATTTATAGGTCTGTTGTTGTTGTTCTGTGGGTGTGTGATGGGTACCAGCTGGGATTGCTGAACCTTCACCCATTTGGGTTTGGGCTAGTGCCAACATTGTTGGAAACAAAGGTGTCACTCTCCCTGAAAAATATTTTCCAACCCTCCTCATATTAGCAAAAACCTTTTGGTAAGGCAGGGAGTGGGAGAAACATTTTTGTGACTTTTCTTTTTTTTTAAATTGGTTGTCCAAAAAGAGTTGCAAAAACCTTGGATATAGAAAATATTTAGCCAAAGAACTATCCAAGTTCCTAACCATATTATCAAAAATTAATTTTGAGAAATTAAATCTTTGAGTATTTTCAGCCAAACAAATTATAGCAGAAGCTAAATTACTGCTAAATTCATTCCATGCAGTGGTCTTTGGACTTAGACACACTAAGACAGTATGAATAAAGAATTTCCACTGAGGAGAAAAATTACCTTTTTGGAACTTTAAAGCATCTGTATATCTCTCATAGCCCATCAGTGCAAGTTTTTCAAAGATTGTAGTATTTGGAAGATTCTCAACTTCGTTAGCATCATCTAGGAGAAGATCTCTTCGAATAGACGCCTCTGTAATGATAATCATCTGCCCATCTACAAGGGCATGGATTTGTGCTTCCCCATTAATAGTATTGACCTTAGCAGACGACCAAAACTGGATAATGTTGGAAGTATATATAGTAGGTTTTACTGTTAATGCAAACTTAATATAGCTTGCATTAAGGAAATCAATGATCTCAGTAAAATCTACAGACTCATTGGATTTTTCTAAAAAGGCAACATTATTATGAGGTTCGGTAAAAGTTAGGTTCGACATTATTATTTGATTTGGGGGTTTTGCAATTTGACGATTAAAATTCGATTAGGGAGTGGAAGAGAGAGAGTAATGTGTGCGTGAATGTGATTGTGTGCAGCAATTGGGGGTTTATACCCTTTAAGTAAAAAGTGATACAAACTACCCTGCACTCCCAACCACTGCTAAAAGGATACCCAGCAGTACAACGTTTCGCTAGCAGTACAATTGTTTACCTAGCAGTACAATAATAATAACTACATTCAAATATCATAAACTTGTAATAATAACTGCATTCATATATTAAACCAAGTCAAAATAAGTTTACATTTACATAGGCAAAATATATAAAGAAAAGATACATTAAGACACATATTTACTAGCTTCAATACTTCTGTAAACATCAACTATTTTCTCTCTTTCTTCTTCTATTTTTTTGTTCCTCTCCTCAATTTTCTTCTGATGCTCCTCAATGACCTCTAAATCTTTCTTGTTCCTTTCTTCATACATCTTTATACGCTTGTTGTGAATTTCTAACAATGCGTTTTCAACACCATACTGGCCTTTACTACATTTCTCCCAAATATTTTGGGATATGCCAATTTTTTTATATTTTTCAGGCATTGGTGGAGGAGAATCATCCCTTGGGCGTTTGTTTTTGTTGGAAGAAGGAGTTGAAGAGGAGTCAGCCATTGAAATTTGAAATTTATTTTCTAATAAAATATCAAAGGAGTTGTATATGGTACGGTTGATTATGAACGGTTTTCCATGTCGAGTTGTACAAATAGGCTAGAGAGGTATACGAACGGTTCCCAATACTTTAGGCGGGAAGAGGGACCATCGAGAGGCGCCAAAAGTAAACAGATGGATAATATTGATCGGATTTGGTTTGTGTTTGGTTTGGATTTGACTAGTGTAGTTGATCTAGAAGTGTGTTTGGTGTTGGATTGACTAATTGACTTTTTCATTAGGGTAATTGATATTTTCTATATTAATGATGTTTAATGTAATTTGTGTGCTAACTTTAATGACTAATTGACTTTTTCATTAGGGTAATTGATATTTTCTAGTACATGTTTAATGTAAATACATGCTTTAATATCTATCGCAGTCTGAATGTGTTTGAGAAGTATGGGTATATTTAGGCCACTTCCAACAATAACTCAGCCTTAACAAATTCAAATTCAAATATCAAATTCAAACGTAAGATAAAGTACAACATATTAACGCTGCATTAACGCAGGTTAGCCCCAACAATTAAAATTCAAAGTCACGTTAATAAAACGTGTGCATTTGTACCCTATAAATACCAATGCTTCTGAAGCACAAGTCACACAGAAACACATTCCAAACTTCTCAAATACTCAAGATCCAAGCATCTCAAATTCAAGATGTCTTCCAGAAAAGATTTCGGGCAACAATTTCCAAGCCCACCTCGCCAAAAGGATTTTGGCCAACAATTTCCAAGCCCACCTCGCCAAAAGGATTTTGGCCAACAGTTTCCAAGCCCACCTAGCGAAAATGAAAAATTCCATACTCCACCCGAGCATATCTTTCTGGTTTTCCAACCGGAAAATTTTCCGGTGAATAATCAACCTGAAAATGAACCGGTTCCCAACCAAGACCCAAATCCGTTTGGGTTAACTGAGGAACAACTTAGGCAAGAGGAAGCAGATATGCAAGTCCTCCTGGAAATGGAAGCACTTGAAAGAGAAGAGGAAGCTGATCGTTTGGAGCGGCAAGCCAGGGAGGATGAAGAACGTAGGCAAAGGTGGGAGTCTGGTTTTTTCACACCTTCCGAATCCTCTGAAGATGGTTACCCAGATTCAGATGATAGTTTTTATTAATCGTCCGTTGTTTATGTTAATCGTATGTTGTTTATGTTAATCAATCGTTGTTTATGTTAACGTAGTTTTTATTTGACATTTAATGTATTTCTATTTCATGTTTAATTTATTTCTATTTCATGTTTAATGTATTTGTATTTGATACTTTATTTTCAATTTATAAATTGAATTGAATTTGAATTGAATTGATAAATTTTAAATATATCCCGCCCTTTTGTTTAATTTGAATTTGAAATTTTAAATTTTAAATATCCCGCTCGTTATTAATATGTTGTACTGTTACTTTACGTTTGAATTTGAATAATACTCGTACGGTTACTTTTACTTTCAATCTGATTTTTAAAATAGCCTCCAACGGCTAGTTTAACGGCTTTCCACTATCAAAGCCACTTTCACAACACTTCGTTTTCTCACACAACTTCTTATAAAACTCTCTCGCAAGTATCACTAATTTTAACACAAACACTGTGGCTAACAAATTAACTAGCAGAGGTGCAAAAGGCTATCCTCACCCGATTACACAATGAACAAGAAAAAGAACTCAAATTGATTAACAATTTGCTAGGTGAGATAACTCGTATTATGCTACAGATGCATAATCGTGCTGATCCAGAGGTCGAAAGGTTGCGTGAGTTGCCTCAAGACCATCCAGCTATCAGGGTTGGTCTAGAAATTAAACTCTTTTAAGAAATGATGAAACAGGGTCGAAAGGTTGCGTGAGTTATTGTTGGGTGTGTTGCTCATGTACAAACATATAATCTCGGCTCATTCGTTAAACATCTCGTATACAATCATATCATCTCGGCTCATTCAATTCGTTAAACATCTCGTGTATAACCATATCATCTCGGCTCATTCGTTAAACATCTCGTATACAACCATATAATCTCGGCTCATTCGTTAAACAACTCGTATACAACCATATCATCTCGGCTCATTCGTTAAACATCTCGTGTATAATCATATCATCTCGGCTCATTCGTTAAACATCTCGTATACAACCATATTATCTCGGCTCATTCGTTAATTAAACATCTCGTATATATACAACCATATCATCTGGCTCATTCGTTAAACATCTCATATACAACCATATCATCTCGGCTCATTCGTTAAACATCTTGTGTATAACTAAAGCTCAGTTAATTAAGGGTGAGTGTGTTAAAGCTGACGTGGCATTGTGTTAAAGTTTAAAGCTGAGTTATTGTTGGGAGTGGTTAGAGTATTTTCTTTTGTTTTTTCGGTGGATTTTAGCGTGACTTAATCTTAATACCGCCAATTTTGTCCATATAATATTCAACTACGTACGGATAACTGATACCCGCGGGGAAACCCGAAAAACCGATGGATAATATTAATCGGGTATCCGGTGGGATATGGGGCGGGTACGGGTATATTATAAACGGGTTCGGTTATGGGTATACTAAAACCCGCCCCGAACCCGAACCGTTGCCATCCCTATTTACCGGCTATAGCCGGATTTCACCGCCACGTCATCACCATTAGTTTTTTTTTTTTTTAAACAAATCTTGCCACGTCAGCTATAGTTAAACCAAACCACAAATTCAATATTCAACCAACAATTAATCCCTTTACCCGGTCATTTGTAAACACACACAAAAATCAATAAACCCTAATCAACACACACATTCTTATGGCAAACACAAGCACGCAAACAATGAAACCAAATAACAAAAAGGTAATTAGTAATTTGTGTTTTGTAAATGTAATTAGTAAGGGTACAATAACTAGTAATTATGTAAGTATTTTGGTTTGTTAAATGGGTAGTAGTTTGTACTGTTGATGTGATGGTTGCACAGTATGATACATTATTTGCGATTATTAAGATAGTACTCTATAAAATTTGGAGCCAAAAATTTGATTTATTCAAGTTTATGCTTTAATTAACAGGTTCAAAGGGAAAATTTTCAAATAATTCAATTGTTAATTTCAAATTACAACTTGGAGGCAAATTTTTGGATCGAAATTTTTTGAATCACAAACGATTCATATTCTTGGTGTATAGCCTCTTTTCTCTCCTTAAAAAAAAGACTGCAAATAAAAAACAAAAATCAAATCTTCTCTCACCATTACTCTCCAAGCTAAGCCATAATCATTTTCTTTTACCCTTTGTTGCTCAAGAGTCATGGAAACTGAACCCATTGTTGATAACCATACTTTGCTTCCTCTTGATCATATTGTACATGATGATAACGCCTTAGAATATGAATCCGAAAAGTCTTCTGATGAAGAAGATATAGATGAGCCTGTAACCAACCAAACACCTGAGATAGTAGCTAAGAGGGGCTCAACCAGGCTAGTAAAGTTTCGCGCGAAGCATGACAAACCTGGTGCAATAAAGCTCAAGGTAACCTTCGATGCATTCGGTAGGGTAACAGGGGAAAACAGAGCAGTGTTTGTGAGTTTTTTAGGAGATGTGGCTCGTGAGCAGATAGGTGTGAAGATTCTACACTGGAAGAAGGTGAATAAAGAATCAAGAGATAAACTATGGGATGAAATCTTGGTACATATATACTATTTTGTAACCCAGTACTACATAAGTTTATGTATGCAGTTACATTATGTGCAACTAATTAACAACATTGTGTTAATCTTTTCAGAAATTTTTTGTTGTTGACGTCAAATACAGAAAATTGATAATGATTCGTCTTGGTAAAATGCTAAGGAATTACAGAAGGAAGCTCAAATTCAACTACATTTTGCCCAACCTAAATACACCTTCCAAACTGAATGAAGTCCCGGACTTGTATAATACAATAATGAAATCAGAAGACTGGGTCGAGTATGTTAAATACACGACCACCGAAGCATACAAGGTTTTAATTAGTCATCTTTAATTAAGTGTATATGTCATTTTATTATTTTCAGTTTGCAGCATTACCGCATCTAAACGCCTTATGATTTTGTGTTTTTAGGAGAAATCTGAGAAAGGTAAAATGGCGCGTTCCCAAAATATTTATCAGCATAAAATGGGACGAGGTGGATATGCTTATGTCAAAGAGAAAATGGTAAGATTACACAATGTTTGTTTTACCAATTAAGAGACGATCAGTATGAGAAATGAATCTGTTTACATTGCCCAATTTGCACATTTGCATTAATACCCTCATATTTTCGATTATCTTGGTTTAACTGTACATGTGTAAGCATCCTCATATTTTCGTTTATCTTGGTCTAACTTTACATGGGTATGCATTTGATGATTTATTAGATCCAAAATAAAGAGATTGAAGCGGATGAAGAACCCCCCCCCCCCCCCCCCCGTGATGTAATGTGGGTGAAAGGAAGGGTAAACAAAGACGGTGAATACCCAAATGATGATATTAAATCAAAGGGAGATGAACTTGTAAGTTTGACTGCTAATTCTATTATTATGCTTATATAGCAGCAACATTTAACTGTGTACTAGCAGTAGTAGCTTGTATACCAGCAGTTACTCTAACATCATCAAGAAGACTTTTAATCCCAACATTTCCTATATTTTTTGTGCAGAAAGAAGCTGATGACAAGATCAAGGAAGGAACATCGGTTTTGATGATGGCACTGATGCCATGACATTTGTATTTGGTAAGGAAAAGGGCGGTTATGCCAGAGGAGTGGGAGGTGCAGTAACATACAAAGAGTATTTTGGCCTTCCTCGAAGAAAACAAGAAGCCAATGAAAAAATTGCCTTACTTCAAACTCAACTGGATAATGAGAGACGCGAGCGTGAAGAAAAAGATAAATTGATCAAGAAATTGTCCGCCGAGATGACCGAAAAAGATGTGCAGGTCAATAAATTATCCGGTGAGGTGGAAAACACAAATATAATGCTTTCTCAAATTCTGCAACAGTTGAATAATAAAGGGATGAATATAACTCTGCCAACTGAACCATCGCCAATAGCCTCAGTTGTAAGCCATTTTTTATGTTGTTAACAATTTCATTTTCTAATGCTAACACTACTGATGCTAATGATACTAGGCATTGAACATAAACTGATGAGTGACTGTATTTCTTAATTTATATTGCAGGTGACTCCAATGGCCATTGACAATATTGCAGGTGATTTCCAATGGCACTCAGACAAGTGGTGTTGTAAGTCCTAAAGATGCGGGAATTGAGGAGAAATCCAATGGCCTTGAAACTTCTAAAAAGGTAACGGAAACAATGGTAAGTATAGTAATAAAAGATCGCCCTTTGATTTTTGAATTTTACATACATGATCGACTAATGTACCGTGTTTTATATATACGTATAGGAACCTGCTGCTAAAACTGTCAGGCCTAAGCATAACCTTAAGTCACGACGAAACGGGTCTCCAGATTCCCAATCGCTACAAAATGTGTCGTCTCCAACACAACCACTGCCAACAGTATGTATTTCAACATGTTTCTTGTTACTCTTTTGTTTAAATAATGTAACGTGTTTTATATATACATATAGGAACTTGCTAAAACTGTCGGACCCAATAAGCCAAAGCAAAAGAAGCGACGAAACGGGTCTCCAGATTCCCAATCGCAACAAGATGTGTCTCTAACACAAGCACTGCCAACAGTATGTTTCAACATGTTTCTTGTTATTCTTTTGTTTAAATAATTTCTGATATATACATAAAAATTCTTTTTTTGTAGACACTTAAGTGCAAACTGTGGATTATAAAGCAAACAAATATTGTTGCTTTGGGTACCGTATACCAGTCTCATGGAAAGCAAGTGCTGCATAACCGACCACTCCCAAGTGATTGCTACAAAGTGTCGATTGATGAATCGTTAGTTGATGCAGCATGCGTACCGGACGTAGCAAATAATGGGTTAAAAGTAGTTAAGAATGTTGAAGGTAGTTTCGTTGCATGGCCAAAGGATTAAGTTATTTTTGAAGAGGTGGTACGTACATGTGTTTTTTCAACCTACATATATAATTATTCATATGTAATTCAATGTTTGATAGAAGCGTCTTTTGTTTACTACAGGTTACACCAACAAACCATGTGACTAAATGTGTACCACAGGCACCACCGAAGAAACAATATATATCTGCTAACGACTTAAGGCAAACTGCTAAGGGGGTGAAGGTTCAAAAGTCTTTAGATATTTGATTAATTAAGTAAGACATTACAATTGTATATTCTGTCCAGTTATATACATTCGAGTTTAATTCAATTTGAAATTTCTTGTGTTTTTTAATATTGTTTTATATATAATATATATACTCATTCCAGCAGCACTAGCATAGTACTAGCAGCAGTAACTCTGCTTCAGCAGGACTACCTTAGTACTGCTAGCAGTAGCAACTCTGCTCCAACATTATTGGTCACTCTTTGTTTAATTCGATGTGTGACTAAATAGTACCAAAGGCCACACAAAATAAAAATTCATGTGACCATTGGATGAACAATAGTCACGCAAAATACACAATTCTTCACTTTACACAGCATATGGTCACACTTATTAACAACTTTGGCCACTTTATGCTTAATTGTATGTGACTAAATACCCAAAACAAGCATGCTTTGTGTGACTAAATATTATAAAAGGCCACACAAACATAAAATTCAAGTGGCCATTGGATGATCAATAGTCACACAAAATACAAATTTCTTCACTTTAAACAGCATATGGTCACACTTATCAACACTTTTGGCCACTTAATGCTTAATTGTATGTGACTAAATAACCAAAACAAACATGCTTTGTGTGACTAAATATTACAAAAGGCCATACAAACATAAAATTCATGTGGCCATTGGATGATCAATAGTCACACAAAATACACATTTCTTCACTTAAAACAACATATGTTCACACTTATTAACACTTTTGGCCACTTTATGCTTAATTGTATGTGACTAAATACCCAAAACAAAGATGCTTTGTGTGACTAAATATTACAAAAGGCCACACAAACTAAGAATTCATGTGACCATTGGATGATCAATAGTCACACAAAATACACATTTTTTTACTTAAAACAGCATATGGTCACACTTATTAACACTTTTGGCCACTTTATGCTTAATTGTATGTGACTAAATACCCAAAACAAACATGCTTTGTGTGACTAAATATTACAAAAGGCCACACAAACTAAGAATTCATGTGACCATTGGATGATCAATAGTCACACAAAATACACATTTCTTCACTTAAAACAGCATATGGTCACACTTATTAACACTTTTGGCCACTTTATGCTTAATTGTATGTGACTAAATACCCAAAGCAAACATGCTTTGTGTGACTAAATATTACAAAAGGCCACACAAACTAAGAATTCATGTGACCATTGGATGATCAATAGTACACATTTCTTCACTTTAAACAGCATATGGTCACACTTATTAACACTTTTGGCCACTTTTTTTTAAATTGTATGTGACTAACTCGAAAAAAACAACACACGATGTGTGACTAAATCATCACAAACGTCACATTTATTATATTTTCGTGTGACCATAGGATGGGAAATAGTCACACATACTGATGAATCCAACAAAACTTGTGCCTAATTAGTCACACATATTCGGGTTTTGGTCACTCTTTTTCGATGAAAACGACCACAAACTAAAAAATGTGACCATATGATACCTACGGTGGCGCGACTTTTTGTCACACACACCCAAAAAAACGTGTGTGACTATATGCATATAGTCACGCATTTCCAGTGTGACGATAGGCAATATCTGTACCAGTGTTTGGCTCAATGGTAGTGTCCTTGGTACCCAAGTCAACTGACCTAGGTTCGAAACAGGGGAAGGTCGCATGGTATAAATATATTTTTTTTCTCTTGTTTCACTTCCCTGTTTTGCTTCTCTGCCGCTAAAATCAAATGGACCCTCGTTGGACTAGGAAGCCCAATCACCATTTTCAAGTTATATAGAAACCACATAAATTCGTGTTGGGCCTTAAAGCCCATTCGACACCTATAAATTATTTTGGAATAAGCAGTTTTCTATAAGCTTAAAAATAAGCTCTTTAAGTCGAGTGAGTTATAAGAAAAATATAATTTTATAACTTATGAACTTTGGACTAAAAATGCAAATTTCGCGAAACATAGGGTCCAAGGAGTAAATTCTGGAAATAGGGTGTTCAAAAATGAAAATTATGAAATTGAATTTAAAACTAATGACTAAAACTGTAAATAACAGAAAGTTGGGGTAAAATACGTAAATTGGACATTTTGGACTAAAATTGTGAATATTTTTAATATTGGGTTAAAAGTATAACTTGTATATAAGTTAAGGGTGAGATTGTAAACTTTCTAATATTATCAAAAGCTTATACTTTCAAATTATCATGTCAAAAATTTCTTTCCTTATATGAATAGAACTTTGATATGTATTTATATGTCGACGTTATTCGTAATGAATAAATATAAAACACTAATGAATATTCAAACGATAATAAAACCCACACACCATAAGTAACACTTCAAAGATTATATTTTTGAACTTTAAGCATTTAAGCATATCATTCATTCACATCACAATCCAATTCGTTATCCGATATTCTTTCACAATCACTATTCACAACCTGTCAATCTTAAACCATCGAAATCTCAGACTTCCCTATTATTCAGGTCGTGTGTTGGAGCCGTTCCCGTGATACTATTGACATAACATCACAAAACTTTGACCCTACAGCTAAGGTGAGAATTCATAGCCTCTACTTTTATACGTTTTGATTTACTCTTTGGGGGAGATACATGCTCAACTAGATTTATTCACTTTTACAAGTATTCTAGAAACTTTCGCGGCTCGCCGTGAGTCATAGCCCCTACTCTTTTAATACTTTTTATTTACTATTTGGGGGAGATACATGCTCAAAAATACTTTACACGTTTATCAACCACATGATTTGCTTTGTGATACAATTACTCAAAACATTTATACTTTTATGATACGATACGCTTTTACACTACTCTTTGGGAAGTAGTCACCCACTAGTCTTTGGGAAGTAGTCACCCACTAGTCTTTGGGAAGTAGACTCCCAGTATGTGTAATTTATGCATAGAACTCTTTCGTGTGATTTTAATCGTATACACATCTATTCTATTCGTATGTTAGCAGTGGGTTGTAGACATACAGGTTGCAAGTCTTGTATGGGCGGGACTTAGGACTGAGTAGATTTACAATGCCTTTGCAGTGGAAACTTTATAATTTACTATTTGAACTATATACCTATATCCTATTCATACATTGATACGTATTTCTATACACATCAATACTAGTCCTATTCACACATTGATACGTATTTCTATACACATCTGTATATATGACCTATTCATACATTGATACTGTCACAACTCGTAATTTCAGGTCATTTTCCAAACCCCGACAATTTACTATTCATAAGTTACTATTCATCATTCACTATGCACCGATCACTATTCATCATTTCACTATTCATCATTTTTGAAGTCAGTTTGAGACTTTGGGAAGTCGTCAAAAATTTTACTATTCACATGGACTATTCATTCCCGGAGGGAAATCACTATTCATGGGCATCATTCATCATGTTGTAAACCTGGTTTACGGGTACTCAAATGCGCGTAACCGGTTAGGTTTAGCTGTGTATTCATGCATCATCAGTAAAGGCACATCATACAGACTAGAGTAGTCTGCATATCATCAGTAACATCATTATCATATCAGTTCATGCATGTGTTTGTGTAATTTTCATTAACGTATGCTTAATTGTTTAACTAACGTTACCACTCAGTCATTTATACTAACATTATACCCAATACTCCCGACTATGATCCTAACACATTTTCAAACTAATTTTAATGATATAGAGATTATATTATTACTTCACCCGGTGTTTTTAAACCAATCGCTATATTTTTCGTTTGACGCTTATAACTCCGTCGGTTTACGAAATTTCAATCCGATAATCATTCTAACACCCGATTCTTGCAAAGAATATGACTTTACAATTTTTACAACTTCGTCGTACTTTATTTCACCTCGTCATGTTTTATTTCTAGTTAACCGGTACACGATAACACCTAATGTATACCTTAAACTAGCTAATTCTATATAAATTGGAGACAAGTGCATTAATTTACATCAAATTCATCTCATTTCACTCACATGTGCCGCCCCCCATTAGCCACCCTAACCATCTAAAATACTTGAGTTCAAAGACTATAATTAATGCAAGATTCCACGTGTTTTCTTATTTATTTACCATAACAATGCACTAGCTAAATTTCACTAGAAAAACCTCCATATTTTCTCTCTTTTCTTCCTTCTTGTTCGGCCAAGACCAAGAACCCAAGAACCATTCACCAATTTTTGAAGTTCAAGTATTAAACAAGCTCTAATTTCATTCCTAGTTAGGGTTTTGTGATAAAAACCCTAGGTTATTATACATTTTCTCATCAAATCTCTCCAATATTGCAAGTAAGCTTCAAGAACATCTCTTTGATCATTTCATACTTTCATTTAATTCATATGTTTATGTATTTTCAAGTTATACTAGTTAATCATGCAACATATTTATGTTTTAGATACCACTTTGCACATAAACTATCTTTAACACTAGATCTATAAGTTTCACTAGTGATCTCATGAAATCCACCAAGGTTGGAGATGTTTAGAACCCCATGACACCCTAAGAAGGTGTATGGTAGGATTTGCGAACTTGTGAAGTTGATTTGGAGTGGTATGATCAAGTTTAGAACCAAGAATATGAGTTTTTAACAATCTAAATAACCTACTGTCCAAAAACGTGTAAACTGGAAAACTCAGAAACTTTTGAACTATTTTGGCCTTCATATTCAGAAAGTTCTTTAAAAAACGAAACCGTGGCCGCTTGAATCACTAAAAACCGACTTATAACGAAGGAGATATGATTTTTACAAGTTAGACGACGAAAACTAATTTTCTGAAAATAAGCTTGCTGTTTGCCGAATTTCAAAGGACCAAACGAGGCGTTAGACGTGATCTAGAGGAGCCAAGCTACTGAGATTATGTTAGTTCATGTTAATACGAATCCGTGGATATAAAGAACGTAGAAAACGAGCTCATAACGACCGAGATATACGCATTTAAAGCCCGACGAACATTAATTATTTTGACAGCCCACTAATAGAAAAATAATCCAAGTATAAAAACTAGTGTTTTTACAAGACATAACATTGATAGCCGATTTTCTAATTGATCGAGGCGCGTATGATCAAAAGTGAAATGAAACGACATTAAGACATGGTTACAAGGTTTTCAAAACGTCGAGTTTGATCACTAACACTTAACGTACAATATTTCACGACTAGTTTCACGAAGCCATTTTGGGCATATTTTCACAAGTTAAGGAAAATATTAAATTGCGACGAAAATATTATATTTGCCGATAGAACACCAAATGAGGATCGTGGAGTACCGTTTCAACATAATTACACGAAAAGTAGTTTATAACTTAACGAGACGTCAAAAGTGTATTTTTCGTCGATAAACGTTATTTTCAAAACTAATAAGTGGTATCGTTAACATACGTATTTGCATGTGTTGCGTTAATTCATTTCTTACATTAGATCATATCCTCATAATAGGTCGCGGTTAGAGACCGAGACTCATTTCATCACATCCACTATTGTCATTGTGCTATCATACCAGGTGAGTTTTCATAGCCCCGTTTTAAATTGTTTATTGATTTCTAAACTCTCGGGGGAGAATACATTGCACCATTTTTATATGCGGACCAAAGTATCCAAACTCATTTACATTGCTTAAGTTACATCATTGCCAATTTAAAGTCCCCTTTTATTTATCATGGACTGTTAATTGTGAGCAAGCGAAGGTAAGTGGATAGATCTATTGAGGGTGACGCCTCTGTTCGGGTTGGTAGCGCCAACTGGTCAAACGAACGCATTTCATTTCATACATTCAGAGTGTTTGGCAAAGCACTCCCTTTTGGGGCATTTATTTCAGTCTAGCTTCGGGGTCATGAGCTTAAGAGCTAATGTATTATTTTTATGTGACATTTTGTCATACATTTTATACTTGTGGTTTCCGTAGACGCATTTCATTTACATAAACCTATGAACTCACCAACATTATTGTTGACTGTTTTTAGCAATGTATTTTTCAGGTAATTAAGGTATCGCATGTTGGCTTGCATAAGGACATGCATGGAGTCGCGGAGTCGACGCGTCTCACTTTACATTTTTATGCACTTATGTATCGTTTGATTTGTATGAACTGGATTTTCCGCAAACATGTTTCACCTTTTGGGACCTAAACTTTGTAACTCTGAAAATTTTAAATAATCAAACGATGTATTTTCTAAACGACACTTTAGGTCGTTCAATATAACTGTAACTGTGGTGCTATGACCAGTTATGCCCCCGGATGTTCCATTCCGCTGCAAGTCACGAAATTTGGGGGTGTGACAGATTGGTACCAGAGCAAAGGTTATAGCGAACTAGGTTGTATCATTGACCCTAGACTATAACTGCACCATCGTAGCATCTTACCATTCCATCATAAGTGCATATTCATTTTACATGCGGTTTCATACATGCATTGTTTCACCATAACTCACATAATGTGAGGAGTTATTTGCTTTCATTTTACGTCGATTGTCACAGAGATGTCTTCACCTAACCACCCTATTATCAGTCTAGCAGACTCGGATATCGAGGACGCTTTTCATCCACTCGTACACCTACATCACCACACTCACCATTATAGGATGATAATTTCCACCTATTGGAGGTATTAGCCCTACCGGAGCCGGACTTAGGAGATACTACCAGATATAACACCGAAACTTCTGAGATCCAGGAAACTGCCCCTGCCTTCCCATCACCACCAATGTCATTACCCTTTTCCATCCCCATATATCAGGAATTAGATGACACCTTGTGGATAATACCAAGATCACAGATTCAACATGAACATCAGCAGGTTTCTCAAGAATGGTTTGGAATCTACACTATCTCGGACATGATCGATGCACTACTCCAGACCCCACATCAGGACTCATCCCGACCCCAAGATGCCACAACCCTGGATTCACTCAGAGGAGCACTAGGGAATCCCTAGACTAGACTTATATCTTTACTAGCTTTTACTATTATCCTAGCCACAGGATGTGTGGTATGGTTCAAAGAAACTTGTAGTATTTTGATTGTTGTACAACGAAATCACCAATTATTGACTTACTATATGGGTATGGTTATGCTATCTATGATATCGGTCCATGTAAGACCAAAATTTTCATTTTAGATATCCACGTGTGTTATGGTTACAAATATGACATTTCCCGATTTCATCTTGTCGCGATTTCACCCCACTTATACATGTCATGGTTGCATATATGTGAGTATGATGATCTTTATCACTTATAAATTCTCATGGTGTCTTATGATGTTGAAGCAGTTAGGTTAAAGCAAGCCACTCCAGACATGACACAAGCCACATCCTTCGCCAAAAGTCTTACCCATGAGGAATTTATGGATTGCAACCCCCACACCTTTAGCGGAACTGAAGAAGCGAAGGAAGTTTACAAATGGTTCGAAGAAGTAGAAACGATATTTCGGTGTGGCGACTGCCGCAAGGAAGACAAGGTCAAGTTCGCCACTTGCACTTTTCGGGATCATGCCCAGGAATGGTGGACTAAACATGTTCAGATAGTAGGGGTCGACGCTGCTTACTCAATCTCTTGGGAGAAATTAAGAAGGATGATGACTTTAGAATATTGTTCAAGAAGCGAACTACAAGCAATGAAACATGAAATCCTCAACCTTACCATGGTAAGAGATGATGTTGCCAAATACACTACTCATTTTTACGAATTGGCACGACTAGGCCCAGCAATGGATGAACCGGAAGGCAAAAAACTTGAGAGGTATATCGGGGGACTCTCCCCTGAAATTCGCATGTTGGTCGCCTCATTAGAACCCGATACCATGCTTAAAGCTATCCATATGGCGATCGAGGCAAAGGAACACATAGCTCACACCCAGGCCGTAGGAAACAATATGGACAACAAACAAAAATGGAACAACAACAACAAGAGAAAGTGGGACAACAACCAGGGTGACAATGCTACCCCGCAACCACCTAAGATACAAGAAGTAGTGGAAGCATGTGCTGTGGGGCCAAGTAAAAAGAAAGGATATACAGGGACACTACCCAAGTGCATTAAGTGCCGGTTTCACCACAACGGACCTAACCCCACTCAATGTGGAAATAGCCAAAAGGTCGGGCACAAGCCAAAAATTGCAAGGCCCCCACCCGCGTAATGAGCCAGAAAGTCACGGTGACCTGCCATGAGTGTGAAATAATTGGACACTTCAAGAGCGAATGCCCAGAGCTGAGAAACCAGATTGAGGGAAGAGCTCGTTGAAATGTGAAGCTCGTCAAGGCAACAACGACAATGACAATGGATAAGAGCAAGGAACTTCTGCCTTAATAATAAACCATGGATGGAGCCCGCTAGGGGTGTATTTCTTCAAGTAGCCTATCTTAAGTACTTTCTTGTAACGTCGTTGTATCATGTACTCTTCTATCTAATGTAATCCTTATCTTTTATCATCGCCACCGTGATCACAATCTTCGTTTATTTCATTTCCTATTGCGATTATGCGATTTTCAACCATTTCACAACAACACACCACTATCCTAGAAGGGGTTAAGTAAGGATTTGTCTCCAACTATAGACTATTACCATTCCATAAGGTGTTCCACACGTCCCATAACCCATTCAACAGATTTTGTTGCAAGATATTTTAATACCGCTTATTAAAAACTATCTCACCTAACCTTACTTTAAGCTATTTTACTATCATCTTAGGGAGCTATTTCACAACATTTCTAAAACAAGTTATGTTACTATAGCCTTATAAATTGGCTTTCCGCCATCCTACCAACTATTTACTACCATTTTACCAAACAACACGTTGAGCACCATCAAAAACTTTTGAGAAACACAAGGCTATTTTGACCAAACCAAGCATCGCATTATTTGCCCTCAATTATACATAGCCTGATCACCTATGTCTAATTCAGGGAAGATTATGCCATGAAGGAAACAATTATCTTTTCAAGATTTCTAACAACAATTTTCATTCAAAACATCACAAGAAAGAAAAGCGTTGTAAACAAGTAAACCCTTCATAAACATCCTTTTCGGCAAACTCTCTCTGAGTACCTACACCACATGTCACTCACTTATCAGTTAAGTTGGAATTTGCCATTGACTTTTCTAGGAAAGATTTTCTATTTTCGAGGAGAATTTCACGACATAAGAAAGCAACAAAAGGGGTTTTGGAACCACAAACAAGGACTAGAAATATACAGCCAGTTGATTCGTATCGCAACGGAAAACATAAGATCTCACGAGACAATCCAAATCACTATCTCTAGCATAGTCACCAAATCCTATCATTTCAGAAGTACTAGTTAGACCAAGTAGGACAACGAACCTAAGTCATGATCCAGTTTAGAAAGGATCAAGTAAGTTGGATATACATACCGACAAGTCTTACCCAAGATTAACCAATAGGCATTATTTAACACCAAACTTTACTAAGACATTCTTATCCACCTCATGTCAAAAACCCATCTATAAAACCTTGGGTCATATTTGAAAGCAGCCCAAACTGGTGTAACCACTGAAATTATCCAAACTTGAAAAATTCAATTATTCAGGAAAAAGATTTCAAACAAAACACTCCATATTGAGAGAGAAATTTCATTTGTTCAGATTTAGAAATTCATTCAAACCTATAATTTCATTTATGCAATTTGAAAAATCCAGTTATTCGAACTTGCAAATTCATTGGTTCAAAGGAAGATTTCAAAGAAAACACTCTGTATCGAAAGAAAGGTTTATTCATTCAAACATAAAACTTCATTTATTCAAACTAGTGGAATCCATTTATTCAAATTGTAAGGTTCATTACTCGAACTCGTAAATTATTCATTTAGAGGAAGATTTCAATAAAAACGCTCTAGATCGAGTCAAATTTTGAAAACAAACCACCATACTACGACACTTCATACATTTAGGATCTTGTGATTGACAACCAATAGCACGTAAACTTTTGACGAAGGGAATCTAGGTAAAACTATTAAACAGCACGAATTTTAGAAATAAAGACCAAGCACCTTAGGTGAAGAGAGACTCCTATCGTGACGTCAGTTAAAATAGGACACCAGAAATCAGAAACTATTACTATAGCTTCATCCTTCCGATAACACCTTTCCGACGAACCTATCATCGTGGAATTAGTCGAGACACATTGTGCAGATTTCAAGTAAACTTAATAAAGGATAAATGATACACCTCAAACTCCTGACAATCCCTTTAAGATATCCTTCCCCAATCAGATGTACGCACGATCTAACATCCTCGGACCAACGAACATTGAAAAGGACTACCCAAGCACTATAGACTGTGAGATTCGATATCACCCAGGAAGGTTAATGTTGTGGCAGATGCCCTTAGCCGGAAAGAACGACTCAAGCTATTGAGAGTCAGATCATTGGGAATGACAATCATATCACCTTTACCATCACAAATCCTCGAGGCTCAAGTTGAGGCACTCAAGGAGGAAAACCGACAAAATGAAAAACCCCATGGTATGCCGAAGGATACAAATGGTTTAATAAAGAGGTCAGACGGAGTATTGTGCTTCGAGAATAGAAGCGGGATACCTATTTATGGCGGAATAAGAGAGTTGATCATGCATGAATTGCACAAGTCGGAGTACTCCATTCACCCAGGTTCTGATAAGATATATGAGGATCTCAAGAGACTTCATTAGTGGCCGAATATGAAAGCAGAAATAGTTACGTATGTTAGCAAGTGTCTTACTGGTGCTAAAGTAAAAGCCGAATACCAGAAACCATCAGGATTGTTTCAACAACCAGAAATCCCCTAGTGAAAGTGGGAACGCATTACAATGGACTTGGTCACCAAATTTCCCAAAATAACAGGCAGGTTCGACGCTATTTGGGTAATCGTCGAGCGTCTCACCAAATCGGCCCATTTCATTCCAATCAGAGAGATTTATACTATGGATCAGCTTACCAGACTTTATGTCAAGGAAATAGTCTCAAAGCACGGTGCACCAATTTCTATCATTTCGACCGAGATAGTCACTTTACTTCAAA
Source organism: Artemisia tridentata subsp. tridentata (assembly GCA_021014915.2). Taxonomy (NCBI): domain Eukaryota; kingdom Viridiplantae; phylum Streptophyta; class Magnoliopsida; order Asterales; family Asteraceae; genus Artemisia; species Artemisia tridentata. The sequence continues at coordinate 239,197,604 of CP139504.1, forward strand.
CTTTTAAGAGTCATTACAAGATTCATTTGGAACCAAACTAGACATGAGAACTTCCTATCATCCTCGTACCGATGGTCAGAGCGAGAGAACGATTCAGACATTGAAAGACATGCTCAGAGCATGTGTGATTGACTTTGGAAATGGTTGGGCTAACCATTTGCCATTAATCGAGTTCTCTTACCACAATAGTTATCATACGAACACTTAGACTGCACCTTTTAAGGCACCCTATGGTCGAAGTACCAATTACATAGTGACAGACCGAAATCGGAAGGTCAAGTTCACTGGTCTAGAACGCAATTGTGAAACAACAAAGGAAATGGTACAAGTCAAGAATCAGTTACAAGTAACAAGAGAACAATAGAAAAGTTAGGTGAGTTCAGGATGCAAAATCATGGGGACTAGGTATCCCTAAGTAGTAAACCATTGGGATTCGAGTTGTAGAACAAGCTATGTTGAAAGCCTTGCCTTGGAAAGGCATGATACAATTTTGGAAACCCGGGAAACCGAACCCTAGGTATATTGGACCATTTAAGATTCTAGCTAGAATCGATCGACTGGCATTCAGACTTGAGCTTCCGTCAGAGCTCAGCAACATACACCACCCATTTCAGATTTCAAACCTCAGGAAGTGCCTTCCAAACGAATCACTCGTAGCATATTTCATTTCATTCCATTAGAAGAAATTCAGATCGACGATAAGCTTAACTTTGTGGAAGAACCAGCAGAAATTATGGACTGAGAGGTCAAACAGTTGAAGCAAAGACGAATTCCTATCGTCAAAGTTCCCTGGAATTCTCGTAGAGGTCCTGAGTTTACTTGGGAACGGGAAGACCAGATGCGACTCAAATACCCACATCTTTTCATCGAGACCACTCCAGAGACCAACATCAGCTGAATTCAGGGACTGAATTCCTTTTAGGGTGGTCGACTGTCACAACTCGTAATTTCAGGTCATTTTCCAAATCCCGAAAATTTACTATTCATGAGTTACTATTCATTATTCACTATTCACCTATCACTATTCATCATTTCACTATTCATCATTTTTGAAGTCAGTTTGAGACTTTGGGAAGTCGTCAAAATTTTTACTATTCATGTGGCACTATTCATTCCCGGAGGGAAATCACTATTCATGGGCATCATTCATCATGTTGTAAACCTGGTTTACGGGTACTCAAATGCGCGTAACCAGTTAGGTTTAGCTGCGTATTCATGCATCATCAGTAAAGACACATCATACAGACTAGAGTAGTCTGCATATCATCAGTAACATCATTATCATATCAGTTCATGCATGTGTTTGTGTAATTTTCATTAACGTATGCTTAATTGTTTAATTAACGTTACCACTCAGTCATTTCTACTAACATTATACCCAATACTCCCGACTATGATCCTAACACATTTTCAAACTAATTTTAATGATATAGAGATTATATTATTACTTCACCCGGTGTTTTTAAACCAATCCTTATATTTTTCGTTTGACGCTTATAACTCCGTCGGTTTATGAAATTTCAATCCGATAATCATTCTAACACCCGATTCTTGCAAAGAATATGATTTTACAATTTTTACAACTTCGTCGTACTTTATTTCACCTCGTCATGTTTTATTTCTAGTTAACCCGGTACACGATAACACCTAATGTATACCTTAAACTAGCTAATTCTAAATAAATTGGAGACAAGTGCATTAATTTACATCAAATCCATCTCATTTCACTCACATGTGCCGCCCCCCATTAGCCACCCTAACCATCTAAAATACTTGAGTTCAAAGACTATAATTAATGCAAGATTCCATGTGTTTTCTTATTTATTTACCATAACAATGCACTAGCTAAATTTCACTAGAAAAAACTCCATATTTTCTCTCTTTTCTTCCTTCTTGTTCGGCCAAGACCAAGAACCCAAGAACCATTCACCAATTTTTGAAGTTCAAGTATTAAACAAGCTCTAATTTCATTCCTAGTTAGGGTTTTGTGATAAAAACCCTAGGTTATTATACATTTTCTCATCAAATCTCTCCAATATTGCAAGTAAGCTTCAAGAACATCTCTTTGATCATTTCATACTTTCATTTAATTCATATGTTTATGTATTTTCAAGTTATACTAGTTAATCATGCAACATATTTATGTTTTAGATACCACTTTGCACATAAACTATCTTTAACACTAGATCTATAAGTTTCACTAGTGATCTCATGAAATCCACCAAGGTTGGTGATGTTTAGGACCCCATGACACCCTAAGAAGGTGTATGGTAGGATTTGCGAAATTGTGGAGTTGATTTGGAGTGGTATGATCAAGTTTTGAACCAAGAAAATGAGTTTTTAACAATCTAAATAACCTACTGTCCAAAAACGTGTAAACTGGAAAACTCAGAAACTTTTGAACTATTTTGGCCTTCATATTCAGAAATTTCTTTCAAAAACGAAACCGTGGCCGCTTGAATCACTAAAAACCGACTTATAACGAAGGAGATATGATTTTTACAAGTTAGACGACGAAAACTAATTTTCTGAAAATAAGCTTGCTGTTTGCCGAATTTCAAAGGACCAAATGAGGCATTAGACGTGATCTAGAGGAGCCAAGCTACTGAGATTATGTTAGTTCATGTTAATACGAATCCGTGGATATAAAGAACGTAGAAAACGAGCTCATAACGACCGAGATATACGCATTTAAAGCCCGACGAACATTTATTATTTTGACAGCCCACAAATAGAAAAATAATCCAAGTATAAAAACTAGTGTTTTTACAAGACATAACATTGATAGCCGATTTTCTAATTGATCGAGGCGCGTATGATCAAAAGTTAAATGAAACGACATTAAGACATGGTTACAAGGTTTTCAAAACGTCGAGTTTGATCACTAACACCTAACATACAATATTTCACGACTAGTTTCACGAAGCCATTTTGGGCATATTTTCACAAGTTAAGGAAAATATCAAATTGCGACGAAAACATTATATTTTCCGATAAAACACCAAATGAGGATCGTGGAGTACCGTTTCAACATAATTACACGAAAAGTAGTTTATAACTTAACGAGACGTCAAAAGTGTATTTTTCGTCGATAAACGTTATTTTCAAAACTAATAAGTGGTATCGTTAACATACGTATTTGCATGTGTTGCGTTAATTCATTGCTTACATTAGATCATATCCTCATAATAGGTCGCGGTTAGAGACCGAGACTCATTTCATCACATCCACTATTGTCATTGTGCTATCATACCATGTGAGTTTTCATAGCCCCGTTTTAAATTGTTTATTGATTTCTAAACTCTCGGGGGAGAATACATTGCACCATTTTTATATGCGTACCAAAGTATCCAAACTCATTTACATTGCTTAAGTTACATCATTGCCAATTTAAAGTCCCCTTTTATTTATCATGGACTGTTAATTGTGAGCAAGCGAAGGTGAGTGGATAGATCTATTGAGGGTGACGCCTCCGTTCGGGTTGGTAGCGCCAACTGGTCAAACGAACGCATTTCATTTCATACATTCAGAGTGTTTGGCAAAGCACTCCCTTTTGGGGCATTTATTTCAGTCTAGCTTCGAGGTCATGAGATTAAGAGCTAATGTATTATTTTTATGTGACATTTTGTCATACATTTTATACTTGTGGTTTCCGTAGACGCATTTCATTTACATAAACCTATGAACTCACCAACATTATTGTTGACCGTTTTTAGCAATGTATTTTTCAGGTAATTAAGGTATCGCATGTTGGCTTGCATAAGGACATGCATGGAGTCGCGGAGTCGACGCGTCTCACTTTACATTTTTATGCACTTATCTATCGTTTGATTTGTATAAACTGGATTTTCCGCAAACATGTTTCACCTTTTAGGACCTAAACTTTGTAACTATGAAAGTTTTAAATAATCAAACGATGTATTTTCTAAACGACACTTTAGGTCGTTCAATATAACTGTAACTGTGGTGCTATGACCAGTTATGCCCCCGGATGTTCCATTCCGCTGCAAGTAACGAAATTTGGGGGTGTGACAGATATGTATTTCTATACACATCTGTATTGTACTTATTCTATTCATACTATGTTAGGAGTGGACTGTAGACACACAGGTTGCAAGTCTTGTATGGGCGGGACTTGGGACTGAGTGGATTTACAATGCCTTTGCGGGGAAATCTTTATTCAAATGCTTTACATTTTAAACTAAACTCTATGAACTCACCAACCTTTGGTTGACACTTTTTAGCTTGTTTATCTCAGGTTATTAAGGCGATAGTGGATGCATGGATTCTAGAATCAGTTGCATACTTGGAGACTCATATCATTATCTTTTACCATTCGAAACGTCTATGTAACTTTATACTTTGAATTTCTTGTTTAACTTTGATTTTAATAAATCAAATGGTAACATTTCAAAACGTCTCATTTAGAGGTCATTTTCTATGCCTTGATCTATATTATGAAGTAATACCCCCTTGACTCTACTGTTCCGCTGCGGTAATTTGGGGGTGTTACAGATTGGTATCAGAGACTTGGTTATAGAGAACTAGGTTGCATTTAGGAGCCTAGACTATAACTACTATATACATTGAGACTCTTATCCCTATCGCCTTACATACGTAGACTTTTCCCATTTATATGCGCACTGTTAAATGTTATAGTATCTGCACCGATAGAGGAATCTCAGCATTTAGTCGAGTCATCAAAAGTGTGGAGCTCAGTAATAACTGGCTATTTAACTTAATCTTGTGACAGTTCTTGTTTGATGAGACATGGGATTAAGTTAAATAAAGGTTATCACTTGGCCGCAAAGAAATTTGATGATTTTGCTCGAAAAGGGGATTTCTCTTGAGGATACTATTTAGGGGAAATCTCATAATCTAAATCGAGACATCAAAAGCGTGGAGCTCAGTGATAACTGGCTATTTAACTTAATCTTGTAACAGTTCTTGTTTGATGAGATATGGGATTAAGTTAAATAAAGGTTATCACTTAGCCGCAGAAATTTGATGAGTTTACTCAATGATTTTTTGAGAGATAATCACCCTACTCATTCACCATTTAAAGTAAGGTCGAGATATGTGTGCTTGGTGATATGTACACGTGTGAAAGGAGGCAATTATAATTATGGTGGCCAACATAATTATAAGTGCATCATGACTCACGTGGACATGTGTAATCATGCGTACATCAATCGGCATTGACCCCTTTAGGATAACAGCTAGTAATGGGGTTTTGTGAAAATGTTAATTAAATTATGACTTAAACCGGTTTAGCCTAATCTCATGATAGTTCTTGTTTGATGAGTTGTGAGATTAAGTAAAAAAAATGGGTTGCCTAAAGGTCTTTTGAGGAATATGCTCGAGAATAGGAAAGTTGCTTCACCAAAACCTAGCCATAAGGGAATATGTTTTTAGTCGTGTTAGTCACAAGAACGTACCTAACTAGATAAGAACCCTATATACGTAAGTTTTTGCCTGATTACTTTAAACTTTAAACATCGACCATCTATTAGCATCTTTAAAGAGATAACGCAGACTGAATCTCGGGATGAGATTTGAAAATAAGGGGTAGGTACTGTAACGATCCGTAAAATTCCCTAGTCATTAGTAAACTCAAATCTAGTATTAACTCGTCATTAGTGTTCACTTAACCATTTTTACGTACAAATTTGAAATTTTTGTTTATTACAATTCTATTTAGAAACATTGTTACATTATTCACGATACGTTGAAACGAGCTCACACATGCGTCACGAAAATCTAAAACACAATTAATAACCAAACGGACTCTTAATTTTATTTTGGCTCGTTACTATTCATGGCCCAACATATTTTTCAGCCGAACCCAACTTATAAATATTAATATTTCATATATTTCACTTGACTAATCACCCACACTTGGCCTTATTTTCTTTCGAATTCGACACATGAACCATGCTACATTTTGCACATCTCGATTCTCCATACACCAAAATAATTATTATGTCGAATCTCATTTCCTATCTCAAACGTTTGTTGCATGAACGAGACTCAAAGTAATTGACCCTTCTAAAATATCTTAAATTTACCACTTGCTAAATAGCATTACTTTGCCCCTTATCCTAAAATCTGTGATTTGATTTTCACATCAACTTGCAAATATATAAAACTATATCTTAAAGTTCATACATATGAAATCACATGCTACTGACACCATTCGAATATTAAGACACACTTGCCCAACTTGACTTTAAAATAATTGAATTTGCAAGTGCATGCATGCATCAATATATATACATGTACGTGTACATATACATACACAAAATTCCCTTTGCATAGACTTTCATTCACACGAAGAAATCCTCATATATCTCCCAAGAATCTTCTTATCCCTGCTACACAATCCCATCATAGCAACTTGTGCTTATAAAATATATATCGACATACTATATACATAACATGTACGTATACAACACCAACACTTATTCCCTTGTTCACACCTTAGCAAATCTCTCGTTTCTTTCTATTTGTTCACTGCCGAGAGCTCAAGGGAAGAAAACTAGTTCCATAGCCTTTGCAAGTCCATTTCCAAACCTCCTTTCAAAGCCTTGGTGATAGTTCTATAGAGCAACGCGAGTTCCTTTCGATTCTTAGTACATATCCACGTTAAATCTCACCACCTTCTTGGTTTGGTAAGTCATTTGAAAGTATATCTATGTATATTTACATGTTTTCACTTATTCACACCCTTTCTATTACATACAAGTTCATACACAAACCCTAGTTCATTTATTTTGATTCATTTTATTCGACCCATGCATGCATGTAAACGTATATTCTTTAACTGAAGTGGGATGAAGCACAACGTTTCTAACCCAATAGAACTTGAACGTGAGAAATGAATTATAGTCGAAGATATATAAAAATCCCATACCTATCTTACTATGTCGAAAAGGAAAACATGCAAACTAAACCCAGTGGAGACCTTTTTAAATGCGAACGAGTTGCAAACATGACACCATCGAGCCTTTGGCTCAATGGTAGTGTCCTTGGTACCCAAGTCAACTGACCTAGGTTCGAAACAGCGGAAGGTCGCATGGTATAAATATTTTTTTCTCTCTTGTTTTGCTTCCCTGTTTTGCTTCTCTGCCGCTAAAATCAAACGGACCCTCATTGGACTAGGAAGCCCAATCACCATTTTCGAGTTATATAGAAACCACATAAATTCGTGTTGGGCCTTAAAGCCCATTCGACACCTATAAATTATTTTCGAATAAGCAGTTTGCTATAAGCTTAAAAATAAGCTCTTTAAGTCGAGTGAGTAAAAAGAAAAATATAATTTTATAACTTATGAACTTTGGACTAAAAATGCAAATTTCGCTAAACATAGGGTCAAAGGTGTAAATTCTGGAAATAGGGTGTTCAAAACAGAAAATTATGAAATTGAATTTAAAACTAAGGACTAAAACTGTAAATAACAAAAAGTTGGGGTAAAAGACGTAAATTGAACATTTTGGACTAAAATTGTGAATATTTTTAATATTGGGTTAAAAGTATAACTTGTATATAAGTTAAGGGTGAGATTGTAAACTTTCTAATATTATCAAAAGCTTATACTTTCAACTTATCATGTCAAAAATTTCTTTCCTTATATGAATACAACTTTGATATGTATTTATATGTCGACGTTATTCATAATGAATAAATATAAAACACTAACGAATATTCAAACGATAATAAAACCCACACACCATAAGTAACACTTCAAAGTATTATATTTTTGAACTTTAAGCATTTAAGCATATCATTCATTCACATCACAATCCAATTCGTTATCCGATATTCTTTCACAATCACTATTCACAACCAGTCAATCTTAAACCATCAAAATCTTAGACTTCCCTATTATTCAGGTCGTATGTTGGAGCCATTCCCGTGATACTATTGACATAACATCACAACACTTTGACCCTACAGCTAAGGTGAGAATTCATAGCCCCTACTTTTATACGTTTTGATTTACTCTTTGGCGGAGATACATGCTCAACTATATTTATTCACTTTTACAAGTATTCTAGAAACTTTCGCGGCTCACCGTGAGTCATAGCCCCTACTCTTTTAATACTTGTTATTTACTATTTGGGGGAGATACATGCTCAAAAATACTTTACACGTTTATCAACTACATGATTTGCTTTATGATACAATTACTCAAAACATTTATACTTTTATGATACGATACACTTTTACACTAGTCTTTGGGAAGTAGTCACCCACTAGTCTTTGGGAAGTAGTCACCCACTTTGGGAAGTAGTCCCAGTATGTGTAATTTATGCATAGAACTCTTTCATGTGATTTTAATCGTATACACATCTATTCTATTCGTATGTTAGCAGTGGGTTGTAGACACACAGGTTGCAAGTCTTGTATGGGCGAGACTTGAGACTGAGTGGATTTACAATGCCTTTGCAGTGGAAACTTTATGCTTTACTATTTGAACTATATACCTATATCCTATTCATACATTGATACGTATTTCTATACACATCTGTACTTGTCCTATTCACACGTTGATACGTATTTCTATACACATCTGTACATGACCTATTCATACATTGATATGCATTTCTATACACATCTGTACTGTACTTATTTTATTCATACTATGTTAGCAGTGGATTTTAGACACACATGTTGCAAGTCTTGTATGGGCGGGACTTGGGACTGAGTGGATTTACAATGCCTTTGCGGGGAAATCTTTATTCAAATGCTTTACATTTTAAACTAAACTCTATGAACTCACCAACCTTTGGTTGACACTTTTTAGCATGTTTATCTCAGGTTATTAAGGCGATAGTGGATGCATGGATTCTAGAGTCAGTTGCATACTTGGAGACTCATATCATTATCCTTTACCATTCGAAATGTCTATGTAACTTTATACATTGAATTTCTTCTTTAACTCTGATTTTAATAAATAGAATGGTAACATTTCAAAACGTCTAATTTAGAGGTCATTTTATATACCTTGATCTATATTATGAAGTAATACCCCCTTGACTCTACTGTTCCGCTGCAGTAATTTGGGGGTGTTACAGCCTTTAAATAAGCTTCAACTGTGTTTTTTTCTTATTAAATGTGGCCGTGATACTGGTCAGAAACTTTATGTTTATGTTCATTTAATAAAACTTCATTTTCATCTTATTATATCGATTTACATTTTCGTTTAATCACAAAAGAGGAATTGCGTCATTAAGGGTAACATGAAATTCTAGTATGTAAAATCATTTTGAAATACTACTAACCTTTTTTAGGCCGAAATTCCCGATCTTGGCCTTTTAATGGAAGTGAAACTAAACCTTATATCATTTGTAGCAGAAATTTCATACCTCGATCGAATCAGCCTCTCTCAAAGAACTCAGCCTTATCACTGGATTTTCCATCTGCATGGTTAGAACACAATTTAAGCTTTGATGTTCCTATTAAATTTCAAATTTTATGGTCATACAGTTTATCTCAAGCGCGGCTCAATGTTGGTGATAAAGCTATGCAGTTTAAAGTTCTTTCTACCATTGTTCCATTGCTTTAGTTTCTAGACTAACTAAGATTGTAGTCATCTACAGTTGTGAAACTACCCCAAAAATAAACGCTAGATGCATCTCGAATTTATTTATTTATTTATTTATTTTATTTTTATTTTTTTTTCATTTGCATTTGCAGTATTTAGAGGCAAGTTAAATGGAATATGTGCCTGTAAGTGTATTTAAGTTTTGCTTACCTTGTGGCGCCTTCGAAAAACTCATGTGAAATTACCGGATGATGAACATATACACCCCTGCATAGGAACCCAGAAGTTTAGTAATTTATCATGTGATCAAAAAATAATAGATGAAACTAAAATGGAAAGCCATGACCCCAGATAAGTACATTTGCAGCAGCTGTGATAACAAATGCAAATGGTTGGGCAAACGACACGAATGCAGGCAATACTCCAGTCTAAGAGTAAAAGAAATATAATATCCATTAGATATAGGTTAACAACATACTATTTCCCTTCTAATGTGTTAAGAGGGTCATATTTGTTGACATATAAACTAATTGTTCAGCTACATTACTTTCAACCATAAAAGTAGTTTTTTAGACTCTGAAGTCAAAATTATAAATCTGGTTTTGCAGCAAAGGTAAAATACTTTCATTTTTGCTTCTAAAAAATAGCAAAAAATTGAAGAATATTTAAGTTTGTAAACCTTTTTCGAGTTCTTTCACAGATGTTAGATGATATATAGAATCGTGAGGTACCAGATCATGCAATGCTACGAACTCGGCAAGCAACACTTCAAACTTGGCACGCAATGCTTTACATTCACCATGTTCAACATTATAAAGATGGGTATTTGCTCCGGTAATATGAATAGTACACATCAGTGAAATGGCTATAAATATCAAAAGATCAAGTTATAATAAGAACTTAAACTAATTATTTGACATGAATCTTACTAAATTAGCATAAAGCCCAATACTTAGTTTCTTAAAGTTGTCAAAAAGCGGTTTCTTACGTACCCGCGCTTTTAGTTGAAACCAACACATTTGTGGGTGTTTGGTTAAAACCCCATGTGATGGTTACTTGATCTTTTGCTGACTTTAGAACTGGAAAATTGAATTTTACGGTAATTAACAAAAAAGTTTGATTATTTGTGCAAGTATATGACATAGGAGGATTATACTCTCTCTCTCTCTGACATTTTTCTCTCTCTAATTTTCCAGCCACAATTCTCCGATCTAACACCACCTTTATCTCCTCCACCACATCCCGATCTAAACAGTACATACCGGATGCCCCCCAGAATAGCCACGCGCGGTCACGCGCCGGTAACCGTCGCCGGAATTTTTATTTTTCCGACGAGTTTTTGCAATTAAACTCCACAACCTCTTCCCCCCCTTTTTTGGGACCAAATCTCCACCGGCTTCGGCCCTTATACTCTGGCCACGCTCCGCCACACGCTGGATTTTGTGGCGCTATAGTGTTTATAGATTTTGTGTTGCCTGTAAGTGGTGACAGTTTTCTGGGTTCTCACCTCCGGCGAGTGAAGACTCCCCATACCTTGCTGAGTAGGAACCTAGTTGTTCTGTCGGATACCGCCGCCGCTACCGCCACTGTTGGCCGGATTTTTTTTTCCGGCAGCAGCAGAGTACATTTTTTAATACATTCTTTTATTTATTTATCTATCTTTTTTATTCCTTTTCATTCTTTCTCTTGTTTTTATTGCTTGCTTTCTAGTTTGTCTAGTTATTCTAGTTGGCTTTTTTGCACTATTTTTTGTATTGTGTCCCTTTTGCTCGTTTGCCTTTTTGGTGTAGTTTGTTGGGTTTAAGATAGACTCCTTGAATAGTGATGGTCACTTGAGGTCATGTCATGCCGGACTAGGCGGGGTAGGCGGGGTTGGCGGGGTTGGTGGGGTAGGCGGGTATAGGGGGTAGGGGTTATGCTAGGGTTGCGTCCTTACGTAGGATTAGGGTGGGTAGTTTGAATGTTGTGTCTTTGACCGGTAAGCTCTTTGAGCTTGCTGATGTGTTGAGGAGACATAAGGTTGACATTGCGTGCTTCCAAGAGACAAAATGGAAGGGTTCCAGCACGAGGGAGTGCAACGGCTACAAGCTTTGGTACTCGGGCTCTAGGTCAGCGAGAAATGGAGTTGGAGTCATTTTGGCAGCGAGCCTCAAGGATAATGTAGTGCGAGTGATCCGGAGTAGCGATAAGATCATGATGATCACGTTGGTTATTAATGGGGAGACCGTCAACGTGATCAGCGCTTACGCACCACAGGTGGGCCAGAGTGAAGCAGAGAAGAAGAGCTTCTAGGACTCTCTCGACGAGCTAGTTAGGGAGTGCCTGTCGGATCAGCGTTTGATTATAGGAGGTAACTTGAACAGCCATATAGGAGCGGCAGCGGATGGTTCAGGGGTCCACGGAGGTTTTGGCTTTGGAGTTAGGAATGACGAAGGTCGAGCGATTTTAGAGTTTGCAACGGCTCACGACTTGGTGGTAGCGAACTCTTTCTTCAAGAAGAGAGACGTTCACTTGATCACCTTCTAGAGGGGGATAACAACACCTAGATTGACTATTTGCTGGTGCGAAGAAGGGATCTTAGAGCATGTAGGGACTGTAGGGTTTTCCTTGGCGAGGCATGCTCATCCCAACACAAATTGCTTGCATTAGATACTCTTTTCCAGAGGCAACAACCAAGGAGACTAGCGACGAGGTTGCCGAGGATCCTATGGAAGAATTTGAACGGCGAGGCGGCAGAGTCGTTAAGAGTGAAAGTCTTAGAGAGACTTTCTACTCGGTCGAAGGAATTGACTGCTAGAGACGCGGACCAGATGTGGAACACTATTGCCGACATCATGAAGGACGCAGCAAAGGATTCCCTTGGTATGGCTAGCGGGGCACCGAGGACCCAGCCGCCAAGCAGGGAATCTTGGTGGCTTAGTGAGGAAGTGCAATCCAAAGTTTCAGTGAAACAATCCAGGTTCAGAGAGCTTCTTTTGAGCAGAGTGGGCCACCAAGCTGACATTACTGCCGCTGAAGAGAGGTATAAAGTAGCTAAAAAATAAGCGAAAAAGGCAGTAGCTCAGGCGAAGGACAAGGCGTACGAAGTTTTGTATAAGAAATTGGACTCCAAAGAGGGGGCTAACGATATATTTAGGATTGCTAAAGCCCGAGAGAGAAGGAGGAGGGATTTAGGAAACGTTAAATATGTCAAAGATGAAGGCGGACAGACCATTGTGAACGTAGAGGATATTAGGAAAAGATGGGGAGGGTATTTCTTCTCTCTTTTCAACGAAAGAAGTACTGAAGGAAATGGGTAAGAAGAGAACCCTAGCCGGCGGCCATAGTGCTACTATTCGAGGATTAGCCAACCAGAGGTGAAGGTTGCAATACAGAAGATGGGAAGAAACAAAGCAGTAGGGCCGGACCAAATCCCCATAGAAGTTTGGAGGTGTATGGGTGACGAGGGAGTAAAATAGCTGACTTGCCTCTTCAACAAGATCTTCTTCGGGGCTAAGATGCCAGAAGAATGGAGACTCAGTGAAGTCATCCCCATCTACAAGAACAAGGGGGATGTGCAAGTGTATAGCAATTATTGGGGCATTAATCTTTTTAGCTACACCATGAAGCTTTGGGAGAGAGTTATCGAAAGAAGGTTGAGAAGGGAGATGAGGGTGCATGAGAACCAATTTGGCTTCATGCCAGGAAGGTCATCGATTGAGGCTATACACCTTCTCATAAGTCTCATGGAGAAGTACAGAGAAGGACAAAAGGACATGCATATGGCGTTCCTTAACCTCGAAAAGGCTTATGATAGTGTCCCACGCGAGTTGATTTGGAGAACTCTTATCGATAAAGGAACCCCAAGGAGATACATGAAGGTCATTAAGGATATGTACGAGGGGGTTAAGACCCGTGTATGGTCCACAGTGGGGATCTCAGAGTTTTTCCCTGTGGATGTTAGGCTCCATCAGGGTTCTGCCTTAGCCCTTACCTCTTCGCCTTGATTCTTGATGAGTTATCTCGAGGGATACAAGAGGGCATCCCGTGGAGCATGATTTTTGCCGATGATATTGTGTTGGTGGCAGAATCAGTGGAAGGGTTAAACACCAGACTCGAGAACTGGAGGGAGGCTCTTGAAGATAAGGGTCTTCGGGTGAGTAGAGAGAAGATTGAGTACATGAGATGTGATTTTGGGAGGATCGAGTCAGGTCACCACGAAGAAATTGATATTCGTATTGGTGACCAGATCCTACCACCCAAGGAGGCTTTTAGATATCTGGGATCGATGATTCACAAATCAGGGAGGATAGATGAGGACGTAACCCACCGGATTAGAGCTGGTTGGGCGAGATGGAGGGCGGCGTCGGGAGTCCTTTGTGACAGAAAAGTCCCCTTAAAGTTAAAGGGAAAATTTTATAAGGTGGCGATTAGACCGGCTATGTTGTACGGGTCTGAGTGTTGGCCCATCTCCAAGGCCCATGCTAACAGGGTTGAGGTGGCGGAGCTGAGAATGCTAAGATGGACCTGTGGTAAAACCTTGCTTGACATGATCCCGAATGGAGTTTTCAGAGCAAAACTCAAAGTCGAGAATATTATCTCAAAGATGAGAGAAGGAAGGTTGAGGTGGTTCGGTCATGTCAGGAGGAGGCCTCAATCAGCGCCAGTAAGAAGAGTCGAAGCGCTTGTAGTAGATGGTGTGAGAAGAAGGGGTAGACCCAAACTCAGGTGGGAGGATATACTTAAGCTCGACATGAAGGAGCTTATCTTGTCCGAGGACATGACCTCAGATAGGAAGGCGTGGAGAGATGGAATTAGGATCTGCGGGTAGTCTCAGCTAGGTGCTTTGTGGGTTTAGGTTGTTTTTGGGTGTTAGGCTTTTTAGGTGCCCCTTTGTTGCCTTGCCACCTGCACTTTGGTTTTTGGTGCCTTGTTTTTGCTTTACCTTAATTTTAGGCCCCATGCGTTGCTTTTCCTTGCTCTGTATTGCTCCCGTAGGTTTGCCTGCTTTTCTTGCCCCCTGCTTTTTGGTTTTTGGTGACTCGCTTTTTGCTTTGCCTTAGCTTTAGGCCATGTGCGTTGCTTTACTTTGCTCTGTGTTGCTCCCTTAGGTTTGTCTGCTTCTTTAGTACCTTGGCTCTTTGTTTTTGTCTAGGCTTTGTTGTTGTGCTCCTTTGCTTGTGCTTTTGCCCGTGTCTCCTTCCTGCTTGCTGGTTTTTCGCTCTATTTATTAGTTTTTCCTGCTTGCTTTTGCCTACTTTCGTTTGCTTGTTGTTTACTGGCTTTGTTGCTCTCTCTTTTTTTCTCTCTCACCAGCATACCTGCACTTGCCGGAGGTCTCGTTGGAAGCAGTCTCTCTACTCTCGGGTTTATCTCGGGGTAGGGGTAGGATCTGTCTACATTCTACCTCCCCCATACCCTGCCCCGGCGGGATTAGGTTTGTTGTTGTTGTTGTATCATTTATTGCTTTTGTAAGAGTATATTGTAATTATGAACATACCTCAGCCTTGTCTGTGTGAAACATCAACTGAAAAGGTTGTATGAGCTTCCACATGCTCCTGATTCGATATCACAAACTGCAAAACGTTCGGGTAAGAAAAAAATTAATCTCTGAACCAACATGTAAACTCTTAACCCTTCACAAACAGTAGCATATGAACCTGTTTGGCCCACATTAAGAAACAAAAGTACCTTTTTTTTTTTTTCAGATAACGTTATATGGTCTTAAATAAATCACACTGGCCGAAAGCGATCCATATATAAGTACATGGTTCAAGTTGGCATACCTATGAGAATATATCAGTGTTCAACAACCATCTTCATTTCAGATGCATGACCAGCTGGAAGCAGCCTGCAATGAGAATCCCAAACACTGTATAAATCATGTATTCACGTTTTCAGTCCAGTTGGATGAACTTGAAATTGGAATAACGGGAATTTTTGTCAAGAACACCATGATTTTCATTTATATTTTTCATTTTATCAAACTTATTTTTTAACGCCATGATTTTCAATCTCTTATTTTGAAGACAACCTTTCTTTAATATTTTTTTTAACAAAAAAAAAGAAAAGAAAAAAAAAGCAACTTAAAAACGTTACCTCTGTAAACAAATTTATACTTAGAATACAATCAAAACCCAATATAAAATAAATAAAATATATAAAATAATAATAATAATGAACCTACTGAAGCAGCGGTGACCATTTTCTTTTTCAACCTTGACTCGCATCTCACGCGAAGCAGCATCTTCTTATTCCATCTCTTTCAATATCTAAATCCAGTTTTAAATTAATTAAAAATCAGAGACAAATTAGGATATAAAAAATTAAATAGATGATTATCAAAAGGAAGTGTAATTACATCAACGGTGTCAGGTCACCCTCCATCTCTCTTTTGATTGATGGATGTTTGGATTTGTGTTGTCGTGTGTGCATTTTTGGGTTTTGAAGATGAAATTAGTGTCTGTTTTTTGGTGAAGAGATTTTTGCTTGGTGGCAATGAGAAGGATAAGAAGAATTAGGGTTAATACACAAATATGTTACTAAACTTTCCATAAAAGTTCGCCTAAGTTACTGAACTTTCATTTTGTTCACTTAGGTTACTGAACTTATAAACCATGACATTTGGGGTCACTGAACTTATAAAAAATATTCATAAACAACACTGAACTTGTAAAAACATGACATTTATGTTACTTAACATATCAAAAAATATACGATTAAGTCACTCCTACCAACACTAATAAATTAGGCGAACTTTTTTGGAAAGTTTAGTAACCTAAGTGAACAAAATGAAAGTTTAGTAACTTAGGCGAACTTTTATGAAAAGTTTAGTAACATATTTGTGTATTAATCCAGAAGAATTAGGCTATGAAATTTTCTATAAGATGTGGAGAAGATAAAATGAATGACGGTGGGATTTTTTTGTGGGGAATCCAGAAAAAAAAAAAAATCTAACCTTAAGTTTTGTATTACGGTGTCATTACCTTAAAACGGAAATGAATAGTTACAGTTTCAACTCCCTTGTCCCTACGAGAAACTGCCAAGCCGCCCACTTACAAACTGTTGGGCCTATACACTTTATTAATGACCAAGCGTGGACCAATGACATCAAGAATTAGCAAATAACGGAGGGCCTAAAAAATCACTATTTAGCCCGTTCAAAAATCATCTCTACTATATATTATAATTAATAAATTAATAATCACTCCCCCCTCCCCCCTCCCCCTCCCCGCTTTTTTTGGCTTTATATCTTGTACTTTTATATTCTCATTTGTGTTTAGTTTTTGTGTTGCCAAGAACACCACAAGACGGAGTACTTGTTTTGAGACGGGTTGAAGATTTTTAAAGCAAATAATACCTTTGTAAGTTGATTCATCTTTTTTATATGTTTTTTAGATACCCTTTTGATTAGAGATGAAACCCTTTTGATGATTTTACTCAACTTTAATCTTTTGTTATGTTATGTGATTGATTTTTGTAGTTAGTTATGTTTTTGATGGTTTTTTTTATTAGTTTTTTTATTAGATATGTTATTGATGGTTTTTTTTATTAGATCTGTTATAAAACCATGTTTTATGTAACTTGATTATTAGCTAATCATGTTTTATGTATATCCGTTTGAATAAATTTTTAATATTCTTCTGTATAATGTTATTTTTTTTATTCTCATAAGCTGTTAAAATAAGCAGTCCCAAAACACAAGGTAAAGTAATTTGTTTAAAAAAAGCTACTTTTATAAGCATAAGCTGTTATAATAAGCAGTCTCACACATAAGGTAAAATATTCTGTTTAAAAAAGCTACTCTCATAAGCGTAAGCTTATTAAATAAGCAGTCTCAAACACCACTAAAACATTAATCTTTGTAGAAATGAAATGATTTCAGTATAAACTATAAAGTACAAAGCACAATTGTGTTTATTGCCTTTATATCATCTTATTTGTTTATAACAAGGTTGTAAACGCCTGGGCGTTGCCTTGGGATTAAGTTTTTTGTTTGGTCGGATTTATCTTGTAAACGTTTCGTATTCTTACAACTTTATTTACAATTTTGTTTTTACTAAAATATATGTCGGGGTGTGTATACTTAGGGTTTATCTGAATATTAACTACTTTAATAAAATAAGGGTTTTTTTAGTTCGGTTAATCCAATTCTTATGGAAGTAAGTATCTATTGATGTTTTAAGTACGTCCTTCGCTTGATACATGGATTTTGATTTAAATGACACCGTTTCCAACAACTTATCATCATAATGTATATAGTAAATTAAAATATGGGAAGATGAGAAGTTTGTGATGTGCTATATCTAATTTTACATATATTGGACTGTAACTGGAGTATCAATTGATTGTGTTTTATGTTTATCTGTTTGAATAAAAAATTATGTATGCAGTATGAATGTTATTTTTGTGTGTTTTGGGAGTAATAAGCTATATTCATAATGGATTGTTGATTACTAGTTTACCCATAAGGTTAAATTATTGTTTTAAATGAGATGATCTTATACGCATAAGTTGTTTAAATTAGTAACCCTAAACGTGTGGTAAGATAAATTGCTTTAAATAACCTTCTCTCATACGCATAAGCTCTTAAAATAAGCA
The DNA here is from genome assembly GCA_021014915.2 of Artemisia tridentata subsp. tridentata. NCBI lineage: Eukaryota > Viridiplantae > Streptophyta > Magnoliopsida > Asterales > Asteraceae > Artemisia > Artemisia tridentata. The sequence goes on from CP139504.1 coordinate 239,215,731, forward strand.
GTCCCAAACATAAGGTAAATTTTTTTTTTTTTAGAAAAGCTACTCTAATACGCATAAGTTGTTAAAATAAGCTGTCTCAAACATAAGGTAGACTAACCTGTTTGAAAAGGCTACTCTCGTAAGCATAAGCTTTTAAAGTATGCAACCCAAACACCACTAAAGCAATTATTCTTTGGAGAAATGAAATGATTTCGGTAAAAAGTACAAAGCACAATTGTTTTTATTCCCTTTATATCATCTTATTTATATATAACAAGCTAGGTTGTAAATGCCCGGGCGTTGCCTAAGACTAAATTTTTTGTTTGGTCGGATCTATTTTGTTAAATGTTTCCTTTTACTCAGAACTTTATTTATAGTATAGTAGATGTTGGGGCGTGCCTTTGGGTCAATCTGAATATCAACTAATTTAATAAAGTAAGGGTTTTTTAGTTCGGTTAATCCAATTCTTCTGGAAGTAAATATCTATTGATGTAATAGGTTTTATTCGGGTTACCGTTAGGGTGTTTTAATTACGTCCTTGGAATTTTTGAAATAGCATACTAACGACAATATATTAATCATTAATACTTGGATTTTCAAGGAGTGACATAGCTACAGTGGGTATGGAACATAAGTTACGCGTTTTTGGCCTCCAATTAAAGAAACTAAAATTCGTTGCTGAGTTTGCGTCATTAATAGCTTTCCTGGTTCGACAACTGTTATTAGATGTAGTTTGCCATGAAAAGCGAATGACCATGATTGAAGAACTCGATTGCTCTTGCCTTTTGCTATCTATCTGCCATGATCTTTAGCTTGTTCATAGCAAGTGTTCTCGTTCTTCTTGCAAAGGACCATAGTCGTTTAGAAAATGGAAAAAAATATAGTCGAGTAATTTGGCCAGATATGGTGCTCATTGTTTTGTTCAAAAGCGATGGTTCTTTGTTGAAATTTTAGAAACAATTGCTAGTTTGCAACGTAATGTGAATTAAGATGGTTCAATGAGTCAGTAAGTAGCTATAATGTGTGAAAAGATTTAAACCCTAGGCATCATGAATTCATGATACTAGTTGGTGTATAGAAAATGAACTCGTATCAGTAATTGTATGGGAAATTTGCCAAAGTAGCCATAGTGGCAATGCTTTTGCAATTTTGACAAATAGCCAATAATTTTGTGTTTATAACAAACTAGCCAACTATTCCATGTAACACATCTATGGACTTTTGTAAGTCCAAGCTCATTTTATCTAAAAGTAAAACATCTAGAAGTTCATTTTATCTAGTTCTGATGCACATAAGAACCACAGATCCAAGAAAAAAGATTGAATTTTACCTTTCCGCAACATTATGTTCATAATTTGCGGAGTCACAGGCGCAATATTGTGCGCAAAAACCTTACTTGGATACCCTTTTCATATTTTATATACATTTGTGGGCTTATAAGGGTTGGCAAATGTGTTAGAGAAATGGTTGGCTGGTTTGTCATAAACACAAATTTTTGGCTACTTTGTCAAAACTCATTGCCACTAAGGCTATTTTGACAATTTTCCCTGTTTGTATCTTTAATGTGTGTTTAAATCGTATAATAAAATTGTCTGCTGTTTTATTCAGTCTCACTTGAATCTTGTTTCGGTTACGGCTAAAAAGAAAAACAGAAACATTAATTCTTGGTTTTATTTTTGTTTTCATATTGTGAGAACGTGATTTATTAGTTCTCATGTGACTGAAATGTATTACTTAGTTTAGAACTTAATGTGTTCATACATTCATTAATTGTCATGTTCATTTGGGTTGTAGGTATATGACAAGACTTCTGTTTGTTTTCATTTAACTACTTGTGTCTCTGGAAGAGTGGCAGAAACAAGACAATCTAGCTTGTGTATATATGTTTTTTTTCCCAGTTAGTTCGAGACTTGTTGCTAATTGCTATTACCTATTATATATTTTATGTTTTAAAGTGTTTAAATGTATTATTTTCTAATCAGAAGTGGTGCATTGGATAGTTTGGATGTTCTTTTGTTTCTTGAAATTGTGTCAATCACTTTGAATTTTTTGACTGTTTGATTAATATTGATTATGAGTAATAGGTAACCTATGGTTGTATAAGTAATGCTACTCTACCCAAACACTATGAATGTGATTGTTGCAACCTGAACAATATAATAACTTTTCAAAACATACATCCAAACAGTTCCTTATATGTTTTGTCGTATTTTGTCTTCTGCTTGTGTTCTCTATGTGTTTATCCTAATTGTAAGTTGATTGTTGTATATGAGTATGCGATTAACTGTTGATGTTCAAATTCTTCAGATTAAAGTTATTTTGAATCTTGATTACAAAAAATGGCGATTTTTGATGAAATGGGGTTCTGTGGAAGCTTCGATTTCTTATCGGCTCCTCAGTTCGAGAGCGAGAAGGCAACCGAGGAAGTACTACCCGTGGAGGAGGATGATTACAGTGATGATGAAATGGATATTGAGGAGCTCGAGAGAAGAATGTGGCGTGACAAAATGCTTTACAGACGACTCAAAGAGCAAAACAAATGTAAAGAAGGTGTCGATATTGCAAAACAAAAACAATCCCAAGAGCAAGCGAGAAGAAAAAAGATGTCTCGAGCACAAGATGGGATCTTGAAATACATGCTAAAAATGATGGAAGTTTGCAAAGCTCAAGGGTTTGTTTACGGGATCATTCCTGAAAAGGGTAAGCCTGTGGGAGGAGCTTCTGATAATCTCCGGGAATGGTGGAAAGAGAAGGTTCGGTTTGACCGCAACGGTCCTGCCGCCATTTCGAAATACCGTGCCGACCACTCAGTTCGTGGGGAAAACGAGAGTCCTACACTGGTATCAACTCCCCACACGTTGCAAGAGCTTCAAGACACCACACTTGGTTCTCTTTTGTCGGCTTTAATGCAGCATTGTGACCCTCCACAGCGGCGGTTTCCGCTGGAGAAGGGTGTTGCGCCGCCGTGGTGGCCTAAGGGAGACGAGGGATGGTGGGTGGAATCAGGGATGCCGAGAGAACAGGGCCCACCACCTTACAAGAAACCACATGATTTGAAAAAAGCATGGAAAGTGAATGTGTTAACCGCGGTTATTAAGCATATGTCGCCAAATATTGATAAGATACGGAAACTCGTTCGTCAGTCGAAATGCTTACAAGACAAGATGACAGCTAAAGAAAGCGCCACTTGGTTCGCGATAATTAACCAAGAGGAAACACTTTGCCGGAATTTGTATCCCAATAGCTGCCCTCCTGCAACTGGTGGCGGTATTGGTTCCTACCTGATCAATGAAACCAGCGATTATGATGTTGAAGGTGCGATTGATGAGCCGATTCTTGAATTTGAGGATTGCAAGTCACAAAATCCTTATGGTTTAGTCAAAGTCAAAGGGGAGGTTGTTGACTTGACCAACGCTGATAATTTTATGATGAAAAGAAAGCAACCATCCAACGAGAACCCACCAATGGAACCGAAGATGTATGCTTGTGAGTACCCTCAATGCCCGTATAACGATGTCCGTTTGGGATTTCACGACAGATCTGCAAGAAACAACCACCAAATGAATTGTGCTTACCGCCCGATCACTAATCCTACTGGCGGAACACTGAACTTCCAAATGAACAATCTTGAGAAACCACCTGTGTTTAGTATGCCGTCATGTTCTCAGACTAAGGTCGCTACAGTTCCTCAGCCTTTTAACCACGCTGCCCCACCAGCAGCATCATATGGCGGTATTTCAGAACTTGGACTGCCAGAAGATGGTCAAAAAATGATTGCTGAACTCATGTCATTCTATGATAACAATCTTCAACAAACTGATCCTATTCAACTTGAAGATGATGGCTTTTTCGCAACAAATATCGAGTCCACGCCAGGGTTTGACTTTGCTGACAAAATGCCATTTGATGCTGGTTTTGATTCTGGAAACAACCTGAATGGGAATGACAATAATACCCTCGACTTTGCTGACTGCAAAATGCCATTTGATGCTGGTTTTGATTCTGGAAACAACCTGAATGGGAATGACAATAATACCCTCGACTTCAAATTTGGTGCAGAGTCAGCGTGGTACATGTGAAGACGAGTGTAGGAAGGAGACGGTAGTTGGTGAAACTTCCTCAACTCTTATTATTAAGGTACTAAGTTGTTATGCCTGTTGCTACTATAAAACATTCTGAAGATGTTGTATGTTATGTACGCGGTTGTGCATTATGTGCCTATGTTTCGTTTGTGTTTGATTGATTTTGTCCAACTATGTGTGCATGTACTAATATTACAATATACAAGTTTAGAAATAATTAATATTACAAAAGTTGAACTCTATTATGTTTCTCAAGCAGTGTGATCAACATAACAAAATTCGGTTTCATTCTCGACTTGATGTGAACTGATTTTCGCTTAATTCATGAATCGAACGTTTTTTTAAAACTTTGAGGCTATTTTACACTCCATATCTTTATAAATGCACGTACTTAACATTATACAGTAACATTGTGGTTGGTTTTATGTAAATTGTAACATTTGTCATGTGTTTGAATGCTTCATACTTTGCTGAAAGTGTTCATTTTACTGTTGTCACAATAAGTTATTGTCTGGGTTATAAGTATGCTACTCTTGAGTGGTACCTTTTAATATAGTAACAAGGGAATGATCATTTACTAATTATAACTTGTTTTGGCAATAGTTCTGATGTTAGATTTTCATCCGTTCCAGTAACTCTGCTATGCTAGATTTAATCTACTAATTTTCATTTGTTCCATTAACTTTCATTATCTTTAACTTAGTTATTTGGGCATGAAATCCTACCATTTTTAATGTGCTCACAGAAGAGACGCAGAAAAAAGAGACTAAAAATAAGTTGGGAGACTACACTATGCAAATAAGAGTTAACAATGGGTCTTTGGCTCAGCGATATCCGGGTGAGGTTTGTCCTCAACTAAATGGTTGTAAGTTTAAGCGCCCACCAAAGGACATGTTATATTTAGATGTGTACTGTGTAAGAATGTATAGCGTATGGTGAACGAGTTTGCCTTCAAAATAAAGTTTGCAACTTTAAAGTTCCAAAGTGAAATCAACAAAATATAATTACTGTTAGCCACTTTTGAACAGATCATTATATAACTTAGGTAAACAGGTCATATCAGAACATAACAGTATAAAAGAGTCTGCAGTAAGGTTAAATTCTGAAACTGGTACAATCATGTTTGCTAGAAGTGGACACTCAAGTGGATAGAGTATCCGGTGTTGGACCCTTTCCTCGGCGTGGTGACCATGTCGGCGTATTGATGAGCACGTCCGGTTTGAATGACTTGTTGTTTTCTAACTACAACCTCATAAATATTGTTGTTAATGACTTTTGTTCACTTTTTAAACTCTTCGGTTTATTTCCGATTTTAGGACAACTTTCACTCATACAAAAGGGCTCATCATCCAAAAATAGTATCGATTTTATCTTAAGGTTTTATAAAAAGCCCATCCACATGTGGCGTCTAAAGAAGCCAAAATTTCAGTAACAAACAAAAAATTATATAAACGTAGATTGAGTTGGCGTAGAAGAACGTCTCATGCACGACTTTTTGACGACCAACTGAGATACCCAGAAGAATAATTGACGAAGATACTATATTGCCAAAGAATAAATTTCTGCAATACTTGAATGTCGAGTAAACTCCAAATTACATCCTTGTGGTTTGCCAATTTTCACGGTTTATATCTCTATCAGAAAAGTTGGGTTATCTACATCCATCCGTCAATAAATGTAAGACAATATAAATCCCTAGGGACTAACGATGTAATTTTTTTTTTTTTTTTTTTTTTTATGCAAACGTGGGTCTAACATGAGTGGTATTTTCGTCTTTTTGCTTGTAACACATATCTACTTTGCAGTTTCTCTTATTATTATCATTATTATTATTAATTTTATTATTATTATTATTATTATTATTATTATTATTATTATTATTGTTATATTATTTTTAAATAAGAACATCACTTTATTATAAACATATAAGATTTACAAGAAGTTATTATTATTATTATTTACAAGAAGTTATAAAAACATCACTTTATTATTATTATTATTATTATTATTATTATTATTATTATTATTATTATTATTATTATTATTATTATTATTTTATAAAACATCACTTCATTAGAAGAAAATAGGATTTACAGGAAATTAGAGGGGAGCCGAAATACTAACTGGGCCTCCACTCCTCTAGCTATTGCAAAGCTAATCCTATTAAAAATATGAGCAGCGGCTCGCGATCCGGTGTCTTGAGTTATTGAGAACTTTCGGATCCGTCTCAGTAGGGTTGCTGCATCCTTCCCAAGTTCTCCAAAGGAAGAGAATGAGAAGGGAAGAAACCCATATCCAATGTCGGCACATTTGCTCTCATATTTGACACGCTTGCGCTGTGCTGCTTCAACCACCACTCGTCCTGGCACAAAATCGATCATACCCGATTGCGTCAAAGGAGACGACCCTGTCAAATCGACACAAACATCCTGCCCACCGTCCCAAGAATAGAGCAATACATCAGCTGGGCGTAAGCTTTTGTCTCTTTCTCCACAAAGGCCAATGTCAACCTCTTTGCGAGCCGAGATCCCAGACCGAGAGCAAATATCAGCAAGAGTGTCACGCGAATACCAATAATACCAGCACATGACACAGCATGATCCCCGTAAATGTCTCCCGCAAATAACCTGGAACAAGCAGAGCACGACATCTGGACTGAGAACAGGGGGACACCCAGGCGGTAGCATAAAACACACCGGTAAGTTCTAGCGTTCATAGTCTGCCCCAACCCAGATATCGGGGCCACCCTAAGCCAATCGGAGGTGTAGTCTTCTCGTTGCGATCTCCAAAGCGCCATCTGTCGAGCGGATAAGGCAAAAGTGGATTCAGCCGTTTTAGTAACACGTGTGAAATATATATCTGCCAATTTCTTCATAAGTTTGGGGGCAGCGATCTCATTCGGGTTACTTAAGAGGTCGAACTCCATTTTCGCGTTAAAAGTACACAGAGCGTCATTAAAGGAAGATCCATGATTTACTATGCCAGATTGTTGGAGGAGCTTAGCCTGTAAGCTAGCAGATTGGAGTCTAGACTCAAGGAAAGCATAATTCAAGACATCACCTGCAGAATATACACCAAGCCCCCCAAACTCAAACGGAAGCGTGGCCAATCTCCATTGCCAATCCCCAAACCCAGGTCCAGAAGCAGTGACAATACGTTCCATAGAGGAACGAAGCGCCGCATCAAAACGAAGTCTGGGCACCCTCAAAGACCCGGGGAGAACATGTGCGCATAGAGAAGTATAACTTTGAAATACCGGCACAAGCACGAAGAAGGAGCAACTCACATTGAGGATCATTAAGCCTAGCAACGGCATCCATAAGCTCGATGGTTTTAGCAACCCTTTTCATAGCAAGCTCACTACTAAACTCAAAGTCCACGCTAGCTGGCCCAACCAATAATTTAACACCTCGTAAAGGGCGAGCAATATTAGGCGGAAAGACACCTGCGAGCCAGCTTCTGGGATCCTCGGTTGGCCAAAAAACCTCAGTTTTATCCACGTTAAGGTGCAAGCCATAACTAGGTCCATCTGACATAATAAGATCTAAGACCTTCCCCACGACCAGAGTATCACTAATAATAGTGCCATCATCCAGATACCACGCTTGGAGGGCAAGATCAAAAGAGTCTCTAATTTTGCGAACCAGTGGGTGTAGCACTAAGGCAAAAAGTAGAAGTCCGAGTGGGTCGCCTTGTTGCACCCCTTGGTGTGACCATAAAATGTGTTCCCCATAATAAAGTCTAGCTGGGCTGGAGTAGCAGAATTCCACCCAACGTGAAATAGCAGGGAAACGAAGGCGAACCTCCTGTAGCATAACCTCCCGATCCACCAAATTAAAGGCGTTTTTGAAATCCACTAGCAACATCGAAAGACCCACCTTATCCCCACATTCTTCAAGGAACCGATTCACAGCGTGAAGAATAGCCTCCCCTCCTCCAGACACCCCAACGCCGAACTGTAGATCGTTCAAATAACCATCTAAGGAATGACCAATCAAGGAAGCACCAATCTTGGATACTAAGCGTCTCCAAATGGTCCCCACAACAATGGGACGGATACCACCTACCGGCTTAATCAGCGGTGCGAGGGGAGCACTAGCAATATATTCACCCAACGCCCTGGGGCATTGGCCACCGAGAAACAGATTCACTACTTGGGTGATAGAGGCAATTAATTCATCCGAAACAGCCACAGCAGCACCACTCAAACAATCCAAAAGGTGTTCGGCACGCAAGCCATCTCGACCGCAAGAGGTACCACGAGGGCTCCTTCCACTATTATTATTATTATTAATTGTTTATTATTCTTTTTAACTTTGTATATTTATTTTATTTATTTATTATTATAATTGTTATAAATAAAACCCATTTCTCATCTTTTTTTTTTTCAACTAAAACTATCTCATCTTCTTTTTCAAACCAAAACCACACCATAAACCATTTTTTTTATCCCACCCATAATCATCTTTGTTGATGAATTGGGTAGGATAAAGATGACAATGTTAGAAAGGTGTTTGCGTGTGTTTTTTGGTTGAAGAAGATGAAGAAAAGATGTTTAAGTTCAAAAAGAAGGAGAGTGAGTTTTAATAATAATAATAATAATAATAATAATAATAATAATAATAAAATAAAGATTTTAATATATAAAAATTATATATTTTTTTTAAAAAATGTAATAATAATAATATTATTTTAAAAAAAATTAATATTAAAACTTACAATAATGAAAATTAAAATAAAATAAAATACTAATAAAAGTAAACTGCAAAATTCATCTCTGTTACAAAAAAAAAGGCTGAAATACCCCTCATGTTGGACCCACTTTAGCAGATAACGGAAAAAAGTTTGCGTCTTTCGTTCATAGGGGTATAAATTGTCAAACGTTTTATCGAGATATAGATGTCTCAACTTTTCTATTAGGGATGTAAATTTTGAAATTTGACTAACCACATAAATGTATTTTGATGTTTACTCATGTTTCTATAAGCTAAAGTTAAGAAAATGAGATTTTATAAACGATTAGAGATTTAACTATTCAGATTACTTAAATACCTTTCAACTATCATGCATAAACATGCAAAAGTTTGGAATGTATATGAATATATGTTGATGTTGTTTTATATCATTCTGACAACATCTAGGTCATCATATTCGTCCTTATACAATTCCTCAAATTTTGTACGAATGTCTCGCAATCTATCATTAGCATATATGGCACGAAACATCCTATATCTGAAAGCGTTTCCTTATATCTTTGAAACCCACAACAAGACATGTGCGTTACGACCAAATCAGAGGCTAATAATAAAACAAAACTCCTCTATTCTAAATCTAGTACGATAGCCTCCAATATCAAGTTCTAACTCGTTTGTTTAGCAGGTTTGTTAACAACCATAATTTGAAGTACGAGATGACCCATATATAGGGGTCATTTAATACATGCTTTACATCTAGCCAATGACCAAAACATGTTTTTCTAAACAAATACACCTGTACTCGTGATAATTGCTTAGACTAGAAGGCAAAGGGGTGAGAACGCCTTAGGCTTGATGGCAAGGGACATTTTTTTTCACCAACACATCAGCAATCAGTTTCTCTGCTCACTCCTTCACCTCTTCACAATTAGTGGTCAAGACAAACCAATCTTTCACAAACTCCCAGTTTTTTTTTATCATTACCAATTAAAAAGTAAAGTAAAAATTAGAACGTAACTTCAATTAAAACACACGTACAAATTAAAAGTACATAAACTTAAATATTGAACATAGTACATAAACCGGATATTAACATATTAAACTATGATTATTAAGACGCAAACATACCGAAAGTAAAACATACATAAACTTCGAAATTAAAACTAAACTTTAACCCCACTTTCTTGATCCGCCTAATCTCGCCATGCTTTGCGTGCATCCCAGTCAAATGTTCATATGGGCATAAGAACATTAGTTGTTTGCTTGCTTATATTTATTCACTTCATTTCCTTCCTTTTGATCTCCATCCATCAGCCGTTTTTCCTCTTCAACTGATTGTACGTTCGACTGCTGTGCCATCTCCGATATAACTAGCCAAATCCTCTTCATTAATAGTTGCCGACGATCTCAACCTTTTTCAAAGCTTTCGCTTGTCCCTGCCCATTGTCGTGAAAGTTCTGCACTCATTTCTCGTCATCCACGCATCATCATTCAGGTAATTGAATGTGTCTCCTCAACTCTCTTGGTTAAGAACTAGACCAGATGACTTGTATCCTTGGACCTTTCATTTGCTTCTTGATAAAAACCTGGAACTTCGTCTCATTCCATTTCTGACATTCCTTAAATGCTCCAACATGGTTTGCGATGTGAACTTTAACTCTGTATTAGCTATATTAGATTGCCGTATTGTAGTAAACTTCATCTCCGGCTCCACTAATAGGCTGCATACGCATGAGGTTTTATACCTACAAAAACGAGCCACATTCGCTGCACGTTGATGAACTCAAATAAGTACATTTTATACCATCATTATTATTTATTTGACCTTATATTTATTTTATGTGAGAATCGATACGTTAATGTTTACTTTTGTAATTTTCAGTAAAACAAGTATATGTAAATTGGATTTTGACTAATTATGGAGCAAAACAAGCAAGAAGTTAAAGTCTACTGAAATGAATAGATCAAGACATTCTGCTCCAGATACGCCCATCTACTTATTACATACGGCGCATCACTATAAGATTTCACAAGATACGATCAAGACAAGCAAGACAAAGCGCCACATCTAAGAATGGAGTTACGCCCATCTTCTGCTGGACGAATATCTGATATATTAATCTGGACCCACGCGAAGTTAGTCAATACGCCGCATCTTTATTCAAAGGCCGCATTTACCTCAGACAGGAAAATTAAATACCCAAGACCAGACGATTTTGAGAGCCAATACGAAGAAGACCGAAACCACAGAAACCTATGGCCGTAATTATCGAACTAGACACAAGACACACCTTGATCAAGAACAAGAGCTGTAGAAGTCTGCATGTATTTATTCATAAGTAGTTTTGTTTTATTGTATTAGTACACTTTAATGTCAGGATTGATGGCTTGTGTTATGTTATCAATTCACTTCAATCCCCTAAAGATTTGCTTTGCCATTAATTAAAGTTATATTTGATGCTTGGTGACTTTTATTAGTGCATTGATAACCCTGTGCTAGCTGACAAATTTCTATGCGTCGCCCTTGCCACTTCATCGCCTATTTTAGATCGCCTAGGTTTCTATGTCTGTAGAAAACGTAGGAAGAAAATAATATCGGATAGTCATAAGTAATCATTAAGGTTACTCGCCGATAAGATTAGAACCAACGAGGTAAAGGACTTAATCTCGGTGCGTTGCATCGAACTATACACTTCATTAAACTAAATTAAAACAAGTGACAAGCTACTTAACTATCAGACAGGTTTCTTATTGTCTCAAGTTTTATCTGTGTACGTGTGTGCACTTCGTGATTGTGCTTATTGTTTAGTTTATATTAGTCACAACCAACGTGCCAGTCTCTCAGCTGAAACCTTGCGTTAGATAGGTTGTATAATAACTTAGATATTAAAATACGATTAGGATACTAGATTAATAGTTTCCATCTTAGTGATCGACACTTAACATAACATTTTTCATACTGACCGGAACTGCTTGTAATGTTTGTTATTGATAAGTCGGTAAATATTAAATTTAAAACTTGAATATGCTTAAACCACAACGACTACCGTGGTATAAATTAGGCACTACACACACGCCCTCAAGTTTGGCGATGCCGGATGAATTGTTATTATTGTTAATTTGATTAGTATTTAATTGGTTTTTCTTTTTAATTTTAATTTCTAACGTTTACTCTGTTTATTTTGGTTAATTTGCATTCATTGTACTATTTTGATATTTTCTGTTTTGTGTGTTATTTTATTTCTTTTTTTTTGTTTCTTTCGTTGTGTTAAATTTTTGTTTTATTTTCTGTTTTCTGCATACTGCTATCGTTTTAACTGAGCTTATTTTAAACGATACGGCCATCTATTTTCTTAGATAGCGTATTATGGTTAATTTTTATAAAATACAACGCGTTTAATTAATTCGATACGACGCATCTTTCCCCAAGATACGGCGTATTCCGTTTTTAATAAGAAATTTTTTCTAAGCGATAACGCCATACGGCGCATCTGCTTTTACAGATACGGTGTATTTATTATTTTAATTAAAAACAGTTTTCGAATTATTAAACAGATACGACGCATCGATTTCTGTCGATACGGCATATCTTCTTAATCAAAAATCTTGTATTTTGAGACGTAACGAAAATACGGCGCATTAACTTTTGTTAATACGACGCATTTAATTTTAAATAAATATTGATTTTTGATAATTAAAACTGATACGGCGCATTCTAATTCTAAGCGGCGTATCTATTTTCTGAATAAAGTCTGATTAAATTTTAACGATTATAAGATACGGCGTATCCAACTTTTTTGGATACGGCGCATCGTCTACTGATATCAGCAACTTTTATTTTACTTTGATTGTGTCACTCTTCTTTTGCACGAGTAAGTTTTATTTCAGGAAGATGGACGATCCGGATATTACAATGGAAGAATATATCAGATTTGAAGAGGAAAGAGCCTTGAGCAATAATGGGATCTACGATTGGGAAAGAGCAAGATATGGTGCACAAGTCATCATGGATAAAGAACCCATGATGGAAGAATACTTGTTATTGAAGCAGAAAAAGTCAGGGAGAGAAAGAAACAAATTGCCGTTTCGACACACTTGGACTTTATCAAATGATGAAGATGAAGAAGAATCATACGATTTTGGTGCAATTAGGTTTCCGGCAATAGTTATTGATGATGTTATTTCTCCGGAAGTTTCCCAAGATGAAGAAGAGTCACAAGTGTTTGATTTGAATGAAAATCCGGCAATTGTTTACAAAGAAGCTTATTCATCCGAAAGTGCTTATGATGAAAATGAAGATGAATGTGGGACAATGGTGTATAGTGCTATTACTTGTGATTTTCCACCCGAGGTGGAAGATATATTCTCATCATATCAAAAACACCATGATAATATTCCCTCGGATGAAGATAATGAGTATTCTGATATTGAAAAGTTTGATGCTATTGCGTACGATAGCATACCGCAGTTACCACAACAAACGGAAGTATTTAGGTGTGGAACGGATAAGCCAGATTTTGACCCAACGAGGGATTTTGAAGAAATCTGGGATGACTTGTTTAAAAATGAAATTCGGGGCGATACTGAAATTGCAAGACCACTAGTTGAAGATGGAGATTCACAAGATGAATTGGAGTCACTTACAACACAAAGTGGTACAAATTTATTTAATATTATTAATCCCGTTACTAATAATCTTGCTAGTTTTCCTAAACAGGTTGCAAAACAAAAAGATGATGAGGTGAAATTTATTACACTACCTATTGAAGCACCTGTGATCAACCCGTATTTGGTGGAGCTCGAAGAAGAGTTTGGTGATGAGCTCTTAAACATTGCTATGATTGATGAAGATGATGATTTCGACCCTATGAAGGTTATTGAGGAACTCGAACTTTTACTTGCCAAAGACCCTTTCTCATCTTCTGCGGAAGTCAAGGGACGCCTTACTACCAAAGAAACTTACCAAGAAGAAAGGAGACTCATTTTTCCTCAACACACTACTCTTTCAGATGGAATGGTCAAGTCATCCAATTTATCAACCAAACCGGGTAAGGATAGGAAAGATGTACATATATTGCCAAAGTATGATCTTTATTTATTTCTTCCATCTTTACTAGCAGATTTACACTCTTTTCGTGTTTATTGCTATTATCACCCGCACTTGATCCCAAGTGGGGGGAACAACACCCTATTACACAGTAAATAAGGGTAGAGTCAGGCTCGTGACTCGAACAAAAACAAGCGCTTCGTGGGAGGCAACCCATGCTTATCTTTTATTTTATTTTCTGATATTGTATTGAGTCAGTCAGGCCCGCAGAAGATACGGCGCATCTCAATCCTAAGATGCGACGCATCTCCTGCAATGGTCATATCTTACTTTATTTTCTGCATTTTTATTTTTGACTTTAAAACTTTTTGTCAGTTTATTTTAATGCGGCGCATCCCTAGTTAATGATGCGACGCATCTTCTATTCTGATTCGTAATTATTCCAGGCTCGATACGGCGTATCTTCTTCCATAAGATACTGAATGACCTCTCTCATCTAATCGATCGGTGAAGGATGTCTTTGAAGATCATCTATACGCCGTATCGACTGACCTGATGATTTTCATTTTTATTTTTTATGTTTTATTTTTACTAACTACTAATGTATTATGCAAGTTTGAACCTTCTTAACTTAGGTGTGTTTAAGTCTTGGTGGTATTGTAGATTCCTGCATTTCCTGTGGATACATCAAATATGAAGCTTAAACGTTCTCATCCACAAGAAAGATGATTTTTGCTCTTATACAAATAATGGAGGATCATACCGAGCAAATCTCAGGGGAGTTTTTCTGTTCTAATTCTTTTATTTTCCAGTTTTTAACCTTTTATACAAACAACGAGGACGTTGTTTAACTTAAGTGGGGGGATTGGAGAATTAGAACACTTACTTGTCCTAAACTTTTTCAAAATATGCTTAAAATGTGCTTAATATATCAAAATTTAAATTTTTAGCATGTTTTTGTTTAAAGTCTAAATTACATAGCTACACACATAACATTATTTCCAAAAATTGTGATTTTTCAAAATTCACAAATCTATGAGTGTGCCGGTGACTTGTAAACTTTAGAACTTGGCTTGTATACTATTCGAGACCACCATAATAAGTATTATTTATATAATTGGAATGACTTGTCTAAATTGGTAAAATTCTAGGATTACACCCAAATAGCCTATTATATGTTATGTGTTATTAGCTAACTACACTGGTTAGTTAACCCCCGTATAAACCCTTTTGTTACTCTCACTTTTAGAGTAAGATACCCCTAGAAAAACACTCAGAGCCATTCCTTTCGTTTCTTACACCTTTGTTATAATGTTTCGTTACACCCTTACACCTTAGCCTACCCTGTAGATTAAAATCCGTGGTTGGTTAATTGCTTTAGGCAAAGTGTGTTTCCTTACATTACCTGTGTTCGCGTGCGTAATTCATTATCTTTGGTTAGGTCGGGAAATTGCACAATGCAATTGGAGTGAAAGTAAATATTGTATATCTTTGAGTTTATTTTTCGTGTGTTTACTACTTTCACTATTACCGTTATTTCTGAAAGTATGAAAAGTATGGAAAAATTATCCGGAAAGAAAGTGATAGAAAAGTTGTGAAATTTTACACATCTATGTTTATGTTTGAAGTTAAAAAAAAAAAAAAAAAAAAAAAAAAATCGAGAAAATAAGAAAAGAAAAAGAAAAAGGAAAAGTTGGAAGTTTGTTTTAACCAACTTATGTAAAGTTTTGTATTAAGTGGTCGATATCACCACTAGTTGTTATATATTATATCTATGGATTGAACAGGAGTTGAACGTTATGGGAACGCCAACTAAAGGTTATACTTTGATTAAGATCTTGTTGAGTATAATTCGTGTCTACCTAAAGCGTGTGTTTCAAGTGTTAAAGCGTGAGTTATTCTATGATATGAGTCTTATTCATGGGATGGTTGGGATAGTGATTAACCACACTTAGGATTTTAATTTATCTGTTTTGTTTATTTTTAATTTTACACCAATTTGTATCCCAAATATTATCCATACCCTATATTGTTCTTTATCCAAACCTTTGATTTATTGAGATTAGGGATTTGAGCAATCTTAAGTATCGTAGTCGTGGATTCGGCTATGTATTTATGATTTTGTCGCCCTTTTTGATATAATATTATTGGTGAAGATTACTTGGTCCTATCTTTAGCCTATCCGAGTTAAGGATTTGAGCAATTGCAAGTATCGTGTTCGTGGATTCGATCATGTATTTGTGATTTTGTCGCCTTTTCTGGAATTTGAGATCGATAGAGATTAAGAAGAATGATTAACCCTTAACCTACAAACCTTTTTACCGCTTTAGACTTGTTATTCCTTGGCTTTAGTGGGTGAGATGTGTATACTTGCCAAGCTTATGATAGAATATTCGTCACGGCTGGACAGTTAAACGATTAGATTTGCTTTTATCAAATTATTATATTTTATTCCTAATTCGTTAAGTGTTTGGTTGTGTGATTATGATAAAACGAATACATGCTTAAATATAAAAATAAATCCTAATATCTTTTAGGATACATTTTCATAAGATTAATTCTAAGGTTCACTTGGGGACAAGTAAAGTTCAAGTGGGGGGATATTTGATGAACTCAAATAAGTACATTTTATTACCATCATTTATCCTATTTATTTGACTTGTTTTATTATATTATCTGTGAGAATCGATACGTTAATGTTTACTTTTGTAATTTTCAGGTAAAAACAAGTATTATGTGAAACTTGGCGATTTTGGACTAATTATGGAGCAAAACAAGCAAGAAGTTAAGAGTCTACTGAAATGAATAAGATCAAGACATTCTGCTCCAGATACGCCGCATCTTACTTATTACATACGGCGCATCACTATCAAGATTTCACAAGATACGATCCAAGACAGCAAGGACTTGCGCCGCATCTAAGAATGGAGTTACGCCGCATCTTCTGGCGGTGTACGAATATTCCTGAATATATTAATCTTGGACCCCACGCGAAGTTAAGTCAATGCGCCGCATCTACTTATTCAATGCGCCGCATCTTACCCTCAGACAGAAACTATAAATACCCCAAGACCAGACGAATTTCGAGAGCCTAATACCGAAGAAGACCGAAGACCACAGAAACCCTAGGCCGAATTCAGTCGAAGTAGCAGCACAAGACACACCTTGAACGAAGATACAAGAGCTGTAAGAAGGTCCTGCATGTATTTAATTCATTAAGTAGTTTTGTTTTATTGTATTAGTACACTTTAATTGGTCAGGATTGATGGGCTTGTGTTATGTTATCATTCACTTCAACTCCCCTTAAAATTGCTTTCCCATTAATTAAAGTTTATATGTTGATGTCTTTGGTGACTTTTATTAGTGCATTGATAACCTCTGTGTCTAGCTGAGCATTGCTTGGGTCGCCATGCCCCTTCCTCGCCTATTTATTAGATCGCCTATGCATTCTATCGTCTGTAGAAAAGTAGGAAGAAAGATAAATGGGATAGTCATAAGTAATCATTAAGGGTTTACTCGCCGATAAGATTAGAACCAATGAGAAAGGACTTAATCTCGGTGCGTTGCATCGAACTATACACTTCATATAAAACTAGCAATAAAACAAGTGACAAGCTACTTAACTATCAGGACAGGTCTTCTTATTGTCTCAAGTATTTATCTGTGTACGTGTGTGCTACTCGCTGATTCGTGCTTATTAGTTTAGTTTATAATTAATCACAACCAAACCGTGCCAGTTTCTCAGGCTGAAACCCCCTTGCGTTAGATTAGGTTGTATAGCTAACTTAAGATATTAAAATACTGATTAGGATAACTAGATAATACGTTCCACTCTTAGTGATCGACACTCTACTTACCATTATATTCATACTGACCGGGTACACTGCTCGTTAAAGTGTGTGTGTTATTGATAAGTCGGCTAAATATAAATTTAAAACTTGAATACAGCTAAAACCACAACGACATACCGTGGGTATAAATTAGAGCACTACGCACACGCGCATCAACCGTCTTCCATTTCCCAAGAACCATATCGTACCCTCATCGATCCGAATTTGTTTTGCTCGCTATGTACGCCTGTACAGCAGACCAAAATCCATTCCCCTTCCTCGCGTTACCTTTGGCAGAATCTTCGGATACATGAATCCAACCTTTACACAACGCAATTTCTTCTTCTTGGGACCATGGAATGTTCCTTAGTGGCTCATCGGTTTAAGCCGGCTGTGGCCTCTTTTGGCGTCTTCTCGTCCTTGCTGTAACCGGTGGTGGAGATTCTTCACGTTGAGTGTTTTGTTGGTGTTGTTGTGAGAATTGAGGTGAGTACATATCCTCATCAAATTGAGGTGAGTACATATCCTCATCAAATTGAGGTTGTGATGATGAACCACCAATTTGGGTTTGTGACATATCAAACGGGAACGAGTTATGTTGGCCCCAGAATTGGCTAAACGCGTTTTGTTGGTGTTGTTGTGAGAATTGGTTAAAGGATGGTGATTGTGGGTATGGATTACGGTATGGTCGGTTTGGGTAGGCTTGGTTATATAATGATTGTGGTCGTGAGTTGCGTTGTGGGTTTGGCGGGGGAGTATTTCCTAGATTGAAGGTTCCTTCGGGTGTCGGGGGATTGCTTTGATTATTTCTTCGTTGGGCACGATTGAAGTTTCGGGGAGTGTTTTCTTGAGACATTTTTTTTTTATAAAAAGAGTGTAAAAGATTTGAGATTGTGTTTAAAAATGGTGGGTTTTGTGTGTATTTATAGAAGAAAAATGGGGGGTGTTGAATATATATATATATATATATATATATATATATATATATATATATATATATATATAATATATATATATATATATATATATATATATATATATATCTATATATACATATATATATATATATATATATATATATATATATATATATATATATATATATATATATATATATATATATATATATATATATTTATTTATTTTATTTTGTGCAACGGATACATTTAAAAAAAATGGACGGCATATTCAATGTATTGATAGGTGAAGCCTTCACCATATTTCTTCTTGGAACAAGTGACTCGCGCGTGAACATAGGTGGGAGGCATGGCACACTCGCGCGTGAACTATGAATTGTGGTGAAAGAACCACCTCCTTGCCGAGCATTCTTAGGTGACTTCCATTTCACGCGCCAGGCCCTTGTCTCCATTTGATAGTCACGCGCGAGTTGGGATTTTCAAGAAGGAAATAGGTAAACCGGTCACCTAGTTGACTTTGCAAATTTGATGGGCCCCATGCTGAAATATAACCGTTGATGCATAAAAAAAAGAAAAGAAAAAAAGTATACACTTATTACTTTGTAGCCATTGCACGTATATAAAATAATAATAATAATAATAATAATAATAATAATAATAATAATAATAATAATAATAATAATAATAATAAAATTACACTCTACCTTTATTTACTTATAAATACCCACTATTTCACCATTTTTTAAACACAAACTCACCATTTCTTAACTTCATCATTTCAAACAACATATATCTCATTCCTTTTATTTTTAAAATGAATTCCGAGAATTCCGATATGATTATGTTTACCGATTCAGAATAAGAACAAGAAATTGAAAGTCGGAACATGAATTTTATTGCAAGAGCGGTGTCGTTTATTAAAAATAGACGAGAACCAAATCGCCCGCTGATAAAACGCATTAAACGAGATCATTATGGTGCGCATCACCGTTTAGTCGAAGCTTATTTTTCTGAGAACCCACTGTACGATGAATATAGGTTCCGGAAAAGGTTCTGAATGAGTCGCAATCTTTTCAACTGGATAGTTCGGGATGTGGAAAACTAGAAGGGGGGTTGAATAGTTTTACCGATTTTTAACTTGTTTTAAAACTTTACTTGTGAAAAACTTTGATTTGAATCTTTTGTGAAATCAATCAACACCAATATGAACACTAAACAATACAATCTAATATAAACAATAAATGTAAAGAAATGAGATGGAAAGATCAAACCGGGACAAAGAGATTTATAGTGGTTCGGTCACGAAGCTATTCTTCGCCCTACTCCACTCCCCGAGTACCAAAATCGAGAGTTCTAAGCACTATGTCAACAAAGCTCCCTTCAGGCGGAGAAAACCGTACAACGTCGCTTATCTTTATTTCCGACACTAAGCTAAATGTCGAGTACTAATCTTAGCTAGTACCAATCTACCACGATCCACACGATCCTTTCTAAATCACACAATCAACACACTTGACTCGATCTACCCGGTCTACCCTTGATCCACTTGATCAACATACAAGCCCACAATCTACAAGAGATCTCCAAAATCTCGACAAGATCATAATGATCTACTATCACAAACTACTCAAAAGAAAATCAACTTGATGTATGCTAGGATACAACAAGTGTGTAACAAGTGTTACAAGTGCACTAACTATAATTACAACACTTTGTATCTTCTTTGATACTTTGTGTTCTTCTCTTGCACTAATAGAGGAATGAAGGTGATCACTTGGTTGGATGATTGGATCACTCTTTAAAAAAAGAAAACTAAACTAAATGATCAAAGGAGAGAAGATGAGATAAGAGTTTTGAACTCAGAAAGTTGTGTGTGAAAAAGGATGCCCAAAAACTGTGAAGAGGGCTGGTATTTATAGGCAGAGAAAATTTGCCCGTTATAGGGACACGGTACCACTAAATACCACACGGTACCACTAAATTTAGTGGTACCGTGCCAGACAAGGACGCTCCAATTTTTGTTTTTAGTGGTGAAAGTTTATTTGGGGAAGTTTGGAGCTGATTTTGGGGGGAAAAATAGCTGTTATGATTTTTAAACTTATTTTTCTAATAAAACATTTCTTTATAATTCAAAAATAACTTGTAAGGTATATTTTTGAAAATATGTTTTGTCACATTAAAAATGTGAAGTTTGAAACACAAATTCACTTCTTTGATCATTTGTCAAGTTGTAAATTTGTTTGTTCTTATCCAGAGTGATATATGTAGAAACGGGATATTTCGACTAAAAACTTTTTTACGTTAATTTTAACGTAAAGTGTTTTCACATTTTGTTATCATCAAAACGTGAAGTTATCGAAAGATATAAATAACGTTTTTAGAACATTATTTGCATCAACAATCTCCCACTTTTTGATGATGACAAAACATAAACTCATTTTAAGTTAAAGATTAATTTTAACAAGTTTTTAGCATGAGTTTATAATCCATTTCTCCCCCTTTTTGTCGAAGCAAAAAGGTTGCAAAGGCTCCCCCTTAATGCATACTCCCCCTCGTTTGGAGGACACCAAGGAATCGAGCAATGGTTCTTGCTACAAAACAAAGTTAGATGACATGCATATAATATCTAGCATGTAGCAACCAAGACAAATATCCAACTATAAACTAAGAAAATGGCTAAGAAGCTAAAAACCATAAAAGATAAAACAACCACATAATAAGCCCATCTATTCATAGATAGAAATTTCATACATAAAGTATGACCACATCATAAAAACAAACTACAAGAAGCACATATAAATCTTTAGTGACAAGAGGCCCTAAGATTAGCTTCATTTCCAAAAGGGATCCTAGATGTTGATTGTTAGAAACTAAACATGAATATGTTTAGTTAAATGGGCTAGTGGGAGGTGGAGAGGGTGACATGATTGGAGGTGGTGGTGGTGTCAAGAGATGTTCCACATAGGAGAACATGAAGTGTATCTCATCTCTCAAAGAGAAGATGAGGTTGCGGTTGTGAAGGCAACATAGGCAATTAGCACTATGTATATCAACCGGATCAGGTTGAATAGGTTGGCCCATGATTGAAGAAGGAGGTAGTGGTGAGTATGTAGGTGATGGAGTTGGCATGGCATAATCCAATGGGGTGATAGGTGAGAGTGTGTAGTCCATGGATGATGGCATGGTGTTCAAAGAGGGAGATGATGAAGATGTTGTTCTAGTAGATGATGTTTTGGAAGGAGCATTAGGTGGAGATGGTGAGTTAGGAGTAGTTTGGGAAGGTGATGTTGTGACTTCATCATCTTTGGTTAGATTAACAAAGAGAGGTTTGGATGGTGGTCTAACGGTGATCCTAGGTTTCTTGGAGATATGGGTTGTTGATCCTTGTGTGAAAGACATGGTGAATGAGTAATTTGAGGTTGAAGATGAGATGCAAGATAAGCTTGCAATGGGAGGCCTTATATAGGCAAGAGTTGTGGGATTTGAATTAAAGTTGCTGGTAGTGTCCTATGGTGTAGTGAAGGAATCTTAGGGTGTATGAGAGTTTGCAGAATATTTCAGGTTTGAGGTTAGGGATGCAGGAATCTAGAGGAAACAGTGAAAATTTGTCAAACAAGGGCACGGTACCACTGAATACCACACGGTACCGTGGCTATTTAACGGTACTGTGACTTGTAAGTCACGAATTTTCCTATGCTGCCTAGTTCTGGGCAACTAAAGGGAAGTTTTCTAGGGGGACTATTTGCAGGAAATGTTAGTGCCTCAAACCACTAAAGATTTATTTGCCAAATATATCTCATATTAAGCTGCTCCTAGCAATTAAAGATTATCATGCAACTATCTAAGATAAGCTATAAGCATGCAATCAAAGAGGACAAAATACACTATCATCCAAGAATCACATAGTTTAAAATCATGCAAGGTGATTGTTGGGAACACGTTTTGTATTATCAAGTATTGATCATTATGTAATAGGTTGCTTAGGCCTTTAGGTTTGTTTTATGGCCCAGCCTGTGTAGAAGGCCCATGGGCTGTGTCTTGTTATTTATGTTTAATTATGATTATTAGGGCTAAAAGCCCAAGACCTTGTAAAAACTATAAATACCCCCTCCCATTTAAGGGAGAGGGTTGGTTGGTTGAATGAGCTAAACATTTCCTTATTATTGTTAATCACCTTCCACACTCTTTCTCTCTCTAACTTTCTCTTTCTAGATCTAGGATTAGTTTAGGTAGCTTGTGTGATCAATGAGTAGATTCATTAAGTGGTATCATTCGCCTAGGGGTAATTTAGGTTGTTAAAGATTAGATTTATGTAAAAATTAAAGAAAATCCGAGAAATTAATGTTCATCCGAGACGTACTGTTCATCTATCGACTTTCTGTCAGATTTATCGAGTTAGATAAATCTGTCGAGTTTGTCTGTTTCTCGAGTTTCTTATTGATTCTCGAGTTTGGCTTGTATCGAGTTTCTTGATAAATTATCGAGTTAGATAATTTTATCGAGTTTCTTGTTGATTATCGAGTTTGGAAAACTTCTCGAATTTCTAAGTTTCTCGAGTTTCTCCAAGTGTCTCGACTTTCTAAGTTTCTCGAGTTTCTCAAAGTCTCTCGACTTTCTAAGTTTCTCGAGTTTCTCCAAGTGTCTCGACTTTCCAAGATTTCTCGAGTTTCTACAGCTTCTCGACTTTCTCAGGATTCTCGACTTTCTCACAGATTTCTTGAGTTTCTACAGCTTCTTGACTTTCTCAGGATTCTCGACTTTCTCACAGATTTCTCGAGTTTCTACAGCTTCTCGACTTTCTTGATTAGTTACCAAGTTTGTGAGATTTATCAAGTTTCTAAGAATCTTCCGAGTTTCTAGTGTAAAATCCTTCGAGTTTCAACGATTGAAATCTTTGAGTTTCTTGAGTAAAATCCTCAGAGTTTCTTCAAGTTTTTCACTGTTCAACAATCTAATCTACAACAACAACCGTTATTATCCTTTGAAGATCCTAAACCTACATCCACAAGTTACTTAACGATGTCTCAACCACCATACAATTACTACTACTACAATCAACAGCAGCAACAGTATCGTCAACAACCATTTCGGCAGCAGTATCAACCACATTATCAACCACAATATCCACCACAGTATCAACAACATCAAATGTTCATGCATCAACATCAATTCCCTCATCAGCAACAACTTCCTTCACAACCAATGCAAAACTACCAACCTCCTTCAAGAGAACCACACTGGTTTACCAAGATGTGCGAAGCCATTAGTAGTCAACAATCGAGGCATGAAGCAGGTTATTTGGACACACCACCTATGCTTACACCAGGAAACTATGTGCAGTGGTCCAGTCATTTTCTTCGTTTCATCGAGCTAAGGAAACCTCACGGGAAGTATCTGAAAAAAGTCATCATTGATGGACCATATCCAACACCTACAACAACCATTCCTGCTGATCCAACTCAAGTTCCTCCAAGAGAAGCGACAACAACCCCCATTCCTCTAGCTCAACAAACTGCAGAACAAGTCCTACAACAAGAGGACAATGAGCTAGCCATGTCTTATATACTCCAAGGGATTCCCAATCCTATCTTCAGGAGTATTGATGCCCAAAAGACAACCAAGGATATGTGGGAGCATGTACATCTGCTTATGGAAGGCACTGAACTAAATCAAGAGGACTTGGAATCAAAGTTGTATATGGAATACACACACTTCATGATCGAACCTGAGGAATCTTTAGAATCATATTATCATCGTTTCACCAACATCATCAATGATCTGGATCGCCACAACATCACCTTACCAAAGATTGCTGTGAACTCAAAGTTTTTAGGATGTCTCGGACCAGATTAGCAGAAGTACGTCACGTTTGTTCGACAAGCCAAAAAGATAAATGACGTGTCTTATGGGTTATTGTATGATTGTTGGATCGATATACTCTGACCAAACTAACTTGTAGCTTGTTTAAGGGTTTAGCAACCTTGGATAAATCCAAAACTACTAATATTGAAACGCTGATATACTTTGTTAAGTATGCGGAATCTACTTCAACAAAGCTAAGAAGAATTAACACAAAACTTTGATTATATTAAACCTTGAACCTGCTTACTTTACACAGATTCACTAACAAACTCTAAACACTAATATCGTACGTACTTTTCTAAATTATGCTTCTAATAATCGTTAAGCATTTGTCTAATTATCGTATCGTCTAATGCCAACCTAGGGATCCTTTTATTGGCACAAGGAAAACCCTAGTCGGTTTACAATACTTGAACGACAAGTAATTCTAACTCTAATCTAATAAGAACATTCTAGAATAATACAATATTTTTTAATCATAATTTGCATAACAGTCCTTCAACGAGCAGCAGTACTTTGACTTGTATTTCAGCAGTACTTTGACTTCCAGCAGTACTTTGATATTCCAGCAGTACTTTAACTTTATAGCCCAACAATCCTCCCCTAACTTGAATTCTACTTGCTTGATTTCAAGTTTCTTTGTAATCTTTGAATATCAATCAACTTTATCTTCAAGGAAAGGTTGTATCTTTGAAGTCTGTCTCGTTGTTGTTTTGTTATCATTAATGCAATCAGTGTCTGCAATCTTTATCAGCAACAATTCTTTTCAGCAACATATATTTTCAGCATCATATTTGGCAAAAGGTACATCAGATCTTTAAAGTTTCATACTATTCTTATCACTTCCATGTGTGTAAACTCCTGTGAGAGGTGAATCATTGAAAACTTAATGGATTTTGATGTCTCTTTACCAAAGCCATTAACTCTGGAGTAGCCAATGTTTAGATTTAAGAACCATGGTACATTGATAACCATATGATTTTTAGCAAATCATCAGCTATCAACGGATTTGATTAGTCTTTACCAATAGCCGTTTGCTTTTGGACTAGCTAGTTCTTTTAGTATCATTACCATGGTGAACTAATTACCATACAATGGTTTTCCACAGCCTTTACCACAAGCCATTATCTTGTGGGCTAGCCAACTCTTCACTATCATAGATATGGTGAGTTGAAGACCATACAATTTTTAGTAAATTGTCAACTAAAAACGGATTTGATAATCACATCAGAGCCGTACCCTCATGATGAGTCAAACTCTTTCTTGTTTACTTAAACATGGTGAGTTGAATACCATTTGTTGCTGTTTAAATCTTTGTGCTTCAAAATGTTTTTGCACTTTTCAAAAATCACTGATTTTATCAAAAGACTTTACTGGTTTCATGTTGCAAGTAGTACTTTGAGAAAGTACTGTTTGTCAAGCAGTACTTTTAAATAAAGTACTTATGTTTCAAAAGATTTATATTATAAATATCATACCAGTTGTTATGCATCAATCTTCAGCTAGCATTGTCCATTTGATGAAAAATCCAATCACCATCAGTGCAGTTTCACTTTCTTCTTCCACTTCCATGCCATGATCTAGCATTCTGATCATCAGATCTCTAGTATGTAGATATCTTTGCTCTGCTTGCATGTGGATCATTGTTCCATCTTCTAGCTCCAAAACATGTATTCCCACTGATTCAAAGAACCTCCATCTGTTAATTTCCCAATCCTCTTGATTTTCCCAGAGAGCACTATCACTTGTCTCTTCTGTTTCCCAGATGTTTGTGAGGTCTCCTAGCAGAACCAAACCCACTCCTTGTGGTGGAATATGTTCAAAATAAGTCTGCACTTGTAGATATAGCTGAAGCAAATCCTCTCTGTCTATCAGATGTAAAATATCCCATAACAAGTTGAATACTCTAAAGCTTCCATTCTGTTATGAAATATCAAGTAGTCCCCTTCTTGTGAATCTAACAACTGAGAAGTAGAAATCTTGACTTCTTGTCTGCAACTCTTTTGATTTGGATGCTCAAAGTCAACAACTCTCAAGTAATTTTTAGCTCATCAGCTGTGTCTACTCTTAATTCAATAGAATCCTTGAGCTTCTTTGATGGCTGTTCATCAGTTGTTGTTCTTTTCCTCTTTGAGCTCCTTGTAATAGCTGTGTCTACTCTTAATTCAATAGAATCCTTGAGCTTCTTTGATGGCTGTTCATCAGTTGTTGTTCTTTTCCTCTTTGAGCTCCTTGTAACAGCTCTTTCCTTTCTAATATCTTCAAGCTTTTTATCTTTGAATGAATCAAAAGAAATAATACTTGCAAGATCTTTTTCTACAGCTTCCCTAACAGCATCATACAAATCCTTCATCTCTGAATGTGTCAATTTCACCAAACCTTTATATCCTCTACCTTTGAGAAAAGCCATCATAGAATTTCTTTCTTGAGCTTTACTTTGTGGCCTTCTAGGTTTGATAATAAGTTTCCTTGACTCTTCAGCATCTAATTCAGCCTGTAATTTCCTTGCAGCTTCCTCATTTTTAGCATCCTGAATAGCTCTTAGATCTTTCAAGGTGAGCTTCTTCTTCTTCTTAGTTTCTACCATGATCCCTTTACCTTTGTCTTTTGGATCTAACTCCTGGGTAGGTTGAGAAGAGACATGAAGTTGTTGTTCAACTCCAGGAATGCTGATGCCTCTTTGTCTTGACATATTAATCATAATGTCAGCAATAGTTTCATCATCACTGTTAGTATGAGCTATAACATCTTCTTCCTGAGCTGGATTGGAAGGACCAACATCTTCTTCAAAGTTTGGTGTAGTTAGAAATTGTCTTACAGTTCCTTGATGAGCAGTACCTTGAAGAGCAGTACTTTCAGCACCAGTTCCTTCCAAATCCACTTCCTCAGTATCACCACTTTTTACTTCAACAGTAGCATCTTCAATGTTGATCTGCTCTGTTTCATCACTTTTTCTCTCAACAGTATCTTCATAAGGAATATCTTCAAGTGGTGTCATCTGAGTATCATCAATAAATCTAGCATCTTTATTGAGTCCAGCATCTTCATTCAAATTCTCTAAATTCCTCCCCAATTGGAATGAATACTGCTTGTTGATCTTTCTTTTCTTTGACTTAGACTTCTTTGAGTGCTGACCAGTCTTCTTCTGTGACTTTAAATAACAAAGTAGTACTTTCCATTCACTTAACCATAAACCAATACTTCAAACTAATCCAAGAACTTATAAATGGCGCATGCATAAGTTCTAACTAATAACTAGGTTGCCTCCCCTCAAATACAACATAGGTACTAAACTAATACTAAAAACCAATACTGTCAGATAGAACAGTAAGAAAGTATATTAACTAATACTAAAGCCTCCCCTCAAATGTAGCCTAGTAGTTAATCATCCCAATGCTCACAACTAAGTGGTTGAATCTTGAAACATCAAATCCCTTTGTGAGTAGATCAGCTACATTGTCATCTGTGTGAACTTTGACCACATTGATAAGTCTGTGCTCATAACAATCTCGAATGAAGTGATGCCTAATCTGAATATGCTTGGTCTTGGAATGGTACACTGGATTCTTCACAATACAGATGGTACTCTCATTATCAATGTTAATAGGAGTATTTTTGAAGTTGTATCCATAATCCAAGAGTTGATTCTGTATCCACAAAACTTCTCCACAACAGCTTGCAGCAACAACATATTCTGTTTCAGTAGAGGAGGTTG
Source organism: Artemisia tridentata subsp. tridentata (assembly GCA_021014915.2). Lineage (NCBI taxonomy): Eukaryota > Viridiplantae > Streptophyta > Magnoliopsida > Asterales > Asteraceae > Artemisia > Artemisia tridentata. The sequence goes on from CP139504.1 coordinate 239,243,857, forward strand.
CTGCAATTGTTTGCTTCTTACATTGCCATGAGACTAATCTTCTTCCAAGATATTGACATCCACCAGTGGTTGATCTTCTATCATAGTTATCTCCTGCATAATCACTATCTGAAAAAGCTTCCAAGTGAAAAGGTGACTCCTTAGGATATCATAATCCTAACTCTGGTTGATGCTTGAGATATCTAAAAATCCTCTTAACTGCATTCATGTGAGAAACTTTGGGTGTAACCTGATATCTTGCACATAAGCATACAGCAAACATGATGTCAGGTCTTGATGCAGTTAAGTACATAAGACAACCAATCATTGATCTGTAAAGCTTTACATCCACAGCTTGTCCATCTTCATCTTTGCCTAATGGTTTATTGTTATCAATGGGTGTGGTGACAGGCTTGACAGTTGGAAGGTCAAATCTTTTAAGTATGTCTGCAACATACTTTTCTTGATTAATGAAGATTCCATCTCTTGTTTGTCTAATTTGAAGCCCCAAAAAGAAAGTATGTTCACCCATGGAACTCATTTGAAACTCACGCTGCATAAGTTCTTCAAATTCTTTCACCATGGACTGTTTTGTGGCTCCAAAGATAATATCATCCACATACACTTGGACTAACATAATGTCCTTCTTTTCTCTCTTAATAAACAAAGTCTTGTCTATGGCACCTCTCCTATAACCATGTTGCAATAGAAAGTTGGAGAGTCTCTCATACCAAGCTCTAGGGGCTTGATGAAGGCCATACAGAGCCTTGATAACTTTGTAGACTTTGTTTGGATGTGCAGGATCTTCAAAACCAGGAGGTTGTTTAACATAAACTTCCTCAGTGATTGTGCCATAAAGAAAGGCACTCTTGACATCCATTTGGTATACAGGAAATCCCATGTATGAAGCAAAGGCAAGAAACAACCTTATAGCCTCAATTCTTGCAACAGGAGCAAACACTTCATCATAATCTACTCCTTCTTCTTGGCGATATCCTTGTGCAACCAATCTAGCTTTATTCTTGATAACATTCCCTCTTTCATCTCTTTTAATTCTGAAAACCCATCTTGTTCCAATCACTCTCTTGCCATCTGGTAGATCACATAATACCCAGACATCTTGAAGCTTGAATTGTAGAAGCTCCTCTTGCATAGCTTCAACCCAACTTTCATCAGTTAAAGCTTGAGCTACCTTCTTGGGTTCATCTTGAGATAAAAAACAAGCAAACAGGCATGTTTGTTGATCCTTGTGATTCAGCCTATTTTGTTTATATACAAAGCTAAGTAAAGCAGTATGTTGCTTAGAGAGACCTCCAGCTTTGTTTCTTGTAACCACTCCTGAAGAGGGTGATCTAATGATATTACTTTGAGGATGAGCTTTATGAACTCTGTTAGGATCTCTGGGAAATAAGAGTTCATTGTTGCTGCCGATAGTGTAAAGTTGGTTCCTGCCGATAGCTTGGTTCCTGCTGAAAGCTCATTGCTGCCGACAGTGTTATCTTGTTCCTGCCGATAGTATTGTTGCTGCGGATAGTATTAATTGTTATCCGTATATTTAGAATGTTTGTTATGATTTATTTTTAGAAGAGATTGTTGTTAATCTCTTTACACGTTTTCTTGTAGAACGGGTTAGGGTTAGGAGATCTTGTTAGTATAAAAGATAAACCCGTCTATGAGTTTATATGCGCCTTGAACATCTATTAACATTCAATAAACGATTTATAGTTTATTAGTTTTGATCCATAGAGGATCATTGTCCTTTAGAGTTTTTCTTCTTTATAATACTTGTTGTTTAGTTTCCGCATAAACACTTGTATTGCAGAGGTTCTTGATTATACCAAGCTCAATCAAGCTCGAACTACTCGATCCTACAAGTGGTATCAGAGCCTGGTAAGGATCTCTGATAAAGAAGAAAAAGGTCGATCTCATATCTCTAAACCCTCTCTCAATGGCAGACGATAATCCTGAAACCAATGTCATTAACCCGGAAGATCAACAACCCAAACAAGAAACCACTCAAGTCCAAACACAAGTCCTCACCACCATGTCCACCAACAATGCTAAATTCCCATATCTGAAGAAAGATGAGTATGAAGTCTGGGCGATGAGAATGGAGTATTGGATCACAAACACTGATTATAATCTGTGGAATGTGATTCTTAAGGGAAATAGCAAGAAGAATATTGGAAGGGATGATGATGGCAATATTTATATAGAGCCACCAGTTACAGCAGAGGAACACCTTGCTGTTCAAAGGGAAACAAAGGCAAGAACTCTTCTACTTCAAGCTATTCCAGAGGATCATATGAGTGATTTTCATCACTTGGATGATGCTAGAAAGATTTGGCATGCTGTAAAGACCAGATTTGGAGGGAATGATGAATCCAGGAAGATGCGAAAGTCTATGCTCAAGCAAGAGTTTCAAGAATTCAAGATTTCTGAGGCTGAGGGAATTCACAAAGGCTATGACAGATTCCACAAGATCTTGAGCCAACTTAACCAGTTGAAAGCTAGGCCGGACGATGAAGATTGTAATACCAAGTTTCTGAGGGCCTTGCCACCATCCTGGTCACAGGTTTCCATAACCCTCAAGGCCAAAGGAGGATTGGATTTCATGAGCTTTGATGATCTGTACAACAAACTAAAAACCCTTGAACTTGATATCAAAGGGTATTCCACCTATTCACCTTATACTTCTACCCATACTGCTTTTGTTAGTAACTCTAGTACTAACAAAGCATTGTATGGAAATAGTCCAACACCATCAACATCCTCAATCTCCTACTCATCTCCTACACCAAAAACTCAGTCCAGATCTGATAATCTTGTTGTGGATGTGCTTCACTCGTTTGTTGCTGAAAGTACACCACAGCAGAAGATTGTGTATGATGATTTTAAACAGGTTGATGAATTGGATCTGGAAGAGATGGACTTAAGATGGCAGGTGGCTATGATATCGTTGAAGTTGGATAGGTTTGAAAAGAAGGCAGGTAGAAGGGTCAATTTTGATGGACAAGAGCCTGCTAGGTTTGACAGAAGGAAGGTGAGGTGCTATAAATGTTCTCAACCAGGACATTTTGCCAGGGAATGCCCAGACAAGAAGGTGGATGATAAAGCTCGGTATTCTGCTTTCAGAATTCAAGAATTGGAGTCAGACGACCCCAAGGCTTTGGTATCTGTGGATTCGCTGGTGGATTGGGAGCATCATGAGAAGGCTGCTGGGAGTGGATCAGATAAAGTCTTTGGGATGGTAGCTGGATATGGTGAAAAGAAACAAGTGGCTGGTCAGTTTGGAATGATGGGTCATCCATCACAGGTACAAAACTGTCCATTTGGTTGTAAATCTATATATGCTAAATTAAAACAGGAATTTGATGATATTGAAAGTGAAAATAAGGATAACCTTATTCAACTTAAGGCTCATAAAAAGGCTGTTAAGACATTAGAACAACAAAAGGTCTGGTATCAACAACAACTGTCTGCATATGAAGTAAAAGTAAAGGTTTTGGAAAGAGATTTAAAAAATGCCACTAATGAGTTTAAACATTCTGAAAGAGAAAAAGCTAAGGTAGAATTGGAAAATCAGGATCTTCAGTCTAAGCTTGATAACTCATTGGCAAGGTTTGATAAGTGGAAAGACTCATCCAAAAATCTTAACATACTTATTGATAGTTCTATGTCTACTAAAACTAAAAAGGGTTTAGGATTCAGTAACCTAATAGGGACAAATCAATATTATGACCCTAATGAGTATAGTGTTTTTAATCCTGAACCTGTAGATTATAAAAAACCTGTTAAGTATGTAAAGGAGGGAGGAATGAATGATGTTCCTCCACCCATAACTGGAACATTTAAACCTGCTGATCCTTTTGTTGACTTTGATGATTCACAAATGTGCTATGGCAAAAAGGCAAATGAATTGCCTAATCTTGATTGTGACTCTAATGAATTTGTCTCTTGTTCTTACAGTGACAAATCTTCAGAAATCAAGACTGATGACTATGACACATGTGGATCAAGTGACAAGTCTGCATCAATAATGTCAGAAGACCTCTCCTCAGAAGCAGCTACTGATGAATCTCAATCAAAGAAAGCTGCATTTGAAGATGTTTCTTTGATAATTTTAAGAACAATAATGTTTCTAGTTGTGATTTTGTTTCAAACAATTTTGGTTGTGGTTTTGTTTCTGTTAAGGATAATTCTGTTTCATGTGTTGGTTTGAATAATTTTGTTTGCAATGAGAATGTTATTGTTAAGAAAAAGTCCCCTAGAAAGAAATCTTGCTTTGTGTGTCGTAGTTATGATCATCTTATTAAAGACTGTGACTACTATGAAAAACAGATGGGATTCCATGCTTGTAAAAATAGGTCTGTATGGAAAAATGTAAATGATATTCCCCCTTATATTCCTCAAGCAGCTAGGAGAACTTCAGTTGCTTATGGCAAACCAGTTTCTGCTGGTAAGCCTGTTGCTGCTGAAAAGTTCATTCCTGCCGATAAGCCTATTCCTGCTGCTTATTCTGTTCCTGCCGACAGGAGCAATTCTGCTGGTTGGAAAAATAATAATATTAGAACTTTCAGACCTACTAGTACTTACTTTCAAAATGCTTTGAGACCTGTTTGTTTTGACACAATGCACAAGGGAGGGACAAGGTGGAACACTGCTGTTAAGTCCTCAGCAGGTTGGTCTTGGAAAATCAATAACCAACATATGAAAATGGGATCCAAGATCAATGGTGGATCTTATCAATCTCCAGGGTTTAAATCTCATTGATCCATTAGGCAGGCTCAAGTCAGCAATGGCTTGAGTCTCTCTTGTATCTAATGTTGTATATGTATTCTTTATCTCAGGATTTTCCTTTTAGAAGCAAAGATGTTGGAATTGTTGACAGTGGATGTTCCAGGAGTATGACAGGGAATTTGGAAAGGTTACATGATTTTATTCCTTTGAATGGAGGTACTGTGACATTTGGAGGAGGAGATGGAATAATCTCAGGGAAAGGAACTATCAAGACTGCCAAGCTTGACTTTGAAGATGTGCTGTATGTGAAGGAACTCCAAGACTTCAATTTGTTCTCTGTCTCTCAAATCTGTGACAAGAAGAACAGTGTTCTATTCACTGAGAATGAGTGCTTTGTGTTGTCCAAAGACTTCAAGTTGCCTGATGAAAGTCAGGTTGAACTTAAAGTTCCTAGGACTTACAATCTTTATAGCTTCAATCTTAGTGATGTTCAGCCTGAGGGGTCACTTGCTTGTCTGGTTGCAAAAGCTTCTGTGGATGAATCTAATAAATGGCATAGAAGAATGGCACATGTAAATTTCAAGACCATTAACAAGCTGGCTAAGAATGGTCTGGTGAAAGGGCTTCCTTTGAAAAACTTCTCTAATGAGCACAATTGTGTTGCCTGCAACAAAGGAAAGCAACACAAAGCATCATACAAGGCCATAACTGCTGTGAGCACCATCTCTGAGCCTTTGCAGCTTCTTCATATGGATCTTTTTGGTCCTACTTCTATTAGAAGTATTGACCATAAGAATTATTGTCTGGTGGTTACAGATGATTTTAGCAGGTTTTCTTGGACTTTCTTTTTGAGTACTAAAGATGAAACTTATCCAGTACTTAGGGATTTTATTGCATTAATAGAAAATCAGCTAAATAAAAAGGTTAAGTCTATAAGGTGTGATAATGGCACAGAGTTTAAGAATTTTAATCTTATTGAACTCTGTAGGTCTAAGGGGATAAAAAGGGACTATAGCAATGCTAGAACTCCACAACAAAATGGGGTTGCAGAAAGAAAAAATAGGACCTTGATAGAAGCAGCTAGGACTATGTTAGCTGAATCTAAGATGCCCACTATGTTTTGGACTGAAGCAGTTTGCACTGCTTGTTATGTGTTGAATAGGGTATCTATTACTAGGCCTCATAATAAAACACCTTATGAACTTTTGTCTGGGAAGGTTCCAAACATTAGTTACCTTAAGCCTTTTGGATGTCAGGTCACTATTTTGAACACTAGTGATTATCTAGGCAAGTTTGATGGAAAGGCTGATGAAGGGTTTATTGTTGGATATTCTGCTCATGGTAAAGCCTATAGGGTTTATAATCTGTCCTCTAAGAGAATAGAAGAGACTCTCAACTTAAGATATCTTGAAGATAAACCTAATTTGCAGGGTGCTGGTCCAGAGTGGTACTTTGATCTGGATTATCTATCTGACACCTTAGGGTATACTAGATTCAAATCAAATCTGTCTGGTGGTACAAATGTTTCTCAAACTAACAATGCAGGTACCTCAGATGATGATTCTGATGCAGAGAGTGATGAACAACCTATAGTTGTTCCTTCTTTTCCCTCTAACAACATTTCAGGTTCAAAGCTCAAAGATTCTTCTGATATGGCTGGAAGTGATTCTAGTTTTGCAGAAGATCTTGCTAGGCTTCAAAGACAAGAGTTTAATGCCAAAAGAGCTGCTGAGATGTTTGGTTCTGGATTTTCTAAAGAGACAGAGGAGATCCTGAGAAAGGCTGAAGCTGAAGTTCGAAGGGAACTCAATACAACTAGTAGTATTCTTGTTCCTGCTGATGCTGTTCCTGCTGATAGTGGATCGGTTCCTGCCGATCCTTCTAATGTTTCTGCTGATGTTCCTGTGTCTTCTCCATTTGTTGACAAGTTGGGAATTGATAACTCCCCTGAAAGATTTCCAATCCCTTCTGATCTTGGAAATTCGGTCTCTTCAAGAGATAAGCTTAATGATCCTCATCATCAGTCCAGATCTGGCATTTTCACTACTTCCTCATATGATGATGACTTCAACCCTTCAATTACTAATCAGGCATCCTCCATTGATGTTAATCCCATTGCTACCAAGAGGATCAATACAGTTCATCCTCAGTCTTTGATTCTTGGAGATATTAATTCCCCTGTTCAAACAAGGAGTAAATTGCATCCATCTAAATTTGGAGAATCTGCTTTTCTCAGTTATATACAGGATCCATTGAGGAGCAATCATACTGATTACTTACATTGTCTGTATGCTTGTTTCTTATCTCAAGTTGAACCATCTAGCATAGCTCAGGCACTTGCTAATGATGATTGGGTTGAGGCTATGCAAGAAGAGATGCAGCAGTTCCCGAATCAGAAAGTATGGATGTTGGTACCTTTGCCTGCTGGCAAACATGCTATTGGAACTAAATGGATTCTAAAGAATAAAAGAGATGCAAGGGGAATTGTGGTTCGAAATAAAGCTAGACTGGTTGCTCAAGGTCATAGACAAGAGGAGGGGATTGATTATGATGAGGTGTTTGCACCTGTGGCAAGAGTTGAAGCCATTCGGTTGTTTTTGGCTTTTGCTTCATTTATGGGATTTGTAGTTTATCAGATGGATGTGAAGAGTGCATTTTTGTATGGAAGGATTGAGGAAGAGGTTTATGTTACTCAACCACAGGGATTTGTAGATCCTCAGAATCCTAATTTGGTTTACAAAGTGGTTAAAGCACTTTATGGTCTTCATCAAGCACCAAGGGCTTGGTATGCACGGTTATCAGCTTTCCTGCTAAAACATGGGTACAGAAGAGGGGCTATTGATAAAACACTTTTTATCAGAAAGGACTTCAAAGATATCATTCTGGTACAAGTATATGTAGATGATATCATCTTTGGCTCCACTAATGAAGCTTGGTGCAGGGAGTTTGAAGATTTGATGAAGAGTGAATTTGAAATGAGTGCTATGGGTGAAATGACTTTCTTCTTGGGTCTTCAGGTTAAGCAGACATCAGATGGGATCTTTATTTCTCAGGAGAAGTATGTTTATGACATGCTTAAGAAGTTTGATATGGAGAATGGGAAGATTGCTGTCACTCCATTTGAACCTCCAAAACCTAAGTCCAATAATGAACCTGATGCTGCTGTTAATGTTCATTTATATCGATCCATGATTGGCTCCCTCATGTATTTAACAGCTTCACGACCTGATATCATGTTTGCTGTTGGCGCATGTGCTAGACATCAGGTTACACCATTGACTTCTAACCTTAATGCAGTCAAGAGAATCTTTAAGTATTTGAAAGGACAGCCAAAATTGGGACTTTGGTATCCCAAAGACTCTCCTTTTGTGTTAGAAGCCTATAGTGACAGTGATTATGCTGGGGCTAACTTTGATAGGAAGTCTACAACTGGAGGTTGTCAGTTTCTGGGTAGAAGGTTAGTTTCTTGGCAGTGCAAGAAGCAGACTATAGTGGCTACATCTTCTACTGAGGCAGAATATGTTGCTGCTGCTAGTTGCTGTGGACAGGTTCTTTGGATGCAAAATCAGTTGTTGGACTATGGATTCAACTTCATGAACACTAAGATCTTTATTGATAATCAAAGTACTATGTGTATTGTTAAGAATCCTGTTTATCATCAAAGGACCAAGCATATTGAAATTCGACACCATTTCATAAGAGATGCTTATGAGAAGCATCTTATTCAGGTGGAAAAGATTCACACGGATGATAATGTGGCTGATTTGCTTACTAAGGCTTTTGATGGACCAAGGTTTAAGCATTTGGTGGTTCATATTGGGATGGTCAATCCCTAGCTACAGGGCTTAAGGGAAGGATTGCAGCTTAAGGGGAGGAATGAAGCTTAAGGGGAGGTTGATTCTTGTTGTTGTTGTATAGTTTTCATTTCTTTCTTTCTATTTTCTTTTATTTTGGTGTGATTCTTAGTTTATTAAAAAAAAAAAAAAAAAAAAAAAAAAAAAAAAAATTTTCTTTGTATATTTTGTGTGATAATAAGTGATTTTGAGTAACACCTTGCAGGTACAGTGTTGGTGTTTACACCTGCACAATAAATGGTGCTCAACTCACCATGTCTTGCAGACAAGAAAGAGTTGACTCACCATGAGGGTACGGCTCTGGTGTGATAATCAAATCCGTTGATAGCTGTAATAGCTTGCTTAAAGCTATAGGGTACTTCAACTCACCCATGATTCATTTCTGAGAGTTGAAAATGGTTCTCAATTCACCATGGATGTAACCCTTATGGGATCCAAAGGATTGGCTAGTCCACAAAAGTATGGTTTGTGGTAAAGACATTTGGTATCCATATTTGGTATTCAATTCACCAAGGTTCAGTTGAAACCAAAGCATTGGCTAGTCCTGAGCAAACGGCTACAGGTAAAGACAAGTCAAATCCGTTTATAGTTGCTGATTTGCTAATAAATCAGATGGTTATCAGTGTACCATGGTCTCACACACCTAAACATTGGCTACTCCAGTAGTGATGGCTATTGGTAAAGAGACATCAAATCCATTAATTTTCAATGATTCACCTCTCACAGGAGTTAACACACCTGGATGTGATGAGAATAGTATGCAACTTAAAGAGATTTGATGTACATTTTGTCATTAGTAGCAGCCAAGTTCAAGTAATGTTATGGTGACCAGTAAATCTATTTTGGAGAAGATTTCATGTTCCTGCTGCTCTATTGAAGTTGCTGCTGGATGCTATAGAAGTTGGAATCTTGAAGTTATTGCAGTTGCTGCTGGTTACTTCTTATTGTTGCTGCTAAGTCGCAGTCCTCAAGCCTGAGTTTATGAAAGCTCTCTCACATTGGAATCTTGCAGGTTAACCTAGTCAACCTCAAGATTAGGGGAGGATTGTTAGGATCTCTGGGAAATAAGAGTTCATTGTTGCTGCCGATAGTGTAAAGTTGGTTCCTGCCGATAGCTTGGTTCCTGCTGAAAGCTCATTGCTGCCGACAGTGTTATCTTGTTCCTGCCGATAGTATTGTTGCTGCGGATAGTATTAATTGTTATCCGTATATTTAGAATGTTTGTTATGATTTATTTTTAGAAGAGATTGTTGTTAATCTCTTTACACGTTTTCTTGTAGAACGGGTTAGGGTTAGGAGATCTTGTTAGTATAAAAGATAAACCCGTCTATGAGTTTATATGCGCCTTGAACATCTATTAACATTCAATAAACGATTTATAGTTTATTAGTTTTGATCCATAGAGGATCATTGTCCTTTAGAGTTTTTCTTCTTTATAATACTTGTTGTTTAGTTTCCGCATAAACACTTGTATTGCAGAGGTTCTTGATTATACCAAGCTCAATCAAGCTCGAACTACTCGATCCTACAAACTCTCAATGTAGGAGTTGGTGGAACTGGAAGATCAAATCCTAAATTTGTGAAGTCAGGACTTTCATTGGAATTTGAGAAAATACCTTCAGGATTAAGCTCATCATCAATATCTTCTAACCCAGGAATGTTAGCATTATCCAAATCATCATCATCAACATTGGAATCATCAGCATTGCTCCAATTTGATGGTTCTATCATACCAGAAGTACTGTCAAAAGGATCATCAGTACTTTGATCAAAAGTACTGTTAGCAGTATCTGTGAATTTACCCTTTTTCTTTGCAGCATCATAAGCTCTCCTTTGTTCATCTTCATAGGAGTTTGCTATAGTTTCTTGAAAAAGCATTCGATTAAGTTCATCTTGTATGGCTTGATCGTCATCAGACACTGTATAGTTTGGTTGAGCAGTACTTTGTTCCTTTTCAATCACAGCAGGTTCTTCATCAGGAACATCTTCTGGTCTAACATTGACTCCATGAACAATGTACTGGGAGTCTTCTTGAACATCTTCTTTGTGAACAACTTGATTTTCTTCTCTAACAGGTACATAATTCATAGAAGGAGTCAACTTAAGATCAAGATCATAAATCCAATCAGGACCTTTACCTTTCTTGTTTTCTTTATCTTCTAAAAACTCAACATGAAGACATTCTTGTACTCTTTTGGTGACCCTATTGTACACTCTAAATCCTTTGCTAGTGGTACAATAACCCAGTAAGTATCCTTCATCTGACTTACCATTAAATTTTCCCAGAGAATCAATGGTATTCAAAATAGTCAAAGGAAAGCCAAAAGGTTTCATAAAATGAACATTAGGTTTCTTTCCCATAAGCAACTCATAGGGTGTCTTTATTTGAGGTTTAGTAACTGACACTCTATTCAAAACATAGCAAGCAGCACTTACAGCTTCGGCCCAAAAGTGAATAGGTAGTAAAGAATCTGCAAGCATTGTTCTTGCTGCTTCTATCAAGGTTCTGTTCTTTCTTTCTGCAACACCATTCTGCTGTGGAGTTCTAGCAATGCTAAACTCCCTCTTGATCCCTTTCTTGGCACAAAACTCATCCATAAGTTTGTTCTTGAATTCTGTCCCATTATCACATCTAATACCTCTAACCTTGAGTCTTAACTGATTTTCAAGGGCTATTATTAGATCATGAATAGCATCAAAAGTTTCATCCTTGAATCCCAAGAAAAAGACCCAACTAAATCTGCTGCAATCATCAGTTATGACTAAGCAATACTTCTTCTTGTTTAGGCTTTCAACAGAGACAGGCCTAAACAAATCCATGTGCAGCAACTCCAAAGGCTCTCTAATATCTCTTTCCTCAAGCTTTTTGCATGAAGCTTTATGTTGTTTACCCTTCTTGCAAGCTAAGCATGAATGATCAGTCTTGAATGTTTTGGAAGGTAAACCTCTAACTAAATTGCCTTTGACTAACTTGTTGATGTTTTTGAAATTCACATGACCTAATCTTCTATGCCATAGATGTGCTTCTTCAAGTGTTGCCTTTGCTACTAAACATGTTGCTGTTCCAGCAGAATTGAGACTCTTCAAGTCTAAACTGTACACATCATTTGTTCTTGGTACTTTCAGTGTTACCAAGTGATCATCAACAAACTTGAATTCAGGAGAGAGAATGAGACATTCTGTATCAGTGAACAGAATAGGATACTTCTTATCACAGATCTGAGATACTGACAAAAGGTTGAACTTGAGCTCCTTCACATATCTAACATTCTCAAAGTCAATACATCCAGCCTTGATGGTTCCTTTGCCAGTGATTCTCCCTCCATCAGGATCATTACCAAATGCAACTCTTCCTCCATAATATGCCTTAAAATCTGACAGGATCTCCTTGTCCCCTGTCATGCTGCCAGAGCAACCACTATCAACAATAATATGATCTTTAAGCTCCTCCTCTGGGTTGCCCTGCACAGTAAAAGAAAAGGGTTAGTTTCTTTTAGGAACCCAAGCCATTACTGACTTGTGTTCCCCTTGTGGAGTGACATACTTGAATTCTTTCAGTATGTAATCTCCACTGGTTTTGAAGGCATGGTCAATGATTATTTGCTTTGGTTCCATGTCCTGTGTTGTATTTTCAACAACACTCCCTGTTTCACCCTTATCATGTGAAAGTACTGGTTGTTCCCCAACAGTACTTTCTTTCTTAACCCAGTGACATTTGACTTTAGGTTTCTCAGATCTAGGTACTCTATATGATGTGTAAGTCCTTCTAGGTTTATATGAATGGAACCTCTTAGGTCTTACATGTGTAAAAGTATTAGCAGTACCATGATTGGGTGAAAACCTAGCAGTACTTTTAGAAGGTACTGCTTGAGACTTACCAGCACTTGAGGGTACTGGTGGTTTGGAAAAAGGTCTTTTCTGGTGAGGGTACCTATAGTCTTTAGAGAAATTACTATGGTTAACCCTATTTGAGTGATTCCAAACTGGTTTAGTCTCCCTTGGCTTATAATTGGCAGGTCTATTCTCCTTAGGCTTATGATGGGCAGGTCTATTCTTTGGGAACTGACTTAAATAATCTGAGTGTAAGTCACAGTGCTTAATCAAATGATCAGGACTATAGCATACATAACATAATTTTCGCTCCATATTCCCAAATCCTCTACTATGATTAAAAGGTTTCCTATAGTAAGCAGTATTTTGAAAAGTTTCTCTTGTAGATACTGCTGAATGTCTAGCAGTACTTTGAAAAGTTTTTGGATGTACTGCTTGTTTTTGAAAGGCTAGGAAACTGTTTATCATTACCCCATTGAAAATCATCCTTAGGTGTCTCAGAACTAGATTGACCAGTAAGCTTCTTCCTAAACTCTAAGTTGTCTACTGAATAACTAGAAACATCTGTCCTAGGTGGTTCAAGCCTACCTGTAGGTGCAGGAACAGAGTGATACTCCTTATCATTCTTAAACTCAGGAGGTGATTCACTAATTGGTTCCTCATTCCTAGATGTGTTTTCTTCTGAGCTAGTAAGTTCAACTTCACTAGTTGAGATTTCCTCTGAACTAATTGGTTCCTTGTCACTAGGTGGAATCTCATCTGAACTACTATCCTCAACACCATAACCTAGTCCAGCTCTACTGTTTATTCTTCTTTGTTTTTCAACAAATTGAACATGTGATAGACCAGCCTGTTTAATACTACCAAGTTTTTCTAACAAAGCATCTCTCTCCTTAGTTATCTTTTCTAATTCAGACACCTTACATCCTAACTTCCATTTACTTAATTTCAATTGATAATCTTGTTGCTCATATTTTTCTGCCCAAGCCGTTTCATTATTTTCATGTGTTAATATTTTGGCTTCCATTGACTCTAAAGTTAATTGATAACCAGCTACCTCAGACCTAGCAGTTCTACAATTATCTCTTTCAGTCACATATTCAGTAAGCAACTTTTGATACATAACATTGCACTTAGAGCATACCTCAGTGACCTTGGATGAACTTGGTGAAGCAGCAACCATAGCAATCTGAACAGGTTCATCTTCATCCTCCATGCTCCAATCAAAGCCTCCAAGACCATCTCTTGATTCCAAAGCAGCATATCCTGGTTCCTCATCAAAAGCTGTGCTCCAATCAAAGTCTTCCATTGCAACCATAGAATAGGTTACTGGTTCAACATCAAATTCAGTACTCCAGTCAACCTCTGCGAGATTCTCTTGAGCCACCAAAGCTTTTGGTTTTGAGTCAGTAATAGGAACCTCTTTTCTTTCAACCTTTGGTTGTTCAACCATTCTGTTTGCCTGATACTTTGCAAACTTACATTCCCTTGCAAAGTGTCCAAGCTTTTGACAATTAAAGCATTCAATCTTGGATTTGTCAAAAGTTATACCCTGTTTGGCTTTGAAATCAATACCCCTTCCTTTCTTGTTTATGAACTTCCTGATCCTAGCAGTGATCATGGCAACTTGCCATCTTATATCAATCTCTTCTAAAGCATCTTCTTCAATCTGCAACAAGTCTTCTTGATAGGTGACAGGTAGAGTGGCTTGTTGAGCAAAGAAGGAACATACAACATCATCAGAGTTGGTGTTGTTTGTTGGTGATGAGGTGGTGGTAGTCATGGTTGTGCAAACGTGCTGTTTATCACCAACAGTACTTTGAACAGGATAAGCAGTACTTTTAGAGGAAGTACTGCTTCTGCTTTCAGAGGACACGAAAGCAATGTTTTTATGATTATAACTTGAACTCATGTTACCATTCATCTCTTGCTCATACACCTTCAGATTGTTATAGAGATCATCAAAGTCCATGGAATCTAAACCAGGTTGTCCCCTGATCATAGTAGCAACCACATGCCATGTAGATGGCAAACTCCTTAAGAATTTCAAGATAGCATCTTCAATAGTAGCCTCTGCTTCATGCAATTCTAGCATACTAAGTAGGTTCTGGAATCTGTCATAGGCAGCATCAAGGCTTTCTCTTTCACCAACAGTGAAAGTTTCAAATTGCTGCTTCAGTAAGTTCCTATGCATCTTCTTTGAAGCATCATTACCTCCAAATCTGGTTTTGATAGCAGCCCATAATTGTTTAGCATCCTTAGCATCATGAAACTTTAGCAGATGGCCATCAGGGATAGCAGACAGCAGTATGTTGAGAGCCTTGTCTTGAATTCTTTTTGTAGCTGCTGGCAAGGTTGGTTTAGGTGGTTTAGCTTGTCCTTCAACTTCTACTGGTTCATCAAGAACAACATTACCATTGACAATCACATCCCATAGAGCATGGTCTGTAATAGCAAGATACTGTCTCATCTTCATGCTCCATAGATCATATTCTCCCTTCTTAAAGATAGGAATTCTGAGTGAGGTGATAGATGAGATTGGTGCAGCTTCAGTCGTCATCGTTTAGGGTTTGTTGTTAAATCGGTTTTAAGGGTTTCTTCTTAATCAGAGTCTCCACACAAGCTCTGATACCACTTGTTGGATCGATATACTCTGACCAAACTAACTTGTAGCTTGTTTAAGGGTTTAGCAACCTTGGATAAATCCAAAACTACTAATATTGAAACGCTGATATACTTTGTTAAGTATGCGGAATATACTTCAACAAAGCTAAGAAGAATTAACAAAAAACTTTGATTATATTAAACCTTGAACCTGCTTACTTTACACAGATTCACTAACAAACTCTAAACACTAATATCGTACGTACTTCTCTAAATTATGCTTCTAATAATCGTTAAGCATTTGTCTAATTATCGTATCGTCTAATGCCAACCTAGGGATCCTTTTATAGGCACAAGGAAAACCCTAGTCGGTTTACAATACTTGAACGACAAGTAATTCAAACTCTAATCTAATAAGAACATTCTAGAATAATACAATATTCTTTAGTCATAATTTGCATAACAGTCCTTCAACGAGCAGCAGTACTTTGACTTGTATTTCAGCAGTACTTTGACTTCCAACAGTACTTTGATATTCCAGCAGTACTTTAACTTTATAGCCCAACAATGATTACCTAAAACAACACCAATCTGAAGTTGACAAGGACCGTGCAGCACGTGGAGGATTCTCATCAGCACCTAATACAAACTCACTTGCTCTAATGGCTCAATCTCATTTTGCTCCAAACCAGGGGTTTGTTCCACCACCACCACCTCATTCGGGTTTTGCACCACAACCGTCAAACCAAATTGTCCCTTATGAAGCACCGTCACAATACCCTGATACTCAACTTGTTCCATACGACAACTCTGATTATAACATGTACTCCAATATTGACACTGATGAAGATGATGCCTTTAATTCTTTAAACGAGGGGTTTGCATTGATCTCCCGTGCCTTCAGAAAATTCTCCAACAGGTCTAACAATCGTTTGAGGACATCATCAAACACCAGGAATCAAGCAGTAGTTAACGATGGAAGGGTTGAGATTCAGAATCGGTCATCGGTCTTTAGGAAGGTTTGGTTCAGGAAACATGGGGAATTCTGGTGGTCAATGATTCAGTTCAGGAGGCAGTGGGAGAAACAGCATGGGAAATACTCAGAGAAGGACTCAGTTTGCTGATAAAGGGAAAGGGATTGCTAATACATCCATCACTTGCTACAATTGTAGGGGAAATGGTCATATGGCTAATGCATGCCCAAAACCAAGGACAATGGGCAGTGCATATCATAAGGAAGCTCTCCTCCTAGCATTGAAAGATGAAAAGGCCAGTGGAAATTTGACAGAAAAGGAACAAAGTTTTATGGCCAATGCCTACTCCGATGACGAAATGGAGGATCTGGAGGCTAATGCTGCAGTCATGTTAATGGCCAACATGCAGGAGATGAACATGAGTGAGACAGGCCTGGTATATGACACCGATGGTTTATCTCAGGTATCTGATGCAGATTGTCTTATTCATGAAATTGCTTCACCATCTGCATCTTCATCTGCACAAGAAAATTTTGCTCAAAATGACTTATCATTTTCATCTCAAGACAATGATCAAATAAACACAGTGGTTACCTTTGATGATGATCAAATTAACCCAGTGGTTTCATTTGATGATGACAATCATGATCATCTTGAACAAAATGATCTTATGCAAGATTCGGATCCAGAGCTCATGACCTTATTGCTTGCCACCCAATCACAATTAAATGCACATAAATCCCAGATGGACAAATGCAATGACATTAACAAAAACATAAAAGCAAAAATTGCACTGTTAACAAAGGATCTTGAGTGCTACAAAATGCAACTTTCAAATTATGAAAATCAAGAAAAACGTGAGAAAAGCTTTGAGGTTGCATTCCAACAATCACACGTTCAGGTAAAAGATTTAGAACATCAAGTTTATGAGTTAACTGTTTCTAAAAATGATTTGATTTCTCAAAAAGAACAAGAGCAATTCGAATTTCAGAAACAAATTGACATATTAAACTCTAAGCTTTCCAATACTAAAACAGAGTTTTCAAACTGTCAAAATGATCTTATTGAAGAAAAACAAACCACAAGGAAACATGTTAACTCATATCTTGAGGAGATTGTTGCGTTGGAATCCAAGCTCAAAGAAGTTCAAAACATTGTGTATAAAACGGGTGATTCTGTAACTACAATTCAAAAACTAACTGTGAAACCAAATTCTAAAGGATACGGATTTGCAATTGGAAATGATAAACCACGTTTTTTACAAAAGGCACTCAGGGAAAATCCTAAGTTGTACAGTGCAGAATACTTGTTTAATGAAACTTTTCAGCGTGTTGTTGTTTATAATACTGAAGAGGAACTAGAACAAGCGGACGAGAGTCGATCCAAATTGAGTTGTGTCTATTATAACAAACCATACAATTACTCAAAAGCACCTCACATTAGTGCATCATTTGTACCACAAAAAGATAGATCTAACCAAACGTGATCTTTAAATGAAATAAATGTTTCGTCTGACGTTGGTCCAGTTACTACTGTCGCACAAGTCAATGGTCCATTACCAAATCAAGGTGATAAGGAAAAAATGCCAAAAGAATGTCGCATTCTCAAATATTTTAAAACATTTATGGACGACATCCAACTTTTGGAAAATGCAATTGAAAGAAATTCTGAAATCAAAATCTCCACTTTTCTATCTCCTTATGAGAAAGAAAAGCGAGAAATTTTTCAAAAACAATTCTTGCCACTTGTCAACCACCTGCGACTTTGTGCCACACAGTGGGAACAATAACTCCAGTCAGAAGTTGCATCAATGATGAGTATTTTCAGAGCAAAAGATAACAAAATTGCAAAACAAAAAGGTCAAAAGAAAGCTTTGGAAAAAGATGTCGATCGACTCTTGACGAATGTTCTCAGTTCTGATGTGATATCTGTGATTATGAATTCTATATATCTTTCGTGCAATGAATTGCTTGTTGATGATCATGTTGTTAATGTTGAACTGTTGCAAATTGATATTGCTAATCTGTTAAGAGAGAATGAGAAACTTCGACAAATCAATGGTGATGTGGAAACCAAATGTGCAAAAGAAATTTTCAAACTTAACCAAAGATTGCATTGGGTTCAATCTCAGAGTTCTAACTTTGAGTTAAAATACCAAAGCCTAAAAGAATCTTTGTCGTCTCAAAACATTCATGGTTCAAAACTTCAAGATCTTGAAAAAGAAAATGAAGTTTTAAAACATCAAATTTTTGAGTACGAAAAAGATACTGATGAGATTTGTAAAAACAGAAATGACACCATTCGGTTAAATAGAGAATTGGAATCAAAAATTCAAGAAAAACAACACATCATCATTGAGTTGAAGGAGAGACTCAGAGTATTAGAAAAAGGGAAAAGTGCACAAATGAATGTTATTGCACTAGGAATGTACAAAGTCGACAAGGCAACTAAGAAAGCATCATCGCCAACTACTAATGTGAATACTTCAACCTCCACATGATTAGGAAACACATCTAAGGATAGCAGCTCAAAGACTACCAAGAGTCAAAAGAAGAATAGAGTTTGGCAACCTAAGAGTGGATTATCTAAGAATGCAGAAGTAGAAGTTAATGCTAGTAGTTTGAATAAGACACACATTATGTCTAGAATAGAATCCAACTTGTCTAAGTGTAATTCTGTATCTGATGTAATGAATGCTGAATATTTGAATATTATGAATGATGTAATGATTTATGCTTATTGTGTGTTCTGTCGTGCTAGTATGTTATCTGGTAATCATACAAAATGTGTAGCAAAAACCCTTTTATCTAGGAGACAGAAACGTACTAATGGCATTTCCTATAGGCCTATCACCGCTGCTAAGTCCATTTTAGGGAAACCGCCACAAGTAGTTTCTGAGACCAAAGTTGACAAGACCATAGCTGCACCTAGGACAAACCGATCACCAAGTACATACATTAAGAAGAAAGCAGAGACTAGTTGGACATGGCAGCGTTGGTTACAGCACAAACCTAGTTTTAATTGGGTGCCAAAGATGCTTAACACCTGTATTACTAACCCAACGGGATCCACAGGTTCCAACTCTCCATCTGTGTCTTCTCCTTGTGATGCAAGTGATCCAAATTGTTCTCTGGATTGTTGATAGCGGGTGTTCCCGGCACATGAGAGGCAACTTAAAGCTTCTAGTAAACTTCGTTGCGAAGTTCATAGGCACTGTCAGGTTCGGGAATGATCATTTCGCGGCTATCATGGGTTATGGTGATTACGTCAACGGGAATATCGAAATTAGCCGTGTCTACTATGTCAAGGGCCTTGGTCATAATTTGTTCTCCGTCAGGCAATTCTGTGATGGTGATTTAGAAGTGGCTTTTCGGCAGAAAACATGTTTTGTTCGAGATCTTCAAGGAAATGATCTGATGAAAGGAAAGCGTGAAACCAGTCTTTATACTATTTCCTTCTCGGACATGACAGCTTCCTCACCAATTTGTCTACTTTCCAAGGCACATCCCACCAAAGCATGGTTATGGCACAAGCGTATGTCTCACCTGAACTTCAAAACAATGACCGAGCTCGCTCGTAAATATTTGGTCGATGGTCTTCCAAAATTCAGATACGCAAAAGATCATCTGTGTCCCGCTTGTGAACAAGGAAAAAGTACGCGTGTTCACTTTCCTCCTAAACCCGAGCACAGTACTGATCACGTACTTCAACTGTTGCATATGGATCTGTGTGGCCCTATGCGTGTTCAAACTATTAATGGGAAGCGGTACATACTGGTAATTGTCGATGATTATTCAAGATGGACTTGGACTTATTTTCTTCGCAGTAAAGATCAAGCACCGTCCATGATCATCACCATTCTCACAAAGATTCAAGTTCAGCTCCGTAACACAGTCAGAAAAATTTGAACAGATAATGGGACTGAGTTCAAGAATCAGACTCTTCGGGAATATTATGAGAAAGTGGGTATTGAACATCAAACATCCATTGCTCGCAGCCCCGAACAGAACGGCGTGGTCGAAAGACGCAACTGAACTTTAGTGGAAGCAGCAAGAACAATGTTAATCAATGCTCAGTTACCGGATTATCTATGGGCTGAAGCCGTTTCAACTGCCTGCTACACCCAAAACAGATGCATGATTACCAAAAGGCACACCAAGACACCATATTAAATTGTTCACCGTAGAAAACCAAACATCAATTACTTTCATGTCTTTTGAGCTCTCTGCTATCCAAAGAATGATCGTGATGACCTCGAAAAATTAAAGGCCGAAGCGGATATAGGGATTTTTGTCGGATATTGTGAAAATTCAAAGGGATTTAGAATTTGGAACCGTCGCACCCGGGAGATTCAGGAGACTATACATGCTAATTTCGATGACCTCACCGAAATGGCTTCTGAGCAAAACAGCTTAGGACCCGAAACCAACCCTCTCAACTTCCCTGATCCTTTAGCTGCATCCTTCTCTCTAAACCGCAAAGATTTGGAAGACTTGTTTTCCCCATTGTTTGATGACACTATGGTTAGTCGTGCTCCTGATGTATCCACAAGCTCCGCTGCACAACCACTCATCGTTAATCAAGTACATGATACACTAGTGACTACAACCACCGCAGTTGCTGAAGATGCACCTCAACCAGACACATCATCATCAATAGATCAAACAGCTTCTACTTCTGCGTCTGCAGCTGAAGATCCCCCTTTACATTCTTCTCAAGTACCCACACCAGCAGATTATGACGGCAATGCGTTCTTCAATCCATTTGCGCCAGCTCCTACCGTTCCTAATATCGCAGAGTCGTCCACACGCAATTTGGAACCGTCAAATCTGCACCATACTTATCAACATTACCCATCAACACACAAATGGACAAATGATCATCCCCTTTGTGAATGTGATTGGCAACCCAGAAAACTCTGTCATGACACGACAACGACTCCATACAGACGGTGAAACCTGCATTTATGCACTCACCGTTTGTTAGTCCGAACCCAAAAACATTCGAGAAGCCCTTACCTACGACAACTGGATTGTGTCTATGCAAGAGGAATTGGATCAATTCAAGAGGTTGGAAGTTTGGGAATTGGTAGAGAGACCAGATGGGGTTTATGTCGTCGGTTTGAAGTGGATCTGGAAAAATAAGTTAGATGCGGATGGTACAGTTATTCGTAACAAGTCTCGCCTGGTCGCCAAATGGTTCAGTCAGGAAGAAGGGATTGACTTCGAAGAATCGTTTGCACCAGTGGCACGTCTTGAGGCTGTTAGAATGTTCCTGGCGTATGCTGCTCACAAGAATATCATGGTCTACCAGATGGACGTGAAGACGACATTTCTCAATGGACAACTCCGGGAATAGGTGTACGTTTCACAACCTGATGGTTTCGTCAATCCAGAGCATCCAAACCACGTCTATAGGCTCAAGAAAGCCCTCTACGGCCTTAAACAAGCCCCGAGAGCATGGTACGACAAACTGTCTGCATTCTTATTAGCCAATCATTTTACTAAAGGATCTGTTGACCCGACTTTATTTATACAAAAACACAGGGAGGATATTCTTATTGTTCAAATTTATGTAGATGATATCATTTTTGGATCAATTCATAAAAAATATTCAAATGCTTTTGCAAGACTTATGAAACAAAACTTTGAGATGTCCATGATGGGTGAACTCAAGTTCTTTCTAGGACTGCAAGTTCATCAATCACCCTGTGGTATATTTTTAAGTCAGTCTAAATATGCTCAGAAAATATTGAAAAAGCATGGTATGAATAGTTGTGACACCTATAACACCCCCATGTCCTCCTCATCCCCAAAGCTAGATACTGATCTACATGGCACACCCATTGATCCTACGAAA
Source organism: Artemisia tridentata subsp. tridentata (assembly GCA_021014915.2). NCBI lineage: Eukaryota > Viridiplantae > Streptophyta > Magnoliopsida > Asterales > Asteraceae > Artemisia > Artemisia tridentata. The sequence continues at coordinate 239,265,698 of CP139504.1, forward strand.
TATCGTAGTATGATTGGGTCTCTCATGTATCTCACCGCTAGCCGGCCGGATGTTGTATTTGCCACGTACCTATGTTCCTGTTACCAGTCACGACCTACTGAAAGTCATTTGTCTGCTGTTAAGCGGATTATTCGATACATAAAGGGAACCATTCACTTGGGGATCTGGTGTCCGAAGGATTCTGGGTTTGAACTTGTTGCTTTTTCAGACGCTGACCATGTAGGTTGTTTAGACACGAGAAAAAGTACGTATGGGGGAGTCCAATTTCTAGGTGACAAGCTCGTCTATTGGCAGTCAAAGAAGCAAGATTGTACATCACTGTCATCTACAGAATCAGAATACGTTGCCATGTATGCCTACTGCGCTCAAGTCATCTGGATGCGATCTCAGCTGATGGACTACGAATATGTGTTCAACAAGATTCCGATGTACTGCGACTCCAAGAGTGCCATCGCTATTTCCTGCAACACGGTTCAACATTCCAAATCGAAGCATATTGCTCTCCGGTATTATTTTATCAAAGAGCACGTGGAAATGGGTACAGCTGAAATATACTTTATGGGTACTGAACACCAATTGGCGGATTTGTTCACCAAAGCCTTGCCTCATGCAAGATTTGTGAAACTGGTTCACCATATTGGTATGCGATGTTTGACTCCTGATGATTTGGAAAAGTTTCTTAAAAACAATTAAATGAGTCAAACATCAAAATTATCTTTGTAAATAATTATTGAAAAACACAAAAAGATTTTCCAATTTTTTTTATTTAAACATTTAAAAAAAACAAACTTTAAGTGTGCAAAAGTGTATCCAAACCAAAATATGTTCTCGTCATTTCAAATTTCATTAATTTCAAATCACGAACATATTTTGAGGGGGAGAAATTTTTGCACATTTATCATTACAAATCTTCATCGAAAAATATTTCTATGATCTCTTGGACTACTTGTCTTAAAAGTTTTTTCACAAATAGGTCTTAGTTCAAGGGGGAGAAATTACATAAAATATTGGATCTTGATTTTAAACTTAAAGGGCTGAAACTGTCAAGTTAGAAATGTTGTGGATTTAGGACCTCAAATTGAGTTAGGTTCATAGTTAAAGGATTGAATCTATCAAAATGATACAAGTTATCAACTTAGGACCTAATGCAATCTAGGATGCAAGTTAGAGGACTAAAACTGTCAAAAAGCAAAACTTGATTGATAAAACATAAGGTCTGACCCAAGTCAAACACACAAACATTGAAACAGTTTTCTCTCTCTCTTAAACCCTCGATTACACGCTTAAACCCTTTAACACAGACAAGATCTTTGATTCTTTGTTAACCATCAAATTTGTAAGTGCTTGATTCAGTCATGTGTATGTTAGAATTGTTCGCATGTCATCTTTGTTGTTTAAATTCAGTTCTTGCAAATTAGGGTTTATCGAAGAATTTGGGCGTTTCTTGGTGAATGTTATTTGATCTAATTGATTTAGTACTATAGATTCATTACATGTTTTTGAGTTTATTGCATCTAATTAATTAGTTTCTATAACATCAATAGAACTGATTCGAATGATTTAGGATTTAAGTGATTACGTTTGGGAGGTGTGTTAAATGAATGATGACTGCGATTTGTTGAATGTTTGGGAGATGATTACTTGATGATTTTTTACATGCGTTTAATCTTTCATTACTGATATGAATGAAATTCTGGATACCAAGGTTGTGCTAAAGTGTTCATATACCAAGTTTCTGCTTGATGTATCTCGACTTTGTGATTTTAGTGCTTATGATATTGAGTTTCTGCTTATATTCTCGATTTTGTGGTTTAAGTGATAGTTTTTATCAAGTTTGTGCTTACATATTCATATACTGAGTTTGAAACTTAAACTTCTCGAGTTTGTGCTGAAACTAACATTTATCAAGTTTGTTGTATAAGAAGGACACTCTCGACTTTGTCTCCGAGTTAGGAGACAATAGTCTCAGATTCTCGAGTTTCATTAATCTCTCGAGTTTCTTGACACTCTCGAGTTTCTTGAATCTCTCGAGTTTCTTGACTCTCTCGAGTTTCTTGACTCTCTCGAGTTTCTTAATACTCTCGGGTTTCTTGACTCTCTCGAGTTTCTTGATTCTCTCGAGTTTCTTGACTCTCTCGAGTTTCTTGACTCTCTCGAGTTTCTTGATTCTCTCGAGTTTCTTGAATCTCTCGAGTTTCATGAATCTCTTGAGTTTCTTGATTCTCTCGAGTTTCTTGACTCTCTCGAGCTTCTTGATTCTCTCGAGTTTCTTGACTCTCTCGAGCTTCTTGATTCTCTCGAGTTTCTTCAATCTCTCGAGTTTCTTGACTCTCTCAAGTTTCTTGACACTCTCGAGTTTCTTGACTCTCTCGAGTTTCTGAATCTCTCGAGTTTCTTGATTCTCTCGAGTTTCTGATTATCTCGAGTTTGTAGGACTTTCAGTGCTTATAGGACTTATCAAGTTTCTAGGATTGCTGAGGCTATTGAGACATGCCTAGTTTGTACAGCATGCCGAGTTTGTACTAATTGATATTGCTGAAGTTTGTGCTGATGTTTAACAAATAAAAGCTTAAGCTATCTAGGTTGTGAATAATGACTCTTGAGTTTCTATAAAGTTTGTCTCATGTTTTCAAGTTTCTAAAACTTCCAAGTTTGTCTCATATTTTCCAAGTGTATCAAGCTTGTAAAATTTGCTCCAAACTTTGAATCTTTATAAACTTGGAAATGTGAAAAATACTTATAAGAACTCGATTGTTTGAAAATGATTTGTCTGACAATATGAGAATGAAGTTTAAGGACTTAGTCTTTCTATGGATGAACCATTATAGTTAGGTTATGATCCTGTGACTTAAAGCATTCACTAACACATATATACGATTGCCATTGTATTGTTATTGGTATTTGTAATGTTCAGGCAAATCATGTCTCAAGAATCAGTGACTCGAAAGCAATTATTTCCAGAAGATGATGAACGCAGGATAAGTGAGTCAAACTCGAGAATTGATTTCAAGAAGCCGCCTTGCCACAAAACTTGTCAAATCATCATGGAAATCCTCAAGAGACACTTCATCTGCCCAACACTGACTAATACTGCAAATGTTCCTGAAGTATATCTCAATCAGTTCTGGCATTCCATGGTAATCGGAGAAGACAACGAGAGCATACTAGTCACTATTGACAACAGGGAAATCCAGTTTAAGGTTGATTCTCTTCGCAGTGTCTTACAACTTCCTGCAGAAGTCACAGGCCCAATGAAAAAGTTTCATGATGACCCAACTTTTGATGACATGGTTGCTACACTTAGACATCTTGGTTATGATGAGTCAGAAGAAGAGCTAACCATACTCTCCAGAGTAGATAGGAAATACATCCCACAACCATGGTTAACCCTATACACCATCATCATGCACAGTATAACTGGCAAAACCACTGGTCTTGAACACCCACGATTAGAACACCTACAATTTTTCTGGGGGGTCATCAACCTAAAACATGTGGACTTCGCCAAATACATATGGAATGACATGATCTTCCTGAGCCAAAACTTTCATCAAAAGCCTAAATACAAAGTACCTTTTCCCCGTTTCACCAAATTGTTAATCTCACTTTTCATGAAAAGACACCCGGACATCGATCGACATGTAAATGAGAAGATGCATACAGATCAAATGGATCACATTCTCTCCAGAGTAAAAATACAACAGTCAAACACGGAGAAACAAGGTGTGAGAATTCCACAAAGCATGTTAAGTGAAGAAGTGATGGATACTGAGGCATATCAGATGTATGATAAAGCTGAAAGAGCTGGAAAGGTGGGTCTTATGGTTATGAAAACAAAACCGACCAAGGGAAAAGAAAAGGCAACTACAAAAACTATCCCAGCTCGAGCAGCCTCTTCTCGAACAAAGAAAGTCACTAGAACTGAAAAGAAGAAAGTAGTTTCCAAAGTCTCAACAGCTCAACCACAACTTCGAGACGATTCAATTGATGAAGAGGGAGAAGAAGAAGTGGATCTCAGTAAAGGAAAGAAGGAGAAGGATTTTGAAAAGTTGAAGACAGTGTTGGCTGAAACTTATAAAAATTTGGGCAAAGGAAGAGGAAAGTCAATCAAATTTACTGATTCACCATTTTCACCCATTGAACCTCCAAGAACAGAAAAAGAAGAAAAAGAACAGTATAAGATTGCATTTAGAGAAAACTTACAGAAACACAGAGAAGATGAAGAGAAGCGTGAAAAAGTGAGAAGAGGTGAAGGGTCAGCTTCACATCGTGATGATGAACAAGAAGAGGAACAAGAGGAGTCTGAGACTACAAAGTCTGATGAACCAGATGAATCAGAGGGTGAATAATAAAAGTCTAAGGAAGAGGGTGATTCAGAAAAGTCTAAGGATGAATCAAGATCTGAGTCTGAAGAAACTGACAGCGATAATGATGAAGGAAAAGATGAAGAAGGAGATGAAGAATATGAAAGTGATGAAGAAGAAAACAAAGATGATGATGAAACAGGAAATGACAACACTATACCACCATCACCACCACCATCATCAGTAGGTCAATCCACCACTGAAGTCAATGAACTTAAAGAAAAATTTGCCAAACTTCAAGAATTGGTTTTAAGAACTCGACAAGAAGATGAAGAAGTGCACAAAGCATTGGATTTTAAGCTCACTGAAGTAAAGAAAGTGGCAGATAAGAACGAATTTCACATCAAGAATCTCAAAGACTTTAATCTGGAAAAGACAACAGGGGAATATCTTCAAACTCATGTTCTACAGGCAGTCAGTTCACAAGTGTCCCAAGAGGTCACTAAATATCTTCAAGAAAATCTTCCAGGAATCTTCGAGATGTATGTAGAAAGAAATCTGGAGAAAACAGTGGCAAAACTGATGCAAACAACACCAATAACAATTTGAACCGTGCCACCTAAGCCATCTACATCTGATCTCAAGGGAACCTTACTTGCAGATATCATTGATAAACCCGAAGAGGCAGAACTCAAACAAGTGTTGATCAATTCAATGAAGAAAGATGAGAAGAAGGCAGAAGGATGCAAGCAAGCTAAGCCGGTCAAGCGTCATCGAGAAGAGCCTGACAAAGATGATGGAAAGAAAAAGAGGAAACCCTCCAAATCTACTGGACCCTCAACCACAGTTCATTCTTCTGGCACCACAAAGCAATCAGATCAACCGATGTTTGTTCCTCTTGAAGGTGAGGCATTCGATGCAACTGAGTCATTTGAAGATGTGAGTTCTGATCATGAATTTCCCATTGCACCACCTAAAGTCCAAACTGTCACTACACCTCTCGCAAATGGAAAAGCCATACCTCTACCAGAATGGGTGAATCTAACTGCTCCAAGATTCGATTGGTTTGAGTCAATGGCAGACGCATATCCTGAAGATGAAAACGCTGCACCTGTTGAAGGATCAATTGTGGACTTCACTAAACGGTTGAAGCGGGTAATGAAAGTTCAAAAGTTAGGATTGCCTGACATCATCCGAGTTCGCAAAGGAGGCTTCACAGAATTCAAGACGGTCACAACTTCAAAAATGGAGTTTGAATACAATCTTGAACAAGTTGCAAGAGCACTGTCTGAGAACATAGACTGGGATCATGCACGTGCTACTCATCCAAAAGAACAACTCAATCTCCGTGATTACACCCATCCCTTACCACTCATCGGTCAACCTCATAACCCAAGGATACCAAAAGCATATTTCTTCAATAATGATTGGCGTATCTTGAGTATGGAAACACTGACCCTGAAAAGCGGTATGCTACGTCTCTTACCAAGTATCAAGCAGCTTCTTATACGTTAGAAGATTTTGAAGAACAAATTGGAGAGTTATTCATGCACAAAGTTCGAGAATACAACGAAGATGCTGCGCTTGGGATCTTCCATTGGCCGAATCTGCGAAGATTGTTCTACAAGTTTATGATTACCAGAAAATCAAAAACAGAGGTGTGGAACTAGAACAAGATTCTCTCAATCACCAGTGCAGAAACCGAATCTATGTTTGGGTATAACTTTCTGAAGAAGATTACTGTGAGAAGGTTAGACGATCAAGAATATACTTTCAGTGAAGCAGACTATCCCTATCTACACATCAAGGATATAGAAGATATGTATCTACTGAAAGTTCAAGGCAAACTAGAACATCTCCCTGGACGTCTTAAGTACGATATCATTAACTCGATTCTAATATACATCCGCAACATTTTCATTAGATCGCGAGTTGAAGATGTGCATCTTAAGGTAGAGAGCTACTAGACAAAGTTGAACCTCGTTAAGCCAAATCTCTCACCTCCGAGAATTTTAAACAGGCAGCCGTACACCTTCAGTGATAGACCGTTTGGGTTGGCATACACAAGGGATAAAGGCTCACCAAAGTTCATGGGTTATGAAGAAATCCATAAATTCAGTGATGAGACGTTGGTACGGGTTAAGTCAGAACATGAACAGATGTTGGAAAACCGTAGCAAGGGGTTGATAAAGGATGGTTGAGAGTTGTGAATTGGAGCAGGAAAGATGCAAAGGAAGCAGTAAAATTCATTCATCTGATTGACAACAGGCTCAAGTTTCGGACAACGATGAGACGACTGGAGAGTTACGTAGGAGGACGTGCCAGAATTCCTAATATCCTAACTTTTCATCAACCTGAGCAGTGATCATTGGTATAATCTATTTTCATTTTTCATATTTCATCATATTTTTCATCATTTTCATTCACAATGGCTTGTGCACACATAACAGTGCACAACCCGTACCTGTAAAGAAAGGACCCTGAGGTACGCTTCAGTGCCTCAATCCTGATCAAAGGAGCGAAAGCTTCTTTCTTATGAGTAGAATTAAACCGGAATTTTTTCTAAGTTTTTCAAAATTCAGCTCATAAGGACAAGTATTCCCTCGTCAAGGGGGAGTATTTGAAAAATAATCTTTGTTCCAAAACATAAGTTCTTGAAATTCTTCCCATAAAAACTCAAAAGGCATATTTTTATCAAACGTTTACAAAAAATTCATAAGTATGCTATTTTTGAGGGGGATAATAAAGATATGATCAAAATATGGTAACAAATAAAGCTGAAATCTCATGTGAGCTAGGCTCAAAATTGACCCTCGAATTGACGATTACAAAAGTCAGTAGTCGAAAAGACATGTCCTGGACGGGTAATAATTTCAAGCCAGTTTATCTGGTGATTTAAGCGTGTCTCGCAAAGGATATGTCTGAGTAGAATGTACCGATTTCGAGTGATTTTCCTTGAATGTGATCTGGACGGGTAATAATTTCAAGCTAGTTCTACTAGTGATGTAAACGTGTCTCGCGACGATCATGTTCATTGAAAATCAATCAATTCAAAAAGTGCCAACTCTACCCGACATGTGCAAATTTACCTTAACCACTTATGAGCACATGTTAAGGGGGAGTATTTCTGAAAATCACAAAACTCTCAAAGTGTTAACAAAATATGTTTTCATAATCATAAACACTTTGAGAGATTTTCAAGAAGTTTGGTTTATGGCAAACAATAGGATAGTCATGGAGTTATAAGGTGACTAAGGTTAGGTATAACCGTCCTATGATCCGCCAGAGCCGGAGGGATCTACCCAAGGACAATACCAATAGTTTAGAACTAGGAAGTCCTAGGTAAAAGACGCCATGGACCCAGTGACGCACTGCACTAACCTTCTAGCCACTCAGGTGTCTCTCAAAAGACACTTGTTTCATTTCACACGGAGAACCCTTCATCATCTATCGACCTCTCACTATGAGATGTGTTGATATTGAAAAGGAGTCACTCTGCTCCATGCCTTCGACGACCAAACAAATGTGCACTTAATCGAGTCTAGAGCCATGAGATACATCAAAGATCTCTTAGGTACACTTAGTATACACTGGATGTTCAACAAAAAGAACACCAGTTGTAAATCATAAGAGTGTCCTTCGCAGATCTTAGCAATCTGCCAAGAACATTCATGAGAGAAACCACTAATGTGATTCTCAGTGATTAAATGGAAATCCTGCCAGGGTCAACATCAAACAGCCCTGACAGCAGGTCACTTCGGTAATCCCTTGTGGATTATGCTTAGTGAAAGCTCCAAAAAGGTCTACAGTCGTGGGGTGATCTCCAGCGACTCACTGAATCGTGGGTGCACTTCGGTGTGTCCGTGTAAGCCCTTTCGGGGGTATCCGGTTCAGAATGGCCTGGGCATGGATTAGAGAAAGTCTTCACACTATGCTGTTGGCGATCTCAAAGTCTAAGCCTGTAAGTGCCGGATGATTTATTGCTAACTGTTTACATGCAGGGAATTATGAATACCCGGAGTTCCACCATCTTTCCATCATGCTCATATCCTGAAGCAAAGTTCTCACAAAGACTAAGGAATAGCAAAAGTTTAAAGAAATTAAAGAAAAGTCTAAGATCAAGTACTTTAATCTTTCACAAGTCAAAGATCAAGCTTATGACGAGAGAACTACGTGATATATGAAGAACAAATGTCAAAGAATATATGAGCATGGTGGAAAAGACGTAAAGACACCAGAATTGAAGACCATTGGAGGACGGTAGATCATTACAATACCATATCATATCACGTCAAGAACAAAGGAACAAAGATGCAAGAGACGTCTGAAGCCATGAAGCAAAGACGATGTCAAGCAACCGTGATGACTAATACTTAGGGGGAGATTGTTGGGAACACGTTTTGTATTATCAAGTATTGATCATTATGTAATAGGTTGCTTAGGCCTTTAGGTTTGTTTTATGGCCCAACCTGTGTAGAAGGCCCATGGGCTGTGTCTTGTTATTTATGTTTAATTATGATTATTAGGGCTAAAAGCCCAAGACCTTGTAAAAACTATAAATACCCTCTCCCATTCAAGGGAGAGGGTTGGTTGGTTGAATGAGCTAAACATTTCCTTATTATTGTTAATCACCTTCCACACTCTTTCTCTCTCTAACTTTCTCTCTCTAGATCTAGGATTAGTTTAGTTAGCTTGTGTGATCAATTAGTAGATTCATCAGTGATAGAGTAAATGTCAAGCATGCAAGATAGTTAAGAGTATTAAGTACTAATATAATCTACCATAGATAACTTCTAATATAAGATAGAAGTACTAATCCCTCCATAACTACTCATGATGTGGCTTCTCAAAAATGACTTGAACTTGCTCCCATTTTCATTACACTCTTGACTTGAGCTTGAACATCTTCCTCATTATTTGGATCATCAAAAGGTGCATGGTTGGTGGGAGATTCGGAAATGAGAATGGATGAGATATATGACTCATTAAGGGGTTTCATGACGGGATCGAAGAGTGAGTATTGAGGACCACGAAGGTATGGATGTAAGTTCATGAAGTGGTAATAAAGATGAGTCAGAAACATCCCATAGGGTATCAATTTATTTTTGTTACCCTTGAGATGTATAATTCGCTTAGCAAAGAAGTATGTGAGATTGTACAGTTGTTGAGTATGAAGACAGTAAATCATATGAGCACAACATGCCAAAATTTGCTCATGATTTCCTTTTAGACTGAGAACATTTTCTCGCAGGATGACAGCCCATGAGATTAGTTCATAATGAACCACTTCCAAATGAATTTTCGTTGGATCCGGGTAAGGAGAGTACTTATTAGTACGAACAAGCAAAGCGGCGGCCGGCCGCGTTGCGGCCTCGCGGGATTTTTTTACGCTGTATTTGTTTCTATGGCTCGGATGTATGCATATATTGAAACATATTAATTGGTATAACTAACAACAGAAAATGGTATGCAATTCTTACAAAAGCTAGTCTATATATAAAAGACATTGTATATGTTTATTGGCTATACGTACATAAGTAGGTTTGGTAATATACTTTTTTCAGATGGACTCTCCATTCGAATATTGACTATTGCTAGTCGAAAAATCAAGGGTGTATTACTGTTTGTAAGGGTGAACAACAATAGTCAATATTCAAATGGAGAATCCATCTGAAAAAAAGTATATCACCAAACCTACTTTCGTTATAGTCAATATTCGAATGGAGAAAAAAATGTGTGCTGGTCCAGCCCATAATCAAGCAAGTTTACACGCCTTTGCATGTTTATACGCCTTCGTATCCCCTATTTCAATTAATGCAGGCTTTCCTTTACTGTAAGCTTGCTGGCTAGCTCTATTGGCTTGGTGTTGGGTTAGTCCTTCGCACGTAGTTTCCGTCCTCTCCTTCTCTTTCTGGGCTCGGTTTTCTCACATCTAGTTTTTCGTCTACTTCTTTCATTTCCAAGTTAAATGCAAGGCTGCATGTGATGGTTCATTCTTTGCTATATAGCAGTTATGTCTTCGAATCAGATGTTGCCTCGCTGTTGTACCTGATGACTGGAAGAAGCAAGCCGAAATGAAGATTTGCCAAAGAATTTTCAAGATTTTCATGTGTGATCTTTATTGCATCAGTAAGTATGTCTAAAAGATTGTTTCGTCTTCAGGATGATGAATGCAATGGGTTGTATCTGAACCATTCAGTTAGCGTCGTAATACAGATGGCTGTGACGACAAAAGAACAACATTAACTGAATGGTTCAGGTATAACACGCTGCATTTTCTGAAGGTGCACTGCAGGTATCTGAACGGGTGGATCTATGCTATGTATAGTGAAACCAAGAATCCTCCAGTATGGTTTATGCAGGCCAATATATCTAGCATCCTGGAAGTTATGTATCTTACCTCTTTTGCAATATGGTTTCGGCAACTTGTGCAATTCTACTCCAAAGACACCGACTGGTGCGCATGTAGATTGGTTTGGTGATTCGTATTTGCGGGCCTGCCAAAACAGGAAGAACATGATTAAATAGAAATTGTAGGGTTAATGTTAAAAAAAATGTTGCAAATAAAATAATCGATACCTGTTACATCGGTTTTGACTCTTCGGTGGCTTTTCAATTGCAGTTCTTTCTGCTCTTTCTTTTAAGCAGAACGATAAACACCATTTCATAACCGTGGGTTATTTGCTTCTGCACAAAAAAACTCGTGAAATCAGAATAAGATCACATGTTATTATTGTAGGTTGCATAAATGCGTCCAAATTTCTTTAGGTTAACTTTAAATACCAATATGAAAGTCGTAAATGTTGGTATTATGTTTTTTGAGCTTTATATATTATCATAAAAAAATGAGTTATTACCGAAAGCTGTAAGCAGGAGATTTTTTTGTTTTTATATTCATATGTAATTTTGTATGGCATATGGCGTACAATGTTTTCAAGTTGGGAGTTGTTACCTTTCTTTCTAGTTAATTTTGTTAAAAGGAATTGGAGAAGAAAGGTAAGACCAACAAGTTACATTGAACGTCGTATGCTCCTTTGAGAAAAAGTCATGGTCAACAATATGATTGGATTCTGGGAGATCGGTGGGAAACAAAATAGGATAGTGCAAAGAAGTAATGTGTACCAAATTACATGTCATACCATCCTATTTTGTTTCGTACCAACCTCCCAGAATTGCACCCTACTGTTGATCAAGGCCTCCTATGGAATTAGAGTTACGAAACTGATCAACAAAACGACTGAGTTCTGCAAGATTAGTGGGTAATGGAATAGGATAGTGCGAAGAAGTAATCTGCACTGAATTACTTGTGACACTATCTTATTCCGTTTTGCATCAATTCTTCAGAATTTTGTCCTATTATTGATCAAGGTTTCTTGTGGAAAATTTGTTGTATGTGAACCCTATTGAATGGTTCAGATACAACAGGTAATGTTGTTTTGTTTCTGAACCGTTCAGTTAGCAGGTGTTCTGTAAATTGTATCCTATTGTTATTTAACACAACGTGTTGTATCTGAACCATTCAGTTAATGTCGTACCTGCATTTTCTGAAGGTACATTCCAAGCATCTGAACAGGTGGATCTCTGCTATGTATAGTGAAACCAAGAATCTTCGTGCATGGTTTATGCGGGCGGATATATCTAATATCCTGGAAGTTATGTATCTGACCTCTTTTGCAATATCCCTTCAGCAATTTGTACAATTCCAATCCAAACAGACTGGCTGGTGCATATGTAGATCGGTTTAGTGATTCGTATTTGCAGGGCTGTCAAAACAGGCAGAACATGATTAAATAGAGATTGCAGGGCTAATGTTAAAAAAATGGTGCAAAGACAATTATCGATACCTGCTTTATCAGTCTTTACTCTGTGGTGGCTTTTCAATTCTAGTGGTTTCTTCTCTTTCTTTTAAGTTCTCGGACATCTTGTATGAACGATGTCGCCATAATAACAATTTCTGTAATAAATTGGTAAAAGTATAAGCAAACAACGAATTGCCTATAAACGGTAACAAAATTTATGCCTTTAATAATGGCGAAGATTACCTGGTATTCGTAACCGCACTTCTATATAAAAGTCGTGGTTAACAATATGATTGAATCCTGGAAGATCAGTGGCAAATGAAATAGGATAGTGCGAAGAAGTCATTTGCACCAAATTAATTGTCATACGATCCTCTTCCATTTGGCACTAATCTTTTAGAATTGTATCCTACTGCTGATCAAGGCTTGTTGACGAATTGGAGTTACGAATATACGGAAAAAAGAACATAGTGTCAGAAACCAATAGTTTTGTTGTGTATGATCGATGTTAAATACATTTGTGTTTTAGTATTGGCAAATAAATGAAAGCAGTTTTTTTGATGTGTGCCTGTGTATTAAAGAGCAAGTTTAAAATATTGTCAAAGCATGAATGTTGAATGCACATACCATGTGAATAGAGTAATAGTTCATGTCGGCATCCGCAGGTCCATCACTAATATTTTATCTATTTTTGATATAGGCTGTTGGGCATATAAAATCTGTTAGCAGGGAAAAAATAAAAGAATATAAATGTTGAAGCATCGTATAAAAAAATTGGAACAATACTTATCTTTTCTTCGCTCTAGTTATGTGGCAACACGGCAAATGAACTGGCAGGCAGCGGAATGTATTGAAGCTGGTCAGCGTGAAAATTTGAAGGGTACAAAATATTGACAAAGTATCAATGATGGATGCACACACCATGCGAAATTAGTAGTAGCTGTGCTCGGTGTCAGTACATCCATCATTGATATTCTGTCTATTTTTGATATTTAACTTGTCTCCATAGTATGCAGTCAAAATTTAAATAGAAATGTATTTTGAATATGTCGTGCAACACCATAGCCAACTTATTAAAGATGTTGTTGATCAGCGCTTCTTGTGGAAGTGGAATCGCGACAAATCAATGCCTCTTGGCACCTACTTTGTTGACGAAACCAACTGATTTTGAGTAGGCACAGGTTTCCTGCATTGCAAAGCTGCTTTTTGTTATTTAAGGTGAATAATTTAGAGCTCTTTTGCAAAAATAATAGTGTGTAATTAACCATGCAAAAGGAAAGTTGGATTAACAATTACACAATAATGGCACATTTAACAGTACCTTAATTGGGCAGTATCAATGTTCTGAAATAAAGAGGATTCTCCGAATACCTGAAACAGAGATGATCATACAAAATTTTCATCATTCAAAGATGGCAGAGGAGATAACAAAAAGCCTAAGGCGCGTGAAAAAAGTAAAAAATTTGGATCCTAAGAGTCGCTGAAGATTAGCTGCAATTTTTTATTCGCCAATATTAAAAGTTTATGTTCTGTACCTGTAAGAGCTAATTTGTTTTTGCATATTCGCAATTGCAGTTATATAAAAGGTACTGATCAACAGTATAGTTCAATTATGGAGGAAAGATGGGAAACGGAAGAAGACACTGCGAGGAAGTAATTTGCTTCAAATCACTTGCCACAAGATTCTCTTCGGTTTCTCATCTTTCTTTAGTAATTCCATCCTATTGCTGATTAGGGTCTTTTATGGAAGTGCAGTTATGAATATGAAAAAAAAAACTTAACTATAACAGGCGCAAAACATTAACTGTTAGTATCGGCAAATAGAAAAACACCAGGTAGTCTTTATTGCTCTTATGGTAAAAAATCGTTTTTTTAACGAAGGCCTTAGGATTTTTGTCATCTCCTGTACCATCTTTGAATGATGAAAATATATAAAATAAGGTGTTTTCATATCTCGTTACCAGGATTTGAAGTTGAATGGAATAATTGAATGCATGGTGGAAACTCTGACCTCCTGCTCAAATCCCTTTTGTTATTTAAACGGTCTTTAAACAATGGTCTGCACCAGACGTATTGATAGGCCGTTTAAATACCAAAAGGAATTCGAGGGGAAGGTCAGACCAACCACCTTGGTTGTAATCATGTGATCGTTGTTCGTACCACGATACACTTTCGTACTTTGAGGTTCCACTCGAAATCCCATTCCCATGTCAATGAAATATGTGTAAAGGTTTGTGCCAAACCCATTGCAATCACAGTTACATAGGAATGGGTTTTCGAGGGGAAGCTCAAAGTGCCAAGGTGTGCTGAAGAAAAATATGCCGATTCTAGAAAAGTATGTAAGATTAGGATGCGTGTTAAATGGGATAATGAAGGAGTGTGGCTTGTCATGAACAACACGCACTATATCATTATCACAATCAACACGCCTCAATTATTAGAGCCCATCTATCAAACGATGTAAATGGGTTCCATTGCTTGATAGATAAATAGTTTTAGGGAACTCGGCCAATTTAACCAATGGAACCCAGCTACATTGTTAGATAGATGTGCCCTAATAATTGAAGTTTTCAAGGTGAAGTCGAATGTAGCAAGCTGTGTATGCGCACATTATTTTGTAGATGGATGGTTTTAAGTCATAAAAAAGAATGGAATTTAGAAAGCAACATAGTTAACCCTTCTAAGGTCCCCTACAGTCCCTTTTGATGTTTCAACTCCCTTTGTGCAAAGGCCTGCACCAGGCGATTTGCTAGATTGTTAAAATAGCAAAAGGAACTGTATGGGAATTTAGAATAAGTAACTATGTTGAAATTGCAGACTCATTTATTAAATTAAACCATTCATCCACAAAGTAATGTGGTCATCTGATACATAAGTTGCTATTCTCAGCTTCTCTTTGAAACACTTTTATAGAATCGACAATTATAATCTTTCACTAAGTTTTACAAAGTCAGTTCTTTATATGATAGACGTTTTCCATGGCAATAAAAGACTATAAATTGAATCACCTAAACACATATTAATATTTAAGTTTATGGTTACACAATCGCTAATTTTCAAATTTAAATTCATTAAAATTAACTTTTATACCTTTGAAAAGCAGACATACGAAGTATATATATCGAATCTGTTGACTTGACGATCGCAAAAGAAGCCCAAAGAAGCATCAAATATTTTCGATGAGATCCATGTACCTATTCAAAAATACTGACAAAGTATCAACGATGGATGCACAGACCATACCAATACAATAATAGCTCAGCTTGGTCACGGTACATCCATCACTGATATTTTGTTTATTTTTGATGTTTAGTTTGCCTCAATAATATAATAGTTTGGCTCGGTTTCCTTACATCCATTGCTGAAATTCCGTCAATTTTTGATATTTGCTTTGTTTTCTTGGAATGTAATTATCCTGTTGAATATACAAAACTTGTTAGCAGGGGAAAAAAATAAAAATATATATAAGTGGATTCATATAGTATAATCGATTAAGTATGCAAAAAGGGCGTCATTAAACATTTTATAAAACTGCCTTGAGTCGGTTAAAAAATCGGCAACTTCTTATCTATACTAAATATAAAGCATGAATGACTCTCTCTCCTCTTGGTCTTAAAATTAAGACTTACAAGCTATAATGCTTATTGTACAATACACAAAGCACTATTAATGATCTTTCTCATCAATCTTAATTTTAAGACTTACAAGTCTTAAAGCTTAATGTACAAAATACAAAGCATTATTAATTTGGTCAAGATATTTAATGTAGTCAATTAATTAATTGGTCAATAAATACAATTAATTTAGTTATTAAAACACCCCTTACATTAGAAATACAAATTATCAAGCATATTGTACAACCAACTTAAACACAATTCCTACATTAAATGTTACTAATACAAATAATAAAGCACATTATACAAATATTCAAGCACGAACGGGCAACGGGCACAGGCCAAACGGGCTAGAACCCGAACGGACACGGGTCAAACGGGCACGGGCTAAACGGGCACGGGCCAAACGGGCTAGAACCCGAACGGACACGGGCCAAACGGGCACGGGCTAAATGGGCACTGGCCAAACGGGCTCATGTTATACGAATAACTTTAAAAAAGACCCAAAAAGACGACATAAATTCCTTAGTTAAGGAGTTGAAATGCGTCACATGAAATTCTTGATATCCGTAAATTTATTATTAAAAAGAACATAATAAACTAAAATACATGATTCACCGGAAAATATTATTTCAGGGTACCCGCCGCCGCAACGCGCGGGTACCCTGCTAGTAAACTTTAAGCATATGATTGATGGCAAAGACCATTGTGTTTTATGCATCTTGGCAAGTTCAGGCGCACAAAAGCTTCTGATCAGTCGTCGTACGTATCTAACCATGACAGCAAACACAGATGATGTACATCGGTTGTCAATATTAGGAAATGAATAGCATTTAGTTTTCTTTCTTTGGCGACACTAAAAGCTGATGTTTTGTGCCCGTGAGAGTTAATTTTTTCCCGCACATTCGCAACAGCAGTTCCATAAAAGGTCCTGATCAACAATATGGTACAATTATGAAAGAAAGATAGGAAACGGAAGAGGACGTTGCGAAGAAGTAATTTGCACCAAATCACTTGTCACAGCATTCTCTTATGTTTCGCATCTTTCTTTAAGAATTGTATCCTATTGTTGATCAGGGGCTTTCGTGGAACTGCAGTTATGAATATGCGAGAAAAAAAATAACCATCACAGGCACATAACATCAACTGTCAGTATCGAAAAATAAAAAAATACCAGATGGTTTTCATTTGCTAATATTGGCACACGATGTAGAACATCTGTATTTGCTCTTATGATCAAATGCACTGGACCGACTATAAAATGCCTTTGTACCACTGAACCTGCCAAGATGCATAAAAGATGGTCGTCTAGCAAAAACCACCTAGACTTCAAAATAGGTGAGTAAGAATAACCAAGCTGAAACACCAAGTTATTAGTTGGATCATGAATACAGCGGGGTGTAGAAACAAATGGATTAAATGAATCGCAGTGAACTGTGATTGGATGCTGATCGTACATCGCTACCGTTGACCAGTTTTGAGATATGAAATTTCAGAAGCAATTGTTATGCTAACATAGCTGGAAGTTCTTACCTCCTCTCCAGCTCCTTTTGTTACTTCAGTAAAACTTTACACAATGGCCTGGACCAGACACATTGGTAGCCGACTGAAGTAACAAAAGGAGCTGCAGAAGAAAGGTAAGAGCAGGCAGGTACATTGGGCATCACAGGTATAAAGCAGCATAGTTAACCCTTCTGAGGTCACTTACAGTTCCCTTTGGCGTTTCAACTCCCTTTATGCAAAGGCCTGCACCAAGCGATCTGCTAGATTGTTGAAAAACCAAAAGGAACTATATGGGACCTCAGAATGGGTAACTATGATGAACATCGCATGGCAATATTTGCAAATGAAGAACGTGATAGGCTTTAAAGCAGAAAGAACCTGGCTGAAAAACAGGTATGTTTCCTTTGAAATTTTAAATCTAAAGGAAGAAAAAAAAAACGGTTGTTGGCTGGAAACTTTGCACTTTAAAGTGTACCACGTTCTTTATTCGCCAATATTGGCAAACGATGTTAGATCTCACATTTGTGTTTTCCATCGTTTATAAACAGCTGAAGCAACATACCTTAAGCATGCAATATTTCCATTAGTTATAGGCACAACTTTTGTTTTAACCAACAAATGTGACTGTCGCCCGACCGCTGCCCACTTTTGAAATATTCAAATCCAAAAGCAATCGGTATGTTGCCAATAACAACAGGCACACCAATTGTAATTAAACCGAGTTTTAAAGGTATGGGTTAAACAGGTATGTACGTAGCAGTTTTTAGGCTCAGATTTTTAAACCAAAAGCGGTGCAAACAGTTGTAGGCTCCACCATGGCTGCAAAGAAACACGGTTGCATAATACTGCCATTCGGTCTTTGGCCTATCAAGTTATGGAGACAATATTTGACAACCCACTTCATTTGTGTCTGAAATTAAGTACTAATCATCATAGCCCTGCTATATGTGAAGCAAACAAAAGTGTTTTGAGATACCCAATTTAACAAAGGACAAAGAGGTTAAATGCATTTCAAAGTCAGAGATATGGGTCAGTGAACATAAACAGGTCGACGGATTTTGGCCTGGAGCAAGGCATTTTTTTACAGATTCAAGAAGTATATATGTAGCAGTTCTTAGGCTCAGATTTCTAAACCAAATACGGTGCAAAAGGTTTTTGACTCCACCATGGCTGCAAAGAAACGTGGTTGCATAGTAATGCCATCCGGTACTTGCCCTGCCAAGTTATGGAGACAATATTCGACACCTCACTTCATTTGTATCAGAAAACAGGTGGTAATCATCATAGCCCTACTATACATGAAGCAACAAAGAATGTTTCAGACGAAGTAGTGGATGCAAAGAAGCACGGGTACATAATAATGGTAGCCGATGCTTGGCCAGCCAACATACATGTCCGACGTTAGTACGCACCCACAAGAAATAAGTCTACTAAGAATAATAAAAAGAGGATATGGCCACCATGGCTGCAAATCTAGTGACTTGCCCCGCCAAGATATGGACCAATTAAACTTGAATCCTTTTATTATGCAGACTCATGGAGTGCAATAAGGTCTATATACTATCTTATAAAGCGTCGGCCGCGACGTCGATTCACAATGCGTTTTGCCACCCAAAAAAAAAATAAAATAAAAAAATGGGTCTGTATCAGCGCATAATCCACCAGCCTGTTTGGCTAAGTCGGCCCATTTTTTTGTCGTTATACAAAGTCGTGCTATGTCGTATTGCTTAGATAGTACTTTCCTACCTAACTATTCCATCGTATGGTGGAGAATGTATTTCAAGTACAACAAAACTATAAAGCGACGGGCACGACGTCGTTTTACGTCGTTTTGACTGTTGCACTGCCACAATTTGCCCATTTTGTGAAATGAACAGTCATGGGCCTGCCTCAGCCCAAAATACACCGGTCTGTTAGGCTACTTTGGCCCATTTTCACCGGCTTAATACATAGGCGTGCTACGTCGTATTGCTTACATTGTACTCTCCCACCCAACTATATCATCCTATAGTTGAGATCGTGTTTCAAGTACAACAAAACATACACGTGCACTTTCCCTGCCATTAGAAGCTTCTGCATATCAGAGCTTTAGATACATTGCCATATCAGACACTGATATACATTCTACCCAGTCTATATGTGTCAGAAAAGGTTCTAGACTCCACAATGGCTGCAAAGCGACGCGGTTGTATGCTAATGCCATCCGGTGCTTGCCCTGGCAAGTTATGGAGACAATATTTGACAACCCAGTTCATTTGTGTCAAAAATTAGGCACCAATTATCATAGGCAACTATGATGAACATCGTACGCCAATATTCACAAGCATGCAATATCTCCATTAGTTATAATCACAACTTTCTTTGTAACCAATGAATGTAACCAACA
The DNA here is from genome assembly GCA_021014915.2 of Artemisia tridentata subsp. tridentata. Classification (NCBI taxonomy): domain Eukaryota; kingdom Viridiplantae; phylum Streptophyta; class Magnoliopsida; order Asterales; family Asteraceae; genus Artemisia; species Artemisia tridentata. The sequence goes on from CP139504.1 coordinate 239,285,304, forward strand.
TGACTTATAATAGTGTGACATAGCATAACATAAGTATATCTTATAGAGCGACGACTCCGACGACGTTTTGTCACATCGTCAGTCACAACAATTATAAGTAAATCGATTTTTAAAGGTATGGGTTCAACAGGTATATGTGCAACAGTTTTTAGGCTCAGATTTTTAAATCAAAAGCTGGGCAAACAGTTACAGGGTCCATCATGGCAGCAAAGAAACACGGTTGCATAATACTGCAATCCGGTTCTTACCCTGCCAAGTTATAGAGATAATATTTAACAACCCACTTCATTTGTGTCAGAAATTAGGTATCATCATAGCCCTGCTGTATGTGAAGCAAACAAAAGTGTTTTTACATACCCAGTTTAAGAATGCACAAACGGGTTAAATGCATCCAAGAGTTAGAAAATATGGGCCAACTTAGCCAAACAAGCCGGCTGAGTTTGGGCTGATGCGTGCCCATTGCCGGTTTGTGCGGCAAATCACCAACTGTTCCAGTGCAACAGTGAAAAACGACGGAAAACGACGTCGTAGCCATCACTCTATATATATATAATTGTTATGCTGCCAACAACAGCAGACATAACAGTTATAAATAAATCGAGCTTTAAACATACAGACACAACAACTATATATGTAGCAGTTCTTAGGCTCAGATTTCTAAACCAAATACGGTGCAAAAGATTTTTGACTCCACCATGGCTGCAAAGAAACGCGGTTGCATAGTAATGCCATCCGGTACTTGCCCTGCCAAGTTATGGAGACAATATTTGACACCCCGTTTCATTTGTATCAGAAAACAGGTGGTAATCATCATAGCCCCAGCATACGTGGAGCAACAAAGGATGCACCCACAACAAATAAGCCTACTAAGAATAGTAAAAAGAAGATATGACCAGCATGGCTGCAAATCTAGTGACTTGCCCCGCCAAGATATGGAGCAACTAAACTTTAATCCTCTTATCTTGTAGACTGGCAAAGTGCAATAAGGTCTATACACCTTTGTAAAAACAATCGTTGATGTTATACCATCAAACCCATTGACAACGCAATGAGAAGGTTTGTCGAAAGCTGTTGTTCCAGCATAAGATAAACCTACAAAAGAAACATGATAAACAGTTAACAACTTTTACAAACCACATAGAATAAACACATGACAATTCGGTGATCAGGTAACAAAATAACGTAACCCAATGGCGCCCCCATCAAATAATTATAAAACAATAGTTATCATATCTGATTGCCAAAAGCAAAAATACTTTTGACATAAAGCATTCCATTTGTTTGAAGAAAAAAAATATCAATTATAAAAAGCTAAAAATAAAGGCAATGAAACACAATCAACCAACTGATCTAGTGGAATGATAAATAAAGTGCAAAAATTATAAGTATATATACCATAGAGCAATAACTGTGAAGTCAAATAATAACAACAACAAAACCCTAAGTATAAAGTCCAAAAATGATCAATCAAGCGAAAACACACAGGCCTAAACAGCAGTAGCAAAATCCAAAATTTCAAAGCATAAAATCAGCAAAACCGACAGTTAAGTGCAACAAAATCCCAAACTTCAAACCATAAAATTAGCAACCCCAACAATTAAGTGCATCAAAATAAACCGCGAACAAAGTAACAACAACAACAAAACCCTAGATCTAAAGTCTATAAATCAACAACAAAACCCTAAATCTAAAGTCAAAAAATTACCAATTAAGAGAAGTATACAACCGTAAATCAACCAATAGCAGCAACTACAGGAACAAAACCCTAAATCTAAAACTAAAGAATCATGAATAGCGAAAAACTTAGCTGAAAAAAAAATATATAATGAAAAAAATCAAACCTACAATATAGAAGTGCGATGTGTATAAGATAAGCTTATAAATTGCGAAATCTAGATAAGATAAAATCCAAAGATGTGGGTGTAATGAAAGCGACACTGTACCTATAACAAATGCCTTAATAACAACCACAAAAGAACCCTCAGAGAGTAGAGAATACACAATCTCCACCATACGATGGTATAGTTAGGTGGGAAAGTACTATGCAAGCAATACGACATAGCACCACTTTGTATAAAGACACAAATACGGACCGACCTACGAAAAAATGGCAGGGAAAGTGCACGTGTATGTTTTGCTACACTTCGAATACAATGTCCACCGTACGATGGTGTAGTTAGGTGAGAAAGTACTATCTTCACAAATACGGGCCAACGTACCCAAACAGGCCGGCTGATTGTGGGCTGATGCAGGCCCAATGACGTTTTGTGCGCCAAATCGGCAACTATTCCATTGTAACAGTGCAAAACGACGTCGTGACCGTTGCTCTATAAGATATATATAATGAGTTTGGTAAGTTCAGTTGGAGAGGGTATGTAGGAACAATATGGACTATCCTCTTCTCGATAGTTGAAGAGAGACTCAAGACACCAATCTTCAGTATAGGCACATTACCCATGATTGGGGATTCGGAGAATTTGAGCAAATTGCTCAAGAGTTAAGACAAATTTGAAATTACGGATCCAAAACCAAAGTGACAAAGATTGATTCTCGTTATGTACAAGTTCAACTTGTCACAAATCACAATTTCAGGTCATTTTTCAAACCTCGACAATTTACTATTCATGGGATTACTATTCATTATTTACTATTCACTGATCACTATTCATTATTTCACTATTTATCATTTTCAGAGTCAGTTTGAGAATTTGAGAAGTCGTCAAAAATTTTACTATTCACGAAACACTATTCATTCCCGGAGGGAAACTTCCATTCATGATCATCAATCATCATTTCGTAAACTAGATTTACGGGTATTCAAATGCACTTAACCAGTATGGTTTAGCTGCGTATTCATGCATCATCAGTAAGGACACGTCGTATAAACTAGAGTAGTCTACATATCATCAGTAACATCATTATCATATTAAGTCATGCACGGGTTTGTGTGATTTTCATTAACGTATGGTTAATTATTTAATTAACGTTACCACTCAGTCATTACTACTAACATTATACCCGACACTCCCGACTATGATCCTAATATATTTTCATACTAATTATAATAATATAAAGATTATATTATTACTTTACCCGGTGTTTTTAAACCAATTGCTATATTTTCCATTAGGAGCTTATAACTCTATCGGTTTGCGATATTTCAACCCGATAATTATTCTAACACTCGATTCTTGCAAGGAATATGATTTTTCAATTTTTACAACTTCGTCGTTTTTTATTTTAACTCGTCACGATTTATTTCTAGTTAAACCGGTACCCGATAACACCTAATGTATCCACTAAAACACTAATACTTATCTTAATGGGACAAGATCTTTAATTAGCTATCAAATCCATCCTCTTTTGCTTACATGTGCCACCCCCTAAACCCTTCCCCATTGCCTAATACACCAAAATTTATTAATGCTCCTAGTTTACATAAACTTGATTTAATTTCACTAACACTACATTTCTCATAATCATCTAGCTAAAATTCATGAAACACTCTCTTCTTCCTCTCCTTCTTTGGTCGGCCAACAAGAACAACAAGAGAAGATCCATCAAATTTTTCAAGCTAAAGTGATAAACAAGTCCCCATTACCTTCCTAGTTAGGAGTTTGAAATAAAAATCCCTAGGTTCTTATACATTTTTCTCCAAAACTCTTCTATAATTCAAGTAAGCTTCAAGAACATTTTTGATCATTTCATACTTTCATTTTATCTATATATTGTTGTATTTTCAAGTTTTATTGGTAGCTAGTCATGCAAAATATATGTTATATATACCACTTTACTCATTTTCTTTATAAACACTAGATCTATACATTTTATTAACATCCTCATGAAACCCACCATGGTTGGTGATGTTTAGGACCCCATGACACCTTGAGAAGGTGTATTGTAGGATTAGAGTACTTGTGGTGTTGATTGGAAGTGGTATAAACAAGACTTGAACTAGAAAAATGTGTTTTTAACAAGTATATAAAGCTACTGTCCTAAAACGTAAAAACTGGAAAAATAAGTAACTCTTGGACTATTTTGGCCTTCATATTTAGAAAATACATTCAAAAATGAAACCGTGGCCGCTTGAATGAGTAAAAACCGACATACGACGTGAAAGTTATGATTTTTCAAAGTTGGACAACGAAAACTAAATTTCTGAAAATAGCGTGCTGTTTGCCGAATTTCAACAGACAAAACGAGGCGTTAGACGTGATCTAGATGACCCGACCTACTGAAATTATGTTAGTTCATGTTAATACGAAGCCGTGGATATAAAGAACATGGAAAACGAGCTCATAACGACAAAGATATACGCGTTTAAAGTCCGACGATTTCACTAAAATTCCATCAGCTTTTAACATAAATGTTTCTAAGTATAGAAAAACAGTTTTTGCAATACACTATATTGAGAGCCGTATTTCTCATTGATCGAGATCCGTATGGTCAAAAGTTAAACAATATGACTTCAAGACATCGTTACAAAGTTTTCAAAAACACCGAGCTTGTTCACTAACACTTAACGAGCACCCTTTTATGGCTAGTTTTGCGAGGCCATTTGGTCACATTTTCAAGTTATGAAAAATATTAAACTACGACAAAAACATTATATTTACCGATGGAACACCAAACGAGGATCGTGGAGTACCATTTCAATATATTTACACGAAAAGTAGTTTATAACTTAACGACACATCAAAAATGTATTTTTCGTCGATAAACATTATTTTCAAAATTAACGAGTGGTATCGATAACATACGTATTTGCATGTGTAGCATCATTTCATTGCTCACATTAGATCCTATCATTCATATTAGGTTGCGGTTAGAGATCGTGCCTCATTTCAGTATATCCATTTTGTCAACGTAGCTATTGCATCAGGTGAGTTCATGGCCCCTACTTTTACTTGTTTTGTAACTGTTTTGGGGGAGAATACATGCTCGTTTTTCATTAAACTCTATGCTCGTTTTACATTTAAACTCCATGCTTGTTTTGCTTGAGACGTGAGTTGTCTTTCAAACATTATTGATTGGCTAAAATACTTGAGTCGTTGCTCGAAAGTATTTTGTGTTTACATTTTCACCCTTGATCATTTTCTTATGGACACTAGTACATTAAGCTATTTCATATTGCCTATGTTATAACCCATTAAGCGCGAACATTGTGATTAGAAACTTTTCTTGTCCGGGTGGTATCCCCACTGGCTGATACGTCAACGTAGTACTGTGGTTTCCCCACTTGACTGATATGCCAAACGTGTTATGGTTTCCCCACTGGCTGATATGCCAAACGTATTGTGGTTTCCCCACTGGCTGATATGTCAAACGTATTATGGTTTCCCCACTGGCTGATATGTCAAACGTATTGTGGTTTCCCCGCCGGCTGATATGTTGAACGTAGTATTGTGGTTTCCCCACTGGCTGATATGCCAACGTATTGTGGTTTCCCCCCCTGACTGATATGTCAAACGGACTGTAGCTTCCCCACTTGACTGTTATGTCAAAAGTATGCCCAATCTACAATCATAAGGCTTCAGTGTCATGAAATTTAGTTGTCAATAACTCTACATATATATTGGGAATATATTGTTCATTTAACAATTGTGGTCCATAAATCATTTGACGTTCACTCAAACCAAGACTTATTTGGCAGTGGGTTGTAAACACACAGGTTGCAAGTCTTGTATAGGCGGGACTTGGGACTGAGTGGATTTATAATGCCTTTGCTGGGAAATCCTTATACAAATGCTTTACATTTTTTTTTCACTAAACTCTATGAACTCACCAACCTCGTGTTGACACTTTTAGCATGTATTTTCAGGTATAAGCAATAGCACGCTACTGGAGGCTTTTGGCAAGGCATGGCATGGTCATAGAAGACTCTGATAAACATTTGGGGACCGTTTTAACTGTTTAAAGGGCCTATTTCCGCACTACTTTTAACAATGAAAATTCAACACTTTTGTTAAACAATTTTATTCTAAATGTTTGAGGTGAAAACCGTTCTTTGTACTTGTGTTGTGATACCAATTGAGTTGCACCCCACCGACATGTATGCTTCCGCTGGACCCGATTCTGGGGGTGTGACACAACTTGTTGAAAGAATTCCAACACAAAATGAGGACAAATGTGCTCGTTGATGTGAAGCAAGCAATCGAATCCTATAGCTCTAAATGAGGTGTTGATATCCCTATGATAAACTAAAGATGGATCAACGACTTAACCTTCATGAAACCGACGGGTTTCAAGATTAACATAGGCACTAATGTGACTACCGGGTGTTATAGGTTCGCGAGAGATTTCGGGAGTAGAAGTGTCGGTTAGAAGATGATCAAAATCATATTCATGAGACATTTTTGTTACCTATAAGAAAATTTTAAGAAAAATTAAAATTGAGAATAGTTGTTTTGAAGACACGTGCCTAGTGTGTGCCTATATCCAAACCATGTAGAGGTACGGTAATCTCGACTCTAGAACTAAAAATAATGAGATTACCCAAACGCTCCTAACTTCACTTTTGCTCAAACGGATATGTCAAAAAATACATATTAGTTATGTAATTCGATCAATATTCGTGAGATCATGTTTGCATGAGAAAACGTTTTTAGTTTGTATCAACAATGCACGAAAAATATTTCATGATCCTAGTTTCGTGAAGTTTTTCGAAAACAATGAAATTGGGGTGCTTGGCGACTTCAATGTTTTGGCGCCAAGAGTTTTAAAATTTGAAAACTTTTAGTGTTAATGACTCCTAATGCAATAACAAGTATCCTAGACATGATTCCTCTTAAAACTATTTAATTAAAAGCAAAATTTGGACCAAAATATATGATGTAGATGGGTTTATGCAAATCCTAAGTTAAGGAAATAATGATTGTTATACATTGTCTACTCCTAGTCCTAATTTCCTAAAGACTAAATCGAAACTGAAAAACCTCAATTCAATTTTCATGTATGAACAAACCCTAGACTCAAGATTAAAGAAAATTGGAGTCAAATGACTTACAATTTATGTTGAAAATGTGGAAGTAGTCGATAATCTTGAAAATTAATGCCTCGAATTTAATCTTGAAAGGGTGTAATTGAATTTTGGTTTGTGAGGTTCGGTTTTGACAGCAATGGCAGAAGTTGGGAAAGTTTAAAAGTGAATGATGTGGGAAAAGAGGACAGAAAAACGAGCAGTGTGAGATACATGGTACCACGGTACCATTAAATTTAATGGTACCGTGCCACTTTAGTGGTGCTGTGATCTGCTGGGATGAATTTTTGTCCCATTTTAATTTTTGACGAATAAGTCTCGCTGTTTTAGTGAGACTTTTTGACACGAAGAAAGAATTTATACCTAATAAATTCTTTTAACGAGAGGAACTAGACCAGGCGATAATAGATGACTTTAATATTTTCAGTGAAATATACAAGTAGTCATACGAGGGATGTGAAGGACGTCTTAATATTTCCAGTGAAATATTTAAAAAGTCATGAGACGAGACATAAGACATGACTTCAATATTTCCGGTGAAATATTCAAGTAGTTATAAGAGGGATGTGAAGGATGACTTAATTTTCCAGTGAAATATGTAAGTAGTCATAAGATTTATGGAATATGTTCCATCATTCCTAGACCTAGACGAAGATAGTTGAAGGTTTCTCGTTTGAGAGGTTTGGTCAAGATGTCGGCGATATTGTCTTAAGAGGGAACTTTCTTAATAGAAATGTTTCCTTTTTGGACGTTATCGCGAAGGAAGTGGTGACGAAATTCGATGTGTTTAGTACGAGAGTGTTGAACGGGGTTTTTGCTCAAGTCAATAGCACCTTTGTTATTGCACATAATAGGGATGTCGTCGAGATGGATGTCATAGTCAATAAGAGCTTGTTTCATCCATAATGCTTGTTGATATGCCTTTCCGGTGCTTACGTATTCGGCTTTGGTCATGGAGATAGCAAGAGCCATTTGTTTCTTGGAGAAGCAAGAAGTTAGAAAACAACCCATGAAGGTAGAAATGTCACTCGTACTTTTTCGATCCACATAATCTCCCGCATGATCCGAGTCGACATAGACAATAGTTTCTACACCGGTCCCCTTGGGATAGAACAATCCCAAGTGTATAGTGCCTTTAATATATCGGAAGATACGCTTAACCGCTTCAAGGTGAGAGGTTTTGGGATCCTCTTGGAAGCGAGCACAAAGGCAGACACTAAACATGATATTGGGCCTACTTGCCGTTAGGTATAATAAACTTTCTATCATACCTCTATACTTAGTGCTATCCACGGACTCACCTTCTTCATCTTTCGTGAGTTTCGTTTCTGTGGACATGGGAGTTTTCATTGGCTTAGACTCTTCTAAACTAAATTTCTTAAGCATCTCCTTAATATACTTAGACTGATTAAAGAAGATGCCATCTTCCATTTGTTTTATTTGTAGACCAAGGAAGAAATTTAATTCACCCATCATGCTCATCTCAAACTCGTCACGCATGATCTTTGAAAAATCATCGCACAGTTCTGGACAAGTTGAGCCGAATATAATGTCGTTGACATATATTTGAACAATGATGAGATGTGAATTTTGTTTCTTCGTGAAAAGTGTGTTGTCAACCATTCCCATGGTATATTTATGTTCAATCAAGAATGCTTTTAGACTATCGTACCAAGCTTTAGCAGCTTGTTTGAGACCATAGAGTGCTTTCTTGAGTTTATAAACATGATTCGGTTTTTCAAAATCAACGAATCCTGGAGGTTGTGCAACATATACCTCCTCGTTGATATAACCATTTAGGAATGCACTTTTCACGTCCATTTGTTAGAATTTAAAGTCTAAGGCGCAAGCATAGGCAATGAGTATCCTAATAGACTCGAATCTAGCTACGGGTGCATAAGTTTCATCGTAATCTATTCCTTCTTGTTGGTTATAGTCTTGTGCCACCAACCTTGCCTTATTCCTAGTTACGATGCCATTTTCATCGAGTTTGTTTCTAAACACACACTTAGTTCCTATGATGGTTTGATTCTTAGGTGGAGGTACTAGATCCCAAACTTGGTTTGCGGTGAATTGATTTAACTCTTCTTGCATGGCAACTACCCAGCTTTCATCCTTAATCGCTTCACTGACATTCTTAGGTTCTACGGTTGATATAAAACAAAAGAAATTACTTTTGTTTTGTGCTTGTGACCTAAGGGTTCTTTGGTTTATGTTTTCTATGATCAGTGTTGCAAAAAAAGGTCTACAAGGCCGATTAGGTGCTACAAGCTACAAGGTGATTAATCACCGATTAATCCCGCCTAGACCGATTACAAGCTACAAGGTGGTCAACCGCCCGACTACCGATTCGCGATTTTTGCAACCTTGCCTATGACATTTTCTATTGGATGGTTCTTGGATTCCTTAATGTTGACAACTTCGTCAACTTCAACTATTTCATCCTCAATGTCATTTTCTAATATTTTCTTGCAATTGACCTTAATGGCTTCTTCCTCATCTAAGTCATCATCCACCAAGGGTGATGTCTTAGTTGGTGGAGGACTTTCATCGAATGTCACGTTGAGTGATTCTTCGACATTCATTGTTTCCTTGTTTAGGACAACATAGGCTTTACTATTTTGGGAGTAACCTAGGGAAACACCTTCGTAAGACTTTGGGTCAAACTTGGTGAGGTATTCTTTAGTGTTTAGTATGAAGCACTTGCTTCCAAACACTCTAAAGTAATCTAGAGTAGGTTTTCTACCTTTCAAGATTTCGTATGGTGTTTTTCCTAAGATTGGTCTAATCAAGATCCTATTAAGTATGTAAGTTGAGGTGTCAACTGCATTACACCAAACCTTTTGCGGAATTGATTGTTCATTCAACATTGTTCTACTCATCTCTTGTAGAGTATGATTTTTCCGCTTAACTACCCCTTTTGATTTTGGAGTGCGTGGAGCTGAGAAATTATGTGTAATACCATTAGCATCACAATATACTCCAAATTTCACTTCATTATCAAATTCCCAACCATGATCCGTCCTAATTGAGACTATTGTACACCCAAGTTAATTTTGGACCTTCTTACTAAAGATTTCGAATTCCTCGAAAGCTTGTGTCTTATCCTTAAAAAATCTAGTCCAAGTATACCTAGAGTAGTCATCAACTATTACTAAGGTGTAGTAATTTCCTCTGTAGCTCTGTACGGCGGATGGACCGAATAAGTCCATGTGATGGAGTTCTAGGCATCTAGAGTTCGAGACCATATTCTTAGCTTTGTTACTAGAATGAGCTTGTTTTCCAACTATACAAGCATCACAAAAGTGTTTATCAAACTTAATCTTAGGTAGGTTTCTAACTAGTTCCTTAGACGCCAATGATTATATCAAACGCATATTGGCGTGGCCTAGTTTCCTATGCCATAAAGTGGAATTATCATCTATGGTTGCTAGGAAAATCTTATCCTGAGGCTTATTTCCTATTTCCATAACAAATAAGCCATTCTTCCTAACTCCTTTGCCTATGGTCTTACCATTCTTAGTGATCTCACTACCCTCTTCGAAAAATATAACTCTACACTTATTGTCTACCATTTGACTAATGTTAAGCAAGTTAAATCCTAAGTTATCTACATGCTCAACATTTCTAATAGTGAGGGAGTCTTGAGTAATCGTACATTTTCCTATGATGTTGCCCTTAAGTTTGCTACCGAAAGTGACATTACCTCCTTTGTAAGCCTTGTATGATGAGAATATACTTCGGTTACCCGTCATATGATTAGTGCATCCACTATCCTTGAACCATTCATCGGGCTCCAAGTCGATTCCCAAGCATATCTATTGAATAAGACAAAGATTCAAACATTTGGTCCCCAATATCTCATGGGTCCAAAGTTGTTAGTATTAAACATCCCATGCATTCGTTGCATTTGGTTAGGATGTTGGAACGGAGGACAAATTTCCCATGGCAAATAACTTCGTAGTTGACGGTTATTCCAAGTTACATGATAGTTACTTGGATAACTTTGTCTTCTAAAGTTACCTCTCGATAGAGGAGTTCTTGACCGAGGTTTAGGAACATTTGTTTTTCTAGGTGGAGGAGTCTTTGATCTAGTATCGGGTTTTACAAAGCCAAGCCCGGGGGTTGACAAAGGTTTGTAAAAACTTTTGACTTCCTTTTTACTAGCAATAGGTACTTCAACATTATTAACAACTATGTAACTTGGTTTAGGACTTAAGTTATTTTTTAAAATTGACCCTGTTCTGACTTTAGCACCATACGGTACCATGGTACCACTAATTTTAGTAGTGCCATCTGTACCTTTAATGGTACCGTCCTCTGCTGTTTCAGATACTCCAGATTTTACAAATTTTACTTGTTTAGTTTCACTTGTAGAAGCTTTATTTGGGTCAAATCCTAAGCCCGCTCTGGCATGTTCACTATACCTAACGTTTTCAAGCATATCATTAAGTGTCTTTGTTCCTTTTTTAAACTTAATGATCCTTAACGCATTTTCTTTGAGTTTTTCATTCTCTACTCGAAGACATATGCATGACCTACATCCAACATCTACTTCTTTATTTTTCTCAAGTCTTTTTACTTGGTCTTTTAGTTCTAAAATTTGCACTTCGAGTTCATGCAATGTTACTTTTAGTGTTTTCTTTCTACTTATGATTTTAGAACTTACTTCACATAGTTTATTATATTCATCATATAGTTTATTATCATCTATTGACGAATTATCATCACTATAGTAAGAAGAGTCGGAATGTACCTCATTTGAAGCTTGAGCCATAAGACATGTTTCGTCATTGGGCTTCTTCTCTTCTTCTTCACCGCTATCACTCCAAGAGCCTCATATGAAAGCTCTTTGGTTGTTGGTTCTCGGTGGTTTTGGACATTCTCCTATGAAATGATTGGGATCTCCGCATCTAAAACATTTCCTATCACTCTTTCCTTTCTTCTCATCACGGTTCTTTTGTGACGACTTCTTTTCATCACGAGGTTGTCTAACGAACCTACCTCTTCTCCTAAAGAACTTCTTAAAGTCTCTAAAGGATAGTGCATATTCTTCATCTTTACTATTGGAATCCGAACTTTCCTCATCACTAGACTCCTTTTTGGCTTTCAATGCTAGAGATCTAACTCTCTCGCTTTTGTCTTTGACTATGTCGGAGTCTTTCTTGATTATCATTTCATGAACTTTCAAGTTTCCTATAAGTTCATCAAGTGATAATGTTGCCAAGTTCTTTGACTCTTCAATGGCGGTGACCTTTGCTCTCCATTTGGGATGTAGAGCCCTAAAAAACTTCCTAACATAGTTCTTGCTAGAATAACCTTCATCAAGAACTTTAAGACTAGTAATAATAGTATTAAATCTAGCAAAAGCATTATCAATAGATCCATCTTCCGGAATGGAAAATTGTTCATATTGTTGCACAAGAAGATCTATCTTGTTCTCTTTGACTTTATTATTACCTTGATGAATGACTAACAAATTTTTCCGAATTTCTTTTGCCGTCTTACAAATAAAATTTCTTTCAAATTCCTTTTTCGGCAAAGCATTATAAATCATCATTTTAGCCTCATCATTTTTGGCTAGTTTTCTTTTAAGGTTGTCACTTTGTTTATTATAAGGAACTATTGTTAGAATTTAATAATCATGACTAGTTTATATATATTAAATAAGTAATCATATTACATATGTGGAAGCGTAGGATCTATTTTAACATATAAAAGATTAACCAAAAACATAAAGACAACGTACCTTTTGATTCTAGCAAGAACAAGAATCAAACTTCAATCTTCTTCTTAATAACAAAAGTGGATTACCGAGATACCCCTTACCGTTTTGTATCTCAAACCAAGATATATTAACTATAGAAAGTTAATATCCACAATCTTGTACACACGTACTATAACCGAATTAATGAGATTCCTAGATCTTGAAAACACAAAATAAACCAAAACAATTTTGTTTATAAAACAAATATGGATCGACCCTTTAAGGGTTTAATTGGATTGACCAAAACAAAAGAAGAGGAGAAAATGGTTTTAGGGTTATAGCAAGAGTGCAAGAGTTGTGAAACAATAACCCTAGGTCTTGTATTTATAGAGTGCAAATCTTGGAGAACAAGTTGGCTATGGATTTGGTCACACAAACATCTTGTCAACCCTACGAGGCGCCCAACAGTATTAAACTTCAAAACAAATTTAAAGGAACAAATTGTCTCTTGACTACGAGCATAACCCATGAACTTTGCAACACTCCTGAAAACAATCCTTATAGCTACCAGTAACGTATAGCGGTAAATTGCTTCACAGAAATGCAATACATCCATGATAGTTATCTGGTATCTCAAGTCTGAGGATAATTATATATACATGATTTACTTGATGACAAGATCCATAAAGTAAACTCATGAAGTTGGGATAAGTCCTATATTCAATTCATTGAATATCATGTGAAATTGGCATGTCACCGCATCAATATACTTTCAAGTATATTCTATCAATACTCAGATTTGTCTTAATTTAATGATATTCCCATATCATTAATCGGCAACGGACAGTTTAGAATAATTAATATATTCAAGGATTAAACATGCAAATGCAGGATATATTATTAAGAAAATGATAATCAAACATAACAAGTATTTTATTTCATTAAAATAATAATTGTTCATAACATCCCATTATCCAAACACTAATCACAGATGGGCATGAAACTACTAGCTAAACGAAGTCCTATGCCTTCAGCATGTTGATAAAGCTTTCCACCAAGTAAAGCCTTCGTTAAAGGATCAGCTAGGTTATTATCTGTGTGAACTTTGAGTAACTCGATTTCACCTATCTCCACTTGTTCTCAAACATAGTGATATTTAATCAGGAAATGTCTGGTGCCTTTCATGATTCCAGGTTCATTGGCAAATGTAATTGTGGCTGAATTGACACAATACATCTTTATAGGTTTTTTGATTGAGGGCATAACTCCAAGCCCTGAAACGAACTTCCTAATCCAGACGGCTTCCATTGCAGCTTCTGAAGCAGCAATATACTCACTTTCTGTTGCAGACATTGCTATAGTACTCTGCTTCTTGCTCTTCCAATCCACAGCTCAAATGACAAAGACATAACCCGTCTGAGACGTCATATCATCTTTATCACATTTCCAGGAAGCATCGCAATAACCTGTAACACCAAGTTCTGCTTCTGGGTTTCCCCCATATACTAAAAACATATCTCTTGTAACTCTCAAGTACTTGAGAATATGTTTAACAGCAGTCCAGTGGAGTTCACCTGGATTCTGTTGATATCGACTGGTTATATTTTGAGCAAACGCCACATCAGGCCTTGTGCATCTCACCGCATACATAATAGATCCCACAGCGAAGCATAAGAGACTCTCTTCATGCGTGCCACCTCTTCAGGTGTTGAAGAATATGCTTTGCTACTTAAGCCATGATTCTCTTGCATCGGCAAATATCCCTTCTTGGAATTTTGCAAATTGAATCTCTTCAATATTTTATAAATGTAAGCACTTTGGCTTAATCCAATCAACCGCTTTGATCTATCTTTATAAATCTTGATTCCTAGAATGTTTGCTGCTTCTCCTAAATCCTTCATGGAAAAACATTTCCCAAGATAGGCTTTAACCTCTTTCAATCTTGGAATATTTTTACCCATGATTAATATTTTATCAACATATAGAATTAGAAAAATAACATCACTCCCACTAGCTTTGTGATATACACATGGCTCATCGAGATTCTGAGTAAACCCAAACCTTTTGATTTCTTCATCAAATCTCTTATTCCATTGCCGTGATGCTTGCTACAATCCATAAATGGATCTTTGATGTTTGCATACACGGTTTGGAAATTCTGGATTCACAAACCCCTCAGGCTGCGCCATATAGATTTCTTCATCTAGGCGACCATTTAAGAAGGCGGATTTGACATCCATTTGCCAAATCTCATAATCATAGTACGCTGCTATGGCTATGAGAATCCTAATAGCCCTTATGTCAGCTACAGGAGAAAAGGTCTCCTCGTTGTCAACACCATATGTTTGGGTAAAGCCTTTAGCTACCAAACGGGCCTTATCGGTGTGTACATTGCCATCCATGTCAGTTTTCTTCTTGAAGAGCCACTTACTTCCAACTACCTTGGCATTGGGAGGAAGGTCTACTTCAATCCAGACTTCATTATCTCTCATGGATTGCATTTCCCCATTCATAGCAATCTGCCATTTGTCCTTTTCAGGATCATTCATGGCAGCTCTATAATTAGCAGGTTCTCCAAGATCCCCTAATATAGTTTCCTCAACCTCTACGTTCAGACATAGACGTTCAGGTGCTTTCACAGTCCTTGCAAATCTACGAATGGGAACAACTTCAGGTGGAGGACCCAGACTTTCAGGTTCTACAGGAAGTTCGCTAGTGTTTTCTGAAGGTAATGTATCCTCTTGATCATCTTCCAGATCATAGATCCTCCCACTGAATTCTTGAGATATGAGATCTTTTTCAAGAAAATCTCCATACCTATCAACAATTACTTTGTTTTCAGGTGGGTAGTAAAAGTAGTAACCCATTGTTTCCTTTGGGTATTCTACAAAGATACACTTTACAGATCTCTGTTGGAGTTTATCTGCTGAGTCACGTTTAACAAACGCCTCGCAACCCCAGACCTTTAAATAAGACAAGTTAGGGGTTTTTTCAAACCATAACTCATAAGGTGTCTTATCAACCTTCTTGGTTGGAACCATATTCAGAATGCGAATAGCAGATTCTAAGGCATAATCCCAAAAGGATAAAGGAAGAGTTGTAAGATTAAACATTGATCGCACCATGTCCAACAATGTACGATTTCTTCTCTCAGATACACCATTTTGTTGTGGAGTATAAGGAGAAGTGAGATGCTGGACAATTCCATTCTCAGCTAAATAATCTTTAAACTCTTGACTCAGGTATTCACCACCTCTGTCGGATCAAAGAGCTTTAATCATCTTTCCAAGTTGCAATTCTACTTCTGCTTTGAAAACCTTAAATGTTTCAAATACCTCATGTTTGTGTTTAAGTAAATAAACATATCCATGACGGCTGAAATCATCAGTAAAGGTTAAGAAGTAGCTAGCACCTCTCTTTGACACATGTCTAAGTGGTCCCATATATCAAACCAAGTAGATCAGAAGCCCTTTCCATACGATTATTGAAAGGTTTCTTTGTCATCTTCCCAGATATACAAGATTCGCATTTATCAAACGATTCATCATTGATATCTTGTAAAAGCCCAACGCGTTGTAGCTTTTCCATATGAGTCTTGCCTGATGTAACACCCCCAAAAATCGGGTCCAGCGGAAGCATACATGTCACTGGGGTGCTACTCAATTGGTATCACAACACAAGTACAAAGAATAGTTTTTAACTCAATCATTTAGAATAAAATAAATTAATAAAAAGTGTTAAATTTACATTATTCAAAAGTATTGCGGAAATAGGCCCATAAAATGAGTGAAGCGGTCCCAACATATATTTCAGAGTCGTTTATGACCGTGCCCCTTGCCAAGTGCCTCCAAAAATAAGATATCACCTAAAACCTGAGAATACATGCTAAAAGGGTCATCTTACGCTGATGAGTTCATAGGTTTAAATAAACAACAAGTTACGTATGGACCACAAGATTTCTACAACAATTGAATTTCAAATATGTTCATGAAAAGTATTACTGTTGCACTAAGCTTATGAAACCGAAGCCTTAACAGTTAGTTCATGTTATCACCCCAAACAGGTGCTTTGCCAAACACCTATACGACATCAAATGAATTGCGTCCGTTTGACAAGTTGGAGCGACCAACCCAGATGGGAGAGTTTACCTCCAATAGATCTATTCACAACATTCGTGCTTACAAAGTAATTAACGGTTCATTGTTGTGGGGAATTTATGTCAAACGAAAACAACTTAGGCAGTCAATAAATGTTTAATGCACTTGTGTCCATATGTAAAAACAAGCAATGTATTCACACCCCATGTATTTCAAATTGAATAGTAAAACAAGTAAAAGTGGGGCTACGAAACTCACCTCAGTATTACAGCAGTCTAATAGCGGTAGTCAAGTAGAAATGTGTGGTAAGTTTTATGTTTAAATCGATTTTAAAAATATTTGTAAGTATTGGCTCGAATATTGGCTTAATAGTTATGGATAAATACGAGTCAACAAGTATTTACTGAGTTCGTTTGGTCTCGATGTGTATGAATGTATATATATGTTATATATTTATCGATGTAGTGTAAAAATAATCTATTTGAATCAATACATTACTTATAGCTTTACGTTGATATGGTCATCTAATAAAATTACGTGTTAATCATATTTATGCAGACGAAAAGTGGTAAAAATATGTAAGTTATTAAATTTTTTTATGAGAAAGATGTAACTTGGTATAAGTCGAGGGACTGAAATGGTAATAATATTATAAGTTTTGAAATTATAAGAGTTTAAGAAAACAGGTGATAGTTTGTCGTGTCTAAATTTATTACACACTAGTATGTTGTATATATGTGTCGAGTTATATAAGTGTCTAAAATGAGGTATAAAAATTTAGTGTATACACTTTGATTAATTAGTTGTCTAAAAAAATAACACAGTCAACAAAATGCTAGCAAGACAATTAAATTCAAAACTAATAGCAAAATAGTGACAACTACAAGACTCGAACCCAGGTCTATAGGGAGACAAAACAATGACCTTCCCAATGGGCTACAACTCCTTTGTTGAATACTTTACAAGATGTTTGGTACATAATTAGCTACTTAACAGTGTTTTCTTAGTTAATACTTTCACAGTGAGCTTATATGTTTGATGTTTGAATTAGTTTCAAAATAAGCTAAGAATAAAATGCACCCTGGTGTTGGGAGAGAGAAACTCAATTTCAAAACTCATTTTACCACTGTGGCTCAGCCACAGTGGGTTTCGACCCGTAACAAAATCCAACACAACCCAACTTTTAACAAGTTTTACTCTAAATCAAATAAACTAAATCGTACGTTATACATAACACTTTTATCATTAGACAATACTTAAGTCTACGTTTCTTTTATGTTTTCTTAAGACACCTTGTTGTTCAAAAATCTTTAATAGGCTCGACCTATACGTGTGTATGTCAATTTGAAAAAAATAAATACCAGCTTATTTTCGAGATGTTCATGAGTGTTAACTAGTTCAAGGATTTGCGACACAAGTTTTTAAACACAATCTGTCACAACTCGTAATTCCAGACCATTTTTCCGAACCTCGACAATTTACTATTCACGAGTTACTATTCATTTTTACTATTCACTGGCACTATTCATTCCAAAATTTTTTATTTCATATTCTCGTAAGTTAAACTATTTTAATGATAACCCGAGATTTTGGCACTCGTCGGATAATTTCTGCAAGAATCACGAAACCGTGTCCGAGACTTACTTTAAGGTTTAAACGTCATTTAGGCATCCCGATATGTCCAAACAACATTGCCAACAAGAGAAATATATGTTTTCCACCTTCCGTGACATTTTCATGAATTTAGGAATTTTAGGATACCCGGTTTTAAGTTTTGTGACTTTACGACTTACAGTTAGCAATTAACGGGACCAAAACTCACTCCGTAAGTCAAGATAAATATCCAACCTATAATATCGAGATATTTTTCTGAAAAATATCTAGATATTTCAAAAACCTAGTGAAATTACCATTTTACCCTTTCGTTGAAATTACCAAACTACCCTTGGACTATATAAAGCCTTAACTAGCTTTATTTTTACACAAAAATCAAACACTCTCTCCCTCTTGCTCTCTAACCCACGGCCAAACCAAGAAAACCACATGGATCCGTAAATTTTTCTAGCAAAAGTGTTATACAAGTCCCAAATACCTTCCTTGTTAGAGTTTTGCAATAAAAACTCCAAGGTTGTGGTCATTTTTCATCCTAGCTCATCTAATCTCCAAGTAAGTTCAAGAACATCTTTTTGATCATGTTATACTTTCATTTGATCCATGTGGTTATGAGTTTTCAAGTCATTATAGTTTAAAATGCAAGTTACTTATGTTTATGATACCACTTTTCTTTTAAACTATCTCTAAACACCAGATCTACTAGTTTTATTAGCATCCTCATGAAACCCACCATTTTTGGTGATGATTAGGACCCATGACACCCTGAGAAGGTGTATGGTAGGATTGAGTACTTGTGGAGTTGATTTGAAGTAGTTTGGTTAAGTTTTGCACAAGTTATAAACTAGAAAATTCATTTTTAGACACTATTAGATAGTTGCTGTCCCATTTTGCAAAACGTGGGAAACTCAGGGGCTAGGGTGTAACTTTGGACCAAAGATTTAGAAAATACATTCCAAGACGAAACTATGGCCGAAAGAATGGATAAAAACCGAGTTATAACGAAGGAGATACGAAGTTTTAAAGTTAGACAACACAAAAACTATTTTCTGAAAATAAGCTTGCTGTTTGCCGAACTTCAAGGGACAAAACGAGGCGTTAGACGTGATCTAGGAGAGCCGAGCTACTGAAAACATGTTAGTTCATGTTATGACGATTCCGTGGATATAAAGAGCATAGAAAACGGACTTATAACGACCAAGATATACACGTTTGAAAACCCGGCGAAACTTATTTAATTTTGACAGCTTCTTATAGCAAAATATATTCCAAGTGTAAAACAGTTTTCCTTTCAAGTCACCATATTGCGAGCTATTTTCCCGTTGATCGAGTCACGTATGACCAAAACTCAAATGAGACGGCATTAAGATCATGTTACAAGGATTTCAAAAACGTCAAGTTCTATTCCTAACTCTTAACGTACAATATTTTGCGACTAGTTTTGCGAGGCCGTTTGGTCATATTTTCACAAGTTTTAAAAAGGGTTATTTTGCGACGAAACTATTTTATTTGGCGATAAAACATCAAACAAGGATCGTGGAGTACCGTTTCAACATATTTACACGAAAAGTAGCTCATAGCTTAACGAGACGTCAAAAAGGTAGTTTTCGACGATAAACATTATTTTCAAAACTAACGAGTGGTATCGTTAACATACGTATTTGCATGTGTAGCATTGTATCATTGCTTACGCTAGATCATATCATTCATAATAGGTCGCGGTTAGAGATCGAGCCTCATTTCATCTTATCCATTATTATCATTGTTGCTATCGCATCAGGTGAGTTTCATAGCCCCTACTTTTATATGTTTTGAACTTTTGGGGGAGATACATGCTTAAATTACTTTTCTCGTTTATCAAATACGTTTTGCATTGGTATGCAAGTCATCAATTCTATTTTGCATTGGTATGCAATTACGCTAATACATTTTGCATTGGTATGCAAGTACTCTGACACGTTTTGCATTGTTATGCAAGTTCTCTAATACATTTTGCATTGGTATGCAATTAAGGTAATACATTTTGCATTGGTATGCAAGTACTCTGACACGTTTTGCATTGGTATGCAAGTACTCTAACCCATTTTGCATTGGTATGCAAGTACACTGATCATTTACGATATGATATGCTTTGATATATCTGTTCTAGACATACTATGATAGCATTGGGTTGTAAACACACAGGTTGCAAGTCTTGAATGGGCGGGGCTTGGAACTGAGTGGATTTACAATGCCTATGCTGTGGAAACTTTCTCTAAACGCTTTTCAACTTATTTATAACAAACTCTATGAACTCACCAACCTCGTGTTGACACTTTAGCATGTATTTTCAGGAACTAAGCAATAGCACGCTACTGGAGGCTTTTGGCAGGGCATGGCATGGTCATAGAAGACTCTGATAAAACATTTGGGACCGCTTAACTTATTTTATGGGCCAACTTCCGCACCACTTTTCATAATGTAAATTTAACAATTTTGACTTATCAAATATATTCTAAATGATTGATGTGAAAACCGTTCTTTGCACATGTGTTATGATACCAATTGAGTTGCACCCCAGCGATGTGTAAGCTTCCGCTGGACCCGATTTTGGGGGTGTGACACAATCTTAATCATATAAGCATGCATGTTGAGAGTATAACCATGTATGTCGAGGTGTAATATGAAGATGTTAAACATTTTTAGTTTTCATAACTTGAATATGTTTTTATAATACATGTAACACAGATGACCTTAGGACAAAAGTAGTATAAGATTTTGAATCAAAGAAGAGTAGTGGCTTACTGTGAGTTTGAGATGAGTGTGTGTTTCATTTGAAATGTAAGACCAAGTGCAAAGATTTTTATAGGCGTAAATCTACTGCTTTGATGTAAGTAAATCTTATTTTTTTTTCAAGGTTTTAATGAATTGGGATTTAATTGTTTGATGAGCAAAATTGAAGTGGGGCTTAATTATTTCACATTAAATTAACACCCATTCAAGATTTTATATAAGATATTGAAACTTTTCATTTGTGAGTTTTTAGATGTTGATGGAAGTTCAAGAGTTAGAGTGGAAACGGGTTGAATCGGTGATGAATAAAAGATTAATTGGTGTCGTGTTGTAGGAACGTTGTTGTTTCTTATTTATGTGAACAACGACTGGAGGATACGTGTACTGATGGGTCTTTGCATTTAACAGATATGCTCATTCAGGTATGAGGTATCACCTTTTTTTTTTGTTTGTGAAGAATAAGTAGTTTCTAAAATAGTGTTTGGGGTTGATGTCTATTTGATAAATTCATATTGAAGAGAGATTGTTTCGGATTTTATGTTCTAATATGCACATCGTAGTATGATGATACGTATACGGGTTTAATTATTGTTATGTTTTAGATAGAATTTTTTAAGTGGATTAACAAAGTTAATTAACATAAATGTTAACTATAGATTTTAGCTTTTATACATTTTAGGAAGCATTCATGTATTCTGTTGTATTAGACATACCAGAAATTGCGTTTCGAAATGATGAAAAGGATGTGAGTGATGATCTTTATGACTTCTTTTGCAGGTAAGAAAGATGAGAGACTTTGCAGGTTCAATGCCAAAGTTTGTTGACCTTAAAAGTTCGCTTGAAGGTATCTTGAACAGCCGTGATGGTGCATGGCGGCTTTTGTAGTCTCACAAAGAGAATGACAGGACGACTGTTGGTCCATGGGAGTAAGTCCTAAAATATATGGGGTGTTTGAGATTGCCTTTAACATACTTATTACAATTAATGGATGATTATTGTGTTTTTATTGGTGCTATATAGTGAAAAGAAGGGGGGGGGGGTGTTTGGACTAGATATGGTAAAGATGAGATCACCTATGCAACGACAGTTCATGTATTTGGACTCTAATATTGAAAATGAATATTTGCCACCTAAAGGGAGAGTATGAATTTGTAGCTACAAATCAAGGTTACCTCATGATTTGTAGCCTCAATTAATACTCTCCCTTTAATTGATACTTTCCCTTTAGCTGATAAGGCTGCAGTTGCAAAATATGTCGTTGCCTCAAAACTAGATTATTTGCACCTGCTTATTGCGTTTTGATATACAAGACATGTATTTTGAATGTGTTTAGTATTTGCTTACTCAAACTACTTATCTGAATATTATGGTCACATGTCAATAATCAAACGAACAAATAGAATGCTGAAAACCGTTGCAAATTTGTTTTGGTTTGTCTTTGTAGAGTGGCGCAGATGAGAAGTACTAAACTTCAGGTTCTTTATGAGGGGCATACAAAAAGCTCAAATGGTTTCTTTGGCTTGGTGATTTGCTCAACTGGGCTCTCATAAACAAATTCGGAAGGCATGTTTTTTAATTGTCTCAAGTCCCATGTTTGCACCTGCGAGCTGGTATGGTGGTTTCTTTACTCCTCAATCATAGAAATAACCATGGTTAGAATTAATTAATTTATTTGCTTAGCCTGTTTTAGCTGTAACATTATTTTTCTTTATAAAGTTTCTATATAAGTAAGAGATGGTGTCAAGTTTATTGCATTTGTAACAAGTATTTTAGTGTCAATAAGATCTGAGATTGACGCTCTACTGAAAGATCTTGGTAATCATACTCTACACACTAATTACTGAAAGAAATCTAATAGTATAAACAAAAAATAATGATTTTTTTAACATGGTCGCATTTCATCTTACAGGTTCTGTTGCGAGACAAATGACTCCAACATAGCCTGCCACTGATTTTGTTGATTCTTCTGAAGTTTGTAGCTTCATTAAAATGAAAGGGTACTTTAAAGGCTCAATCAAATGTATGGGAACGTGCTCTTGATGGGGTGGTGCACCAGGAGATTGCCGTATGAGCTTTGGTGGACTTACCAATCATTTATTCAGGCTAAAGGTGAGATGTTTCAGTGGTGGCAATTTCACGTCATTCTCTTATAAATGGGTTGAATTGGATATCGGATTATGCTTTATCTTTAACGGGTCAAGTGGGCAAAAGATTATATTGTAATTATATATAACGCTTAAACTTTTTAATAACAAAAATAGATAAAATATAGTTTCATGCTAAACTGTTTTGTTTCAACTTATACAGGAAAAATGTCTATCTTGACCCGGTATCAAGTGTTAAGATCTTTGCTAAGATATGTGTCTTTATGTAAGTTGTACTAGACGCTATATTGACTTAGTGATTGGTAAATTCAACATTGAGCAGTTACAATGCATTACAGACCCAAAAAGGCCCAGAACAAAATTTTTTTAAACCTTTTTATGCATCTATTTGCTATCCAAATAGCCCATCAAAAGGGTCTGTCCAAATAACCCCATACCATAAATTTAAAGTGCTTTTCTGCAATTATATTATGTCCAAACAGCCGGACAAAACCCACCGTTTGTGGCATGGCCAGGCGGGGCTGTAAGTTGTTTTTTTTTCCTGTTAATATGTACATATTGCAAGTGGTGGTTTAATTTTGACCCATTTTACTTATGAATCCATCGATTGGGTTTTTAGGACCATGCATTCTTTGATATTTTAACTTTTACGTCACCAACCTGATGAATTTTAACTGGTCCTATTTGATATGCTTTCAGGTAGGCTTTTAAGTGGTTTAATATGTGCATACTTGGATTGGACACAGCTCAAGACACACACTTAAAGTCTATTTGGCCGAGTGTCGTTCGGTGATAAGTTAGTTATTTACCATCTTAATCATGGCCATATTCGTGTTTTTTCAAAGGTTCAATCATAGTTTTTGTGAAATTGAAATAAATCTTCCAGTGCAGCAAAAGGATGCCTGGAAAGCAGAGTTAAGGGTCTTCAGTAATAAGAAATGGTGGCACATTGAAGGAAGTACTTGAAGGTTTCTTGAAATTCAAGGTTAGGTACTTCCTTTCTCGCTGGGTAGTCAGCCAAAATTGAAGGCCCTTTTAGAATGGCACTAAATGATTTGTGTAATGATACTCATAAATAATAAAGCAACGAAGTAAGAGTGATACTATAAAGATGCTGTGAATAAAAACAAAGAAACCAAGTAAAAAAAGTTAGAATCTATTCTACTATTAACAGGACGTATGCTTTTTCATTTTTTTGTAGGCGTGCTTATTTGTGACGTATGTAAAAGCGAAATATCCACCCAAAACTTGACAACATTGACACTAACAAAAATCTCAATCACTCTAAGCTTGGTCAACTTTTTTTAACTGCTTCTGACGGTGTTTGGGAATGAATAGTTTACAAGTGCTTATTTGCTTATTTTGTTAGGAAATAACCTATAATATATTAGCAGCCCGATAAAACATATCATATCATATCTGATTACATAATCTATATGAAATGTGTAGTTATCGCCGACATATTAGTCGCTGAAAACTTTATAGGCTTCTACAACTTCGTTGATGACAACTCCAATATGATGGAGGGAGGTTCAGTTATTAAGGATGAAATGATTGTTAGGAATCGATTATCTAGATAAATGCAAAATTACTTGATAAATGCAAAATTACTGAACTAAGCTTTTTTCACTATTATTTATTAATTATTTATACCTTCCGTTTTAGTCATTTAAGTCCCAATATCTAAAAATTTAAAATACGTGTTGTCTTGATTGTGTGAAGATATTAAAAGGGTGCTTAAAGCAGGTGAGCTATGCATATTTATCACATGTAGCTGCCAAAGGTCTTAAACTGAATCTGCATTGGACTACTCAAGATGCCGAGAGACTGCAGAGACGTACATCAACACAACACTCCCGCAGCGACGCGCGGGCTCACCCACTCATTCAAAACTAATAGCAAAATAGTGACAACTACAAGACTCGAACCCAAGTCTATAGGGAGACAAAGCAGTAACCTTCCCACTAGGCTACAACTCCTTTGTTGAATACTTTACAAGATGTTTGGTATATACTTAGCTACTTAACAGTGTTTTCTTAGTTAATACTTTCACTGTGAGCTTATATGTTTGATGTTTGAATTAGTTTCAAAATAAGCTGAGAATAAAACGCACCCTGGTGTTGGAAGAGAGCAACTCAATTTCAAAACTCATTTTACCACTGTGGCTCGGCCACAGTGGGTTTCAACCCGTAACAAAATCCAACACAACCCAACTTTTAACAAGTTTTAATGTAACTCAAATAAACTAAATCGTACGTTATACATAACACTTTTATCATTAGCCAATACTTAAGTCTACGGTTCTTTTATGTTTTCTTAAGTCACCTTGTTGTTCAAAAATCTTTAATAGGCTCGACCTATACGTGTGTATGTCAATTTGAAAACAACAAATACCAGCTTATTTCGAGATGTTCATGAGTGTTAACTAGTTCAAAGATTTGCCACACAATTTTTTTAAACACAATCTTAATCATATAAGCATGCATGTTGAGAGTATAACCATGTATGTCGAGGTGTAATATGAAGATGTTAAACATTTTTAGTTTTCATAACTTGAGTATGTTTTTATAATACATGTAACACAGATGACCTTAAGACAAAAGCAGTATAAGATTTAGAATCAAAGAAGAGTAATCTTACTGTGAGTTTGAGATGAGTGTGTGTGTCGTTTAAAATGTAAGACCAAGTGCAAAGATTTTTAACCCAAGTGCTCCAAAACACTTAACTTGTTTCCAAAATACCCAAGACTTCCTAAGCTTCAAACCTTGTATACCCTTAGAAATTTTTAGTGAGATTTTTGCAAGTGAATTGTTGTGTGAAAAAGGGTGTGTTTGTCGTGGGTTTTTATAGACTAAGGAAGGAAGAAAAGTTGGTTTATTTTGGGGAACATTGAGTCGACTAGTGCATGGGGAAGAAGGAGAAGTAGGTGGTGAATCCCATGGTAGTTGACTACCCATTGGGTAATAGAATTGTAGGATGGTTCTTTAGACTTGGAGGGGACATGATGTGATGAGCATCAAAATGTTGGATGAGTTGAGGTGTTGAGAGAGTGTCGACATAGGGCAGGAAAAGAGAAGAGGAATGGTAAGTTTTGTAATAGCCCTTGGTTAGTATCCATCATTAATGAAATATGTACTTAACACAACTAACCTATGGGGCAAAACCAAGTTGGTGCATTGGTTGTTGGAGTTTCGGCAGAAAAGGACCAAGGGAGAAGAAAAGTGTCCAATTTGCTTGGCTACTTTGTTAGGAATATAAATATTCATGTAAAGACTCGGTCACCCCGAGTATCTATTTAGCATTTATGTAGCTCGTAGGAGTATTAGTATTAATAGTATTAGTTTAGTTATTGTAACACCCCAACCTGACAATGGTAAAGATATCACAACAATGGTTTCATATAAGATAACAAGCATTCAATCCAAAACATCATAAGTCTATAACATTAATGGTAAAAGGAAAATAAGTCAACATGACTTATGCCAGAAGTGAATACAGAAATAAACTGAAGTACATAATTCCAAATGCCCAAACAATGGCATAACAGAATAAAAATCCAAATGGTAAAACTAGAATGTCTAAAGTTTAAGCTTCACACAAGTCGCTCTCATCCCAAAGCTAAAACCCAGCTCCTAGCTTAAGTACCTGCCGCAGGAAAAGAAATGCGGCTGAGCTACGAGAGCTCAGTGAACAGATATATAGATAACAAAAGCAGTAACGGATACAAGTGCAGAGAATCAGAAATAAAGATCAACAGACATAATCAGAATGCAGAAATGAATAAGGATAAAAGGGAAAAAGGTAAGGAAAAGCAAAGGTAAAGGGAAAGTAAAGTAAAGGTAAAGTAAAGTAAAGGAACAGTAATCCACCACGAGCCCAGAAAACAGAGATATCATAACCATATAGCCATATCAGTAATCCAGAGGGGATGCCTCTCAAGTAACCAGATAATATGAGGGGTGGCCTCATGTATCAAATATATATATGGAGTGATCAGCTCCCAGAGGTTGTGAAAGACGTGTATCGCACACACCATCAGTCACCAGAGGTATACATATAAATAGTAAATAATAACAGATAACAGAGACAGAACAAATCTAGGATGCATCCATACGCCCCAGGTGGCCAGAGTCTACCAATAAACACCAGATAAAATAAAGTCAGGGACGGGATAGGTCATCTCTCTCCTACCCTAGAGTCAAGCCATCGGTGCATCAATGACAAGTACATGAACACCTCATGCCTAGTGAGTTGGCTCGGGTATCAAACCGTGGTCAGAGTCAGATATCATGTCAGAGGGTCATAAATAAAGGTTCATGTCAAAAGGTTCATGTCAAATATTTCAGGAATAATATATATCAGAGATTTAGAAATAAATCAGGTTCAAATCAGAGTTCACAGAATAAAGGATCATATCAAAGGATCACAAACAAAGGGAACATAGCAATGGCTTAGGGAATCCTAATATGAAACATTGATCAGAATCAAAGTTAAGAGAAGGAAATTGCCCTTACTGAAAGAGGGCGGAATATATGTACCTTATGAGCAGTGCAAACAAATAAATAAGCAAACACGGAACAGAGATCAGAGCTTCTCTTTCTTCACACTTAAAGAAGTAGAAGACGGAATTACAAAGGGGTTCAAGTTCAACTTACTATTTTAGTTCATCTTTCCATTTTAAGAAACTTTCCAGATTTAGTAACTTTCTATTTTTAGCAGGTTTCTAGAATTAGTAAGTTTTCAAATAATATAATTTAAGTTAAGTCATTTATTAGGCTTATTATGGAAGTAATGTTCACTTTAACAAATTATCAGAGTTTAGGGTTAAATATGACAAGTTTCCCTGATTTAGGGTTTTAAAAGTAACTTTACCAAAGTCAAAGGTCTAATATGAAAATACCTCAAGTTACTGTTTTAAATGCACATTTTATTCAGAATGACATCTTAATCCCTTTAGTTTCATAATTTACAGTTTATACCCCTCTAGTTACAATATTTACAAAACAAACCTTATATTTACATAATTTATGATTTAATCCCTATAATATCCATATTTACCAAAAAAGCATCTTATTTTACAAAATTTCAGAATGTCACATCAGAATTTACATATAGTACGAATCAGCCCCTAATATTTCAGAATTCACACAAATGGTCCCTTAAGTTTACAAAACTTATAAACTAAATCATAATTCCATAATAATTACACATTAAGCCCACAAATACTCAAAATTACACAAAACACTCTTAATATAATTAATTACCCAAAATGACTTCAAGTTTCTAGAATTTACATTTTTAGTCCCTTTAGTTTAATTATTTCCAAAACGTGCACAATGTTTACAATAAAAATCCATATCTTGCAAATATTACACATAAGACCCTCATTTTATATTTTTTTACACATTCTCCCAGGTTTATATAACCTTACAAAAATATCCTATAAGTTTCATAATTTACAAAACACCCCTTTAACTTTTAAAAACCCAATCGTATACCTTTTTAAATTATATAAAACAAACCCTAAATCCTCCCATCATTAACCAATCATTGTAACAACCTTAAAAAGAATTTAATGACCAGATCTCCACCATGAAACCCTAACCCTAGTCTCTTCGACATAGTTTTTTTTTTCTATTATTTCCTTTAAATCCGAAAAACAATTAATTAACCACGACTTGTTTAAGCTTCCAAAATTCGAATCCATATTTTTCCCAGGTTATATGATGCATAAGGAACTCATAAAAATTATAGAACAAGATCAGAAAAATCGCATAGCCTATTTTAGATTTTATATGCGTTTTTGATATCAATAATTTCCACGACTTATTTAGGCCTCTATAAATCGTTCTATCAATTTTCCTAGATCATATACATTATATGAGGTCCAAATAAAATAAATATATCACCCATAATATTCGTATCACATATTATAGAATTTACATATGTTTTAATCATTAAAATTTAGAACGACCCATTTACTTTGCATGATTCGATTTGAAAATTTTATATGAGTCTTATCTGATGTAAGGGCCATGAGAAAAATACCAAATCTATTTTATAACGTGTGGATTAAGCGTGGTGATTTTGTCCCTTGATTAACCAATTCGACACCAAAGAATTCTACATGAGCACACGAGCGATCTAAAAACCTTGGAGCCATTTTTCACATAGTATATACGACATAAGGAACATGAGAAAAATGCTAAATGAATTTTTGGAGGATCGAATGAATTATTTAGAGTTTATACCTTTCGGATGTGATTTACGACAAAGAAAATACACCAAGATCGAACCAGGCCAAACACGAACCAAATTTTATTTTTCTTAGCTTCCTTTGATGCCAAAGAACACCATAAAATTATCCCAAGGGTTCCAGAAATTATGATGGAGGCGCAAGAATTTTGGAGTGTGTTTTTGATTCAATCGGTAGTTTATTAGGGTTTTTAATTGAGTTTGTTATTATAAATGATTTTTTTGCCGAGATAGGGGGGGAGGGGGATGGGCTGGTAAAATGCAGGAAAAATCATGACCCAATCAATTAGTGATAATTTCCATAATTTCTTTAGCTTTTAAATATTTTAGTTTTATTAATAAAGTCTAAATAATATTATTTATATATATATAATATTTTCGGTCTATAAATTGTGTAGAAATGATTTTGGTACATCACAAAATGTCAAATGTGGTCGTGGAATTTATTTTACTTCATATCTTAATCATCTCCCGAAGTTTGGAATTTATTTAGTATTTTATAAGCTTATTATTCAAGTTCAAGATTGTAGGGGCATTTTGGTCTTTTTACAGGTTATCTGAATTTCAGGTATTACAACTTCTTCCCCACTAACAAAAAAATTTCGTCCTCGAAATTTGCAGAAAGCAGAAAGAAAAGAAAGCAGAAAACGTAACAGAGACATACCAGACTAAAACGAGAATTGCGGATAACTAGCTCGTATCGATTCCTCGGTTTCCCAGGTAGCCTCACGCTCCGGGTGATTCTTCCAAAGAATCTTTACGAACGGAATAACTTTATTTCTCATGATTCGTTCCTGACGATCCAGAACCGCTTCCGGTTCTTCAGACAAAGACATATCAGGCCGGATCTGATCAAGCGGATAAGATACAACATGCAACGGATGATAATTGTATCCCCTCAGAAGAGATATATGGAAAACATTATGCACATGAGATAGCTGAGGAGGTAAATCCAGACGATAAGAAAGTTCTCCAATACGCTCCAAAATTTCAAAAGGACCAATAAATCGAGGACTCAACTTGCCCTTAATTCCAAAACGCTTAACCCCACAGAAAGGAGACACTTTCAGAAATACGCGGTCACCAACATTAAACTCCAGGTCACGACGGTGCTTGTCAGCATAGCTCTTCTGACGAGCACGAGCCTCCTTTAATTTTTCCCTAGCAACTGCCACCTTTTCATTGGTAATCTCAACCAACTCAGGTCCCTCAATAAGACGTTCACCTACCTCATTCCAACAAACCGGAGCCCTACACTTCCTACCATACAACATCTCGAAAGGAGCCATTCGAATACTTGCATGCCAACTGTTGTTATACGCAAATTCTACTAAACACAAATACTCATCCCAACTACCTGTCCATTCCAAAGCACAAGATCGTAACATGTCTTCCAAAGTCTGAATGGTCCTCTCCGACTGACCATCAGTTTGGGGATGAAATGCAGTACTGAACTTAAGACGAGCGCCCCAAGCTTTATGAAGTCCCTTCCAGAAACGCGAAGTGAAACGAGGATCACGATCAGAAACAATAGATGAAGGCATACCATGCAATCTAACAATCTCCTGCTGAAAAATCTCCACCAACCTACTAACACTATAACTCATACGGGTAGGTAAGAAATGAGCAGATTTAGTTAGCCGATCAACGACCACCCAAATCGCATCATGTCTTTTACGAGTCAAAGGCAGACCAGAAACAAAATCCATGGAAATCTCATCCCATTTCCATGCAGGAATCTCCAAAGGCTGTAACAGACCACTAGCTCGCTGATGCTCAATCTTAACTTGCTGGCATGTCATACATCTAGCAACAAATAACGCCACATCTTGCTTCATACCGTTCCACCAGAAATGCTGCTTAAGATCCCGATACATCTTGGTAGAACCAGGATGAGTAGAGAAAGGAGAACTGTGAGCCTCAGTCAACACAGCCTCACGCAAGTCAGAATCATTAGGCACGCATAAACGATCCTCATACCAGACAACCCCATCATCATCAACTCTAAACTCAGTTTGCTTACCCTCTACAATATTTTGAACAATAGCCCAGAGCTCACCATCATCTTTCTGAGCCTCTTTAATACGCAATATCAGATTCGACTTAATTTTCAGACTAGCCCAGTAACCAATATCACGCCGAACACACAACTCGACATCCAAACGCTCCAAGTCCCTGAGAACACGCGGATCAATCTCCAAACTAGCAATCATTCCAGATTTTCGACTAAGTGCATCAGCAACCACATTAGCCTTACCTGGATGATACTGGATGTTCGTGTCATAATCCTTCAGAAGTTCTAACCATCTCCTCTGTCTCATATTAAGCTCCTTCTGAGTAAAGATGTATTTGAGACTCTTGTGATCGGTGAAGATATCGCACGATTTGCCATACAAGTAATGTCTCCAGATTTTTAATGCAAAAACAACCGCTGTTAACTCCAGATCATGAGTTGGATAATTTTCTTCATAGGATTTCAATTGCCGAGAAGCATAGGCAATCACCTTGCCGTGTTGCATAAGCACACAGCCCAAACCCTTCTTAGAAGCATCACTATAGATTTAGAAACCTCCAGAGCCCGATGGTAAGGTCAGAATAGGTGCAGACACCAATCGCCTTTTCAACTCTTCAAAACTCTACTCACGCTCATCAGTCCACACAAACTTTTCACCCTTCCGCATCAACTGAATCAAAGGCAAAGCTAACTTAGAAAATCCTTCAACAAAACGCCTGTAGTAGCCAGCTAATCCCAGAAAACTCCTGACTTCAGTCACAGTGGTAGGTCTCGGCCACTTGGTGATAGCCTCAACCTTAGATGGATCCAATGTTGATACCCTCTGCAGACACAATGTGACCAAGGAAAGCTACTTGGTTCAGCCAGAACTCACACTTAGAAAATTTCGTGAATAATTTCTGCTGCCTCAGAATACCCAGAACAATACGCAAGTGTTGTTCGTGCTCCTCAAACGATTTAGAATAGACCAGAATATCATCAATGAAAACGATGACGAACTTATCAAGAAATTCATGAAAGACCCGGTTCATCAAATCCATAAACACAGCAGGAGCATTTGTTAAGCCAGAAGGCATAACCAGAAACTCATAGTGTCCATAACGGGTACGGAAAGCAGTCTTAGAGACATCCTGCTCTTTAACTCGCAATTGGTGATAACCAGATCGCAAGTCGATTTTAGAGAACACCTTGGCTCCTTGCAGCTGATCAAACAAGTCATCAATGCGAGGAAGCGGATAACGGTTTCGGATGGTAATACGATTCAACTCACGATAATCAATGCACAACCGCATACTACCGTCCTTCTTCTTCACAAACAGAACAGGTGCGCCCCACGGAGATACACTAGGCCGAATAAAACCACACTCTAGCAACTCTTCCAATTGCTCCTTTAAATCTTTCAATTCAACGGGTGCCATCCGGTACGGAGCCTTAGAGACGGGTTCGGCACCGGGAATCAGATCAATAGAAAATTCCACTTCTCTAGCCGGAGGGAGACCAGGAAGTACTTCAGGGAAAACATCAACAAAATCCCGAACAATGGGAACACTAGAAATATTAGGACTCTCAGCAGATGAATCTTTAACAGAAGCCAAATAGCCTTGGCAACCATGAGATATCAGAGTTCGTGCTTTCATAGCATAGATGATTTTAACAGATTTCAGAGGGCGAGACTCATGATATACGAATTCAGGATTATTCAGATCACCAAAAATCACCTTTCTGGCGTGGCAGTCAATGGTTGCTTGATGAGAAGCCAACCAATCCATACCCAGAATGACATCAAAATCAATCATGTCCAGAGGAAGTAAGTTTGCCGGATGAATCCGATCATCGAAGCGTAACGAACAGTTCAAATATTCATGGTCGATAAGGATATGATTTTTCATTGGGGTAGATATAGCAATTTGGTTAATTAGTGATGTTGAAGGTATATTCAGTTTCTTAGCTAGTTTCACGGATATGATAGAATGTGTTGCTCCAGTGTCAAAAAGCGCGTAAACAATAAAATCACCAATATACAGAATGCCTGTAATGGTACCTGACGCCTTAGCTGCCTGGTCACTAGTGGTCGAAAACACACGATCTGTATTCGGTAGGGGAGGAGGAGGAGGAAGAAGATAGTTTCCAGCTTGTGCCGGATTCTGCTTAGGACAGTCCCGCACTTGATGCTCAGCCCATCCACATCTAAAACAAGTACCCGAAGCCTTACGACACGCCCCAGAATGACCTTTCCTACATGTAACACAGATAGGATGAGAAGGTAAACTCTCAGTCGGTCCCCTCTGAGAACCCGATCCAGAACCCCGACTATGCTGACTCTGCTGAAAACCCCGACGCGGGTTGTTACCACCATGACCCTGCCGGTCATTCCCATACCTACCAGAATCCCGCCGATCCTGACTCCTAAAATCCTGACGCCTCTGATAAGAATCCCGATCCTGACGACCCCTCTGATCATATCCCTGGTCCTGACGACCCCTATAATCCTGACTCTGGCCCTGATGACCCTGCCCCCTGTAGTTCACCCGATTTCCATCCCTGTCTCTCTTATTCGAACCTCCATCAGCATGCAACATCTCAATGTTGCGGGCATCGTTCGCAACTGCAGCAACATCCTCATACTCGGTGTTCACAATACGATCCAACACCCACTTCTTCAATGCCCATTTAAAGTGCTTAGCCTGACGAAAAGCATTACCCGTAACCTCTGGTCCAACAAAACTAGCCAGCCTCATGAACCTCTGCATGAATTCCCTAGACGACTCTCGGTCCAACTGACGAATAGACCCATACTCACGTTCGTACCTCTGCTGCTCAGACACCGGAATATACTGCTTATAGAATATACCACAAAAATCCTCCCAAGAACAAGTATCAGCGAAATCCTCTGCCTGTGACTGAACATACGCTGTCCACCAAATCAGCGCATCACCCTCCAATTTAAACGTAGCCAAGCGCGTCTTGAATTCATCCGCGCAACCCAAGACCCTAAACAACTTCTCAACATGAGTGATCCAGTCCTCTGCCTCAATGGGAGTGGCAGCAGACCTGAAAGATAGAGGCTTGAGCTTATTGAACCTTTCGATCCAAACATGAATACCAGCAGGTGGAGCAGTGGGTGGAGCACCGCCACCACCACCACTTGATGAACCCGCACCATTTCTGATGTTATTGGTGACTTGGGTCACCAACTGAGGAAGAGCAGCAGCCATCGCATCGGCTATCATGGCCTCGAAATTAGGGCCATCCTGTCCATCAGTGTACTGGGTAAAACGCGTATTCACCATCTGAACGATCACGAAAATGATTAGCAAACTCAAACAGAATATGACAGAGCAGATCAAGAAAATATGACAGAGCAAAACAGGAAAAGAGTGTGCGAAAGGAAACCTAATTTCTAACCAATCCTCACAGGTCACGAGCCTAAGCTCTAAGGGTTTCGGATGCCTATTCTCTGATACCATAAATTGTAACACCCCAACCCGACAAGGGTAAAGATATCACAACAATGGTTTCATATCATATTACAAGCATTCAATCCAAAACATCATAAGTCTATAACATTAATGGTAAAAGGAAAATAAGTCAACATGACTTATGCCAGAAGTGAATACAGAAATAAACTGAAGTACAGAAATCCAAATGCCCAAACAATGGCATAACAGAATAAAAATCCAAATGGTAAAACTAGAATGTCTAAAGTTTAAGCTTCACACAAGTCGCTCTCATCCCAAAGCTAAAACCCAGCTCCTAGCTTAAGTACCTGCCGCAGGAAAAGAAATGCGGCTGAGTTACGAGAGCTCAGTGAACAGATATATAGATAACAAAAGCAGTAACGGATACAAGTGCAGAGAATCAGAAATACAGATCAACAGACATAATCAGAATGCAGAAATGAATAAGGATAAAAGGGAAAAAGGTAAGGAAAAGCAAAGGTAAAGGGAAAGTAAAGTAAAGGTAAATTAAAGTAAAGGAACAGTAATCCACCACGAGCCCAGAAAACAGAGATATCATAACCATATAGCCATATCAGTAATCCAGAGGGGATGCCTCTCAAGTAACCAGATAATATGAGGGGTGGCCTCATGTATCAAATATATATATGGAGTGATCAGCTCCTAGAGGTTGTGAAAGACGTGTATCGCACACACCATCAGTCACCAGAGGTATACATGTAAACGGTAAATAATAACAGATAACAGAGACAGAACAAATCTAGGATGCATCCATACGCCCCAGGTGGCCAGAGTCTACCAATAAACACCAGATAAAATAAAGTCAGGGACGGGATAGGTCATCTCTCTCCTACCCTAGAGTCAAGTCATCGGTGCATCAATGACAAGGACATGAACACCTCATGCCTAGTGAGTTGGCTCGGGTATCAAACCGTGGTCAGAGTCAGATATCATATCAGAGGGTCATGTCAAAAGGTTCATGTCAAATATTTTAGGAATAATATATATCAGAGGTTCAGAAATAAATCAGGTTCAAATCAGAGTTCACAGAATAAAGGATCATATCAAAGGTTCACAAACA
Source organism: Artemisia tridentata subsp. tridentata (assembly GCA_021014915.2). NCBI lineage: Eukaryota > Viridiplantae > Streptophyta > Magnoliopsida > Asterales > Asteraceae > Artemisia > Artemisia tridentata. The sequence goes on from CP139504.1 coordinate 239,321,383, forward strand.
AAGGGAACATAGCAATGGCTTAGGGAATCCTAATATGAAACATTGATCAGAAACAAAGTTAAGAGAAGGAAATTGCCCTTACTGAAAGAGGGCGGAATATCTGTACCTTATGAGCAGTGCAAACAAATAAATAAGCAAACACGGAACAGAGATCAGAGCTTCTCCTTCTTCACACCTAAAGAAGTAGAAGACGGAATTACAAAGGGGTTCAAGTTCAACTTACTATTTTAGTTCATCTTTCCATTTTAAGAAACTTTCCAGATTTAGTAACTTTCTATTTTTAGCAGGTTCCCAGAATTAGTAAGTTTTCAAATAATATAATTTAAGTTAAGTCATTTATTAGGCTTATTATGGAAGTAATGTTCACTTTAACAAATTATCAGAGTTTAGGGTTAAATATGACAAGTTTCCCTGATTTATGGTTTTAAAAGTAACTTTACCAAAGTCAAAGGTCTAATATGAAAATACCTCAAGTTACTGTTTTAAATGCACATTTTATTCAGAATTACATCTTAATCCCTTTATTTTCATAATTTACAGTTTATACCCCTCTAGTTACAATATTTACAAAACAAACCTTATATTTACATAATTTATGATTTAATCCCTATAATATCCATATTTACCAAACAAGCATCTTATTTTACAAAATTTCAGAATTTCACATCAGAATTTACATATAGTACGAATCAGCCCCTCAAATTTCAGAATTCACACAAATGGTCCCTTAAGTTTACAAAACTTATAAACTAAATCATAATTCCATAATAATTACACATTAAGCCCATAAATACTCAAAATTACACAAAACACTCTTAATATCATTAATTACCCAAAATGACTTCAAGTTTCCAGAATTTACATTTTTAGTCCCTCTAGTTTAATTATTTCCAAAACGTACACAATGTTTACAATAAAATCCATATCTTGCAAATATTACACATAAGACCCTCATTTTATATTTTTTTACACATTCTCCCAGGTTTATATAACCTTACAAAAATATCCTATAAGTTTCATAATTTACAAAACACCCCTTTAACTTTTAAAAACCCAATCGTATACCTTTTTAAATTATATAAAACAAACCCTAAATCCTCCCATCATTAACCAATCATTGTAACAACCTTAAAAAGCATTTAATGACCAGATCTCCACCATGAAACCCTAACCCTAGTCCCTTCGACATAGTTTTTTTTTTTTTTTTTTTTTTTTTTTTTTTTTTTTTTTTTTTTTCCTTTAAATCCCAAAAACAATTAATTAACCACGACTTGTTTAAGCTTCCAAAATTTGAATCCATATTTTTCCCAGGTTATATGATGCATAAGGAACTCATAAAAATTATAGAAAAAGCTCAGAAAAATCGCATAGCCTATTTTAGATTTTATATGCGTTTTTGATACAATAATTACCACGACTTATTTAGGCCTCTATAAATCGTTCAATCAATTTTACCAGATCATATACATTATATGAGGTCCAAATAAAATAAATATATCACCCAGAATATTCGTATCACATATTATAGAATTTACATATGTTTCAATCATTAAAATTTAGAATGACCCATTTACTTTGCATGATTCGATTTGAACATTTTATATGAGTCTTATGTGATGTAAGGGCCATGAGAAAAATACCAAATCGATTTTATAACGTGTGGATTAAGCGTGGTGATTTTGTCCCTTGATTAAGCAATTCGACACCAAAGAATTCTCCACGAGCACACGAGCGATCTAAAAACCTTGGAGCCATTTTTCACAGAGTATATACAACATAAGGAACATGAGAAAAATGCTAAATGAAGTTTTGGACGATCGAATGAATTATTTAGAGTTTATACCTTTCGGATGTGATTTACGACAAACAAAATACACCAAGATCGAACCAGGCCAAACACGAAGCAAATCTTATTTTTATTAGCTTCCTTTGATGCCAAAGAACACCAGAAAATTATCCCAAGGGTTCCATAAATTATGATGGAGGCGCAAGAATTTTGGAGTGTGTTTTTGATTCAATCGGTAGTTTATTAGGGTTTTTAATTGAGTTTGTTATTATAAATGATTTTTTTGCCGAGATAGGGGGGGGGGATGGGCTGGTAAAATGCAGGAAAAATCATGACCCAATCAATTAGTGATAATTTCCATAATTTCTTTAGCTTTTAAATATTTTAGTTTTATTAATAAAGTCTAAATAATGTTATTTATATATATAATATATTTTCGGTAGTACATCACAAAATGTCAAATGTGGTCGTGGAATTTATTTTACTTCATATCTTAATCATCTCCCGAAGTTTGGAATTTATTTAGTATTTTATAAGCTTATTATTCAAGTTCAAGATTGTAGGAGCATTTTGGTCTTTTTACAGGTTATCTGAATTTCAGGTATTACAGTTATATTAGTTTTTGTGAAGTGGGTCGGGTCTTTACCCACTGTCAGCTCACTCCACAGCCCGCTAGGGGCACCTAAACCTTGTAGTATATATACCCCTTCCCACACATGGGAAGGGTTGGAACTTCTTTCACTTTCAACCTAATACATATTTCTTTCTCTCACTAGAAGTTTCCTTCTTCTCTTTCTCTCTCAAATGTCTTGGCCAAATCTACACGATTTATTTGTTATATGTTAGTGAATATGCTACAATTGGTATCAAGAGCCATGGTTAGGTTCGTGTGAGTGCATATTCTTGGATTTGTGGTGCCTTTAATTGCGGTTTGGGTCGTTGCGGTTTGGCTTCTGTGATTTGAACTATTGCGGTTTAGGTCGTTGCGGTTTGGACCTTCTGTGGTTTGAGTCTTCTGCGGTTTGTGGTATTCTGCTGTTTGTAGTCTTCTGCGGTTTCTGGTCTTCTGCGGTTTGTGGTTTCTGTGTTTTGAGGTTTTTGCGGTTTGAGTAAAGTTGATTTTTTACGTCAAAACTTTAAACGGCCATAACTTTTGAACCGTAACTCTGTTTTCAGCGAATTAACTCCGTTTTCAGCGAATTAATTTATTCATTCAACCCAACTTTCGAAGCCTGAAATCGCTCCAAAATGAAGTTATTGAGGTTTTAAGTTTTCAGACCATAATTTCACCGTAACAACTTGCATCAACCAAACCAAATCACAACTATAAAACAGATCACCGAGTCTACCATAC